>JACEVL010000153.1:232500-450000 GCA_020284085.1 Aporrectodea caliginosa | reverse complement strand
CAAATATTGTTAATAAGATTGACGAGAAAACAGTATATAATGATTTATATGAATAAGAGATTGACAACAATCACCTGTCACAGCATCCTATCAGAAATGGAATCCAAACCAAGAAGAGAGAAAGCAAACTGATGATAGACAGTATACGAAAATGAACTTAATCCGTCAGAAACTTTAAATACGTCAACATCCTATCAGAAACGGAATCAAAGACGAGAAAAGAAAGAAAAGAAAACTTATGAGAACATTACAATAAAATGAATTGAAATACATCAAAAACTTAAAGACGTCAACAGCCTTGTAGCTATAGGATGTCGTTAAATATTGGATTAATAATAATTTTAAAAAAAAGTCGAATAGCTGGCTTAACGAATTTAGAGGAGGCTGTATATTTCAAATGGTAAGAGATTTTAAAAATTGTTCACACCTAGTGCCGTCAACCTGATGAACGGGTACCACGGCTAGGTAATGTTTGTGCAGCTTTTTCGGTAATAATATATGTGAGAGACTACAGTTACTAATGACTTAGGCATATATAGCTACCTTTTAACACTTTATACTTTAATAGTTGTATAGATGTAGGAATTCTCGTCAGAGGGAAATGAAATTAAGGCCAGATGCCTTTGACAGAATGGTTATAGTAAGGATACCCTGTAGCAAATGACGTCAACATGTTGTTGCTGTTGAGATTTATTTGAAAAATATATTTGAACAAACCGAATTATAGCAGGTTGCTGTTCGGATGGATGGATCCAGAGTTTAACGGCTTCTTATAGCAGTAAAACCGTTGACGTCGACAGAAATTGGTTTGAACGGTTCTCACAAAGCGTCTGACATAATAGTACGAACGTTGTGTTTATTATCCCCAGCATATAATGAGTTACACCGAAACATAACTAGATAATCAAGTCGTTTGTAATTATGCATCGTTGTTACCACTGGCACTGAGGTATTTATAGCTTCTTGAAACCAGTTTAAAAGGTGTCGAATGAGAGCATTACATTGTCCAATATTTAGGGGCGTCTTCTGGCTGCGAGGATCTCTGACGCCCGTCTTACGCTCCAAATTCTCACATCTTATTTTGGGACAATCTAGAAGTTTCTATTTAACGAGACTGTCATAACAACGTTTGGGAGGACGTTTCTACATTAATTTAACGTTTAGTTACCCCAAATATTTATAGATTTGATGAAACCAATTTAAAAGGTGTTGTATTAGATCATTTATTATCCATTGTCTCTAGGGCATGTTCTAGCTGCAAGGATGTCGGACGCACCAAAGTAAAGCATCTTATTTTCTGGCAATTAGAGCATTTCTTTTTAACGACCCTGTGTCGCAAACAACGTTGATAAGCGTCGCCCTCTTCCTTTATTCAGGCTTCGGACTGGCACCTCCAGGAGACATCTTCCGTCTGCTAAGGCCGATGACGTCGACTTTACCAAACCCATGCTTGACACATTGATTACGGCCAACTAGTTTTCTTAATTATTGTTCGTCGGATCGATGTGTAGTTAAGCGAGATAATATTAAAGGCAGCAGAGGCCGCTGACGTCGAGAGAAATTAGTTTTGAACAATTGTCAGAGTTCGCAAGGCGTAATACAATATTACTACAGGACGTAAACTACTTGTACACATATTAACGTATTCCGATTTCCGACGTTTAACGACGTTTGATATCTACAAATGTTATTAGTTCTACTCCTGCGCCACCACACGACCACCAGCGTCACTGATTACCACCGTAGTAGCATGCTGTCTCCTCGGCTTAACCTCCCCGGATTTTGACCAGGCATCGGAACGAATAGAGCAGCCTGGCTATTGCAGACTTGATTTGATATAGCGCCGGTGTTTAAGCTGGTCTTCCTGATGTGGTTTTTGCGGGCGCTGAGAAATTTTAGAAGGTTTACATTACATTACATTAGAATGGGACAGAAATAAAGAGCAGCATTTTTAATGCTCATTAGTAGTAGTAGTTTCAGTTTAACGATAACAACGATCATTAGCGTCGCCCTCCTCCTATAACGAGGTTGTTCAGGCACTCACTGTTCGTTGAACACTTATGATGAATATATAAGAGCGGATGAATATATTTTAAAGGTGTCATTGTAGACGTTGATTTAAAGTGTTACTTACAAGTCAATCCTGATTTAGTGTGGTTTGTTAAATTATACGATGCAGTATAATTATGTTGGTTAGCGACATCTTGTGGACATCAGGACCGCTCTGAGCTATTCAAATTAACACTGTAACATTCCAACTCCTGTACTATGAATCCTTGCAAATTCCGGACTATATGACGAGTAAACGTATATTCCGATTTACATATTATCCGAAGCAATCACTTTGAAGGTGTCTAAGTAGACGTTGAATTATAAGGTGTTGCCTTCATTGTAATTACTTTCATAATTAAAAAATTAGTAGTTGCAGCTATATCGATATTTTACGATATCTTGTGGCTACCAGGGCCCTTGACTTTCACCTTACCTTTCGACAAAATAATAATTTTCCTTCATGATATAAGCACTTCATGAAGTAAGGTGTCGATTTGTTAGAAAAAGATTTTGTCATGAATGCTGACTCCTATACTCCTAAAAAAAACAGCAGTGGCGTTTTGATCAGGTAATAATAGAATTGCATATAATCAGTTTAACCCTCAATGGGTCCTTGTCAAGAAGTTTCGTTCCCGGTCCTTGGGGTTCAAACTGCACCCCCTATTTGTTTGAGAATTAATCGAATACAATGTATTATATATAAACATACTGTTCAATGTTTTCTCCAAATGACATATCTAAATCGTTCAGTTACATACATTTGTCACACAGTACATTTGACAGAGTGTGCCGGACAAGCAGGCCTACAGCACTTATCGCAGAATTTGCGCGTCTTCCTGTCAAACTCGCGCAGGCACAGATGACAACGTCCCTGTGTCTTCTTCACTTTAGCTGGTATCTCAGTTCCTTCTTCGAATTCTCCACAGTCCTCTTCGTCGGCCGAGAATCAGGTTGTTCTAACTGAAAGAATGTTGTTTTCGAGAAAACGGCAGAAGTATCTTTGTACAGCAAAATTATACATTCAAGTAGCGAGTAAGCTATCAATAAATAGCTCTGGAGAATCAGCATTTTTCAGCCACAATGTTGCCTATGTTATTTTTGTTGTTTATTTAAATTTTTTTCAACTTTGGAGTTATAGTTTGAGATAGAACAACATAGCGCTCAATGCCTGGCTAAAAATAGGGTCGGCCGCGTTTCAACGTGGACATAGAACAAGCTAGTCCGTAAACATACTGTCAAAATGGAAATAGAACACTATAATTCTGGGTGTTTTTGGTACTTCCGAAATGCCTATGAATGTTCTAACTTCATGTGGGGATAGAGCAAGCTGCGCCAAATTCAACGGTATCAAAATGTCCCAAAACATAAAAAGTGGAGTTAGAACAACCTGATTCTCGGCCGACGTCTTGTAATTCCTCTTGCAGCACCAGCTCTTACACGACCTCTTCCTCTTGTATTCCGTGTAGTATGGTTCATTTACCTGCTCTTCGTCAGACGCACTGACATCTTCTGATTCGTCGAATTCCTTCGGAAACAGAGGCAGTACCAACTTCAGGCAAACAATCTCCATCTTCACTATCATCGGCATCACCTTCAGCTACACTGTCTTCATCAACTTCTGTATCCTCTTCCATAATCAGTCGAAGAGCTTCAGCTGTGGAATACCTAGCCATGGTGTTATTTATTTTCTAATACTTGAAATGTAAGCAAAACAAAATGGCTGACTTCTAAAAAGGTCAAACTAATAGTAATATCAGGAAGTGTTCTAAGATATAATAACATAACAAATTATTGCAGTAATTAGCACCAATTACCTGAATTTGTGTATCATATCAACGTCATAATTTGGGGGTGCAAATTGCACCCCCGATGAACCTGTGCTGGCAAAAATTTAAGTCAACTCATTTTTTTATCGTTTTATGCATGACTATAGGGAAAAATGGTACACTTACAATGTCCTAGAAGATAACTGCTGACATTTTAATAATAATACGTGAGTAGCCATAGAAACGGCCAGGGGGTGCAGATTGCACCCCTGCTGAACCATTTAGGGTTAACGACGTCTAGTGGGAAATCCGCCCCTTTACGTATTTCCAATAAGAAACATACCACCACGTTTCAAAGATGGCCAAGACAATACCAGGCCTTAAGAGTAATGGTTTTCGGCCCTAAGAGCGGCTGGAAGAGAGGCCTGCTGGACATACTTACCACACATGGACAAGACCGGTGGAAGCTGATCTGCGCTCATTCAACCTTGGGCTGTGTACGGCTTGGAGACGAGCCCAGAATGAAGACGGCTGTTTACATGTTGGTGAAACAGCAACGATCCACAGACGGGTAGTTTCTGGCCCCAAACGACACATTGTGGCGGCACGGGCTCTTCACGTAGTCTTCCTCCTTTATCCAGGAAGAATGCTATTTCAACGGCCCTGACAGCCATAAGAGTCGTTAAAATAGGATTATGCTAGACACCTTTTAAACGTTTCAATCGACTCTATTATATTCTTCAGCTGCTATAATTGAGGTATTACTATCAGAAACGGAATCAAAGACGATAAAAGAGAAAGAAAACTTATGAGAACATTACAATAAAATGAACTGAAATACATCAAAAACTTAAAGACGTCAACAGCCTTGTAGCTATAGGATGTCGTTAAATATTGGATTAATAATAAATTGAGGTATTACTAAACCAATGGCAGCTGTGTTATGCCATATTAACGATGAGAACCATAGTTGTAAAAAACGTTTTTTTCGTTTTTTATTATTTTTCCCAAAACGTCGTTTTTTGCGTTTTTTATTTTTTTATGTAACTTTATTTATTTATTAACTCTCTGTTACTATTTATTTTAATTTTATTTTTTGCTGATATCCTTACGTTGTCTCCGTCATTTCAAGGATTCATCTTATTTACGTCACTATTTAGTGTCATCAGTTGAGAAATAAACAGCACTGTACAGGAAATAAAATTTATAAAAGTTATTTGAATTTCTAAGTTATCCAAAATGTTGTCTTTGTACTCAATAATCTCTGATTAACTGATAAACTGACGGATATTACTCCATATCAAGTTCTTATATAAGTCAGAATTGTTAGTAGGCCTAGACCTACAATTTGTAATTAAGTACACTCTATATACTTACAAAGTTTAGTTTTTAATTGCTTATATCAGCTTGGATTTATGTGGACTTATGTATACAATTTAAATTTGAAAAAGATTTCAATATGTTTAATTTCTCAATTTCTTTTTAAACCAAACTTAGAAAAAGAAAATAATTGTTGCACATTACTGTTACTTGGTCTTTACTGTTTAGGCCCTACTAATAAAGTTATGTTATTTGCTGATTAAAATTAAATTGTGTAATCAAGGTTTTTAATTTTAAAATGCAGTAAAAGACGTAGAAAAGTCAAATTATTTTCTTGTCCGTTTTTTTCTCGTTTTTTCCGTTTTTTTTTCTCAATAAAACGACGTTTTTTTCCGTTTTTTATTTTGATTTGACCGTTTTGAACAACTATGATGAGAACTATTCTCAAAATAACGTCTTTGTATAATGTGAGCACAATGCGGAAATTAATTTTTTATTAGTTCTGCAAATTTTTTCTTAGCTCTAGTCACAGTCTTGCCATTAGTGCTTAATCACCCGACGTGTGATATTATTCACAATGGCTCAATCCAGATCCTTTGTGTGCATAGGTCCCTCTCTATGGAATGGACTTCCTCCTTCTCTACGCTCTACAATCCTCTCTGGTAGCATCTCTACCTCTTTCTCTCACCTTAAAACCTTCCTTTTTTCTCGGAGTACCTCGCACTGGGAGCTCTTCTGAAAGGCTTATGCTATGAGAAGCGCTTAATAAATGGTCAAATACAATACAATACAATTATTCATTCATTCATTAGGAAAACCATATAGCGCCCCCTCAAGGAAGCTACTCCGAGGCGCTCCGAAACTTTAATGTGGGTCCTGTTACCATTAGTGTCTGATGATATCGTACATTGCTTCTAATGCTTCGAGTAGTTCATAAGCTGAGAAATTAGAAATCGGAATATTGTCACCGGATGTTCGTGGTTTACTAGCCATAGATAGGCAGACAAATGGCCAGATACACCTAGAGACATATAGAGAGAAAGAAACAGAGACTGAGAGAGATGCATATAGATTGGCAGACAAACAAAACGATAATTACGGCGAGAACCGACTGGTGCTAGAAATCGTGATAAATCGTTTTGCAGTTAAATGTTATTCTGAGTAAATTTACGGACGTTAGAGGTTCACGCAGCTGAACAAAATACGCCGATGACTCCTACCCTCCAATTGGGTCAAACCAAATAGTATCTGGACAGGAAGAACTACGACACATCTACGCATGGGGTAAAGGACAAGAACTTAAGAATCAAGAAGGAAAACGAGGGAAGTGACAATCGTTCAAAGTAATGCTGGTTCAAATTCGCATCTTCCATCCATTACAGGAGTTGAAGGTCAACGTCAATTAAGGCCCTAGGAATCACCATCGGGCAGGGGCAAACAATAACTGAGCACATCAAGAACAACCTTCAGCCATGCTCAGCATCTACGTACACGCTAAGAAATTTAACTGCAGACGGAATAACTACCCCAGCACTCCAAGAGGTCACGCGAGAAACAGTGATGGCACGAATGTTGTACGCCTCTCCTGCATGGTGGGGTTTAGCAGGACTATGGGGAAAAGCCCGGTTGGAGAAGATTATAGGCAAACTAAAAGAGCAGGATACTTACCACCTACAACTCCATCTGTGGACTCACTAGCAACCAAACCCTGTTAAAAGCAGTCCAGAGCAGCGGGCATCAGTGGCGGCGCCAGGATTTCCGGTTTGGGGGGGCTGTAGCCCCAAGCCCTTCCTTTTCTCCCCTCCCTCTTTTCCCCTTCCTGTACCTCCATCCAGAGGCGCAACCATGGTCCAGAAGTTGGGGGGGACCTAATGGAATGTCTGAGGGGATTGCGAGCGCCGAAGGCGCGAAGCTGCGATTACCGAAGGCAAGAAGCCCCTAACGACTAGGGGTATGGGGGAGCGTCGTAAGCTCCCCTTATCGGGGTCTGGGGCGGAGCCCCAGAAACTGACGCAATTTTGAGAATAAACTGAGATTTTAGGTTTTAGAAGAATACCACTCGCAGTCTCAGAAGTAAAAATTGAAATGTCCTCCTAGGCTTCTACCACGTGCCTTAGTAGAATTTTAAAGCGTGATAAGTAGGCTACAGGTTTAGAGTGAAATTATACAGCAACATCCTGCACTGAATTCTTATAGACTCAGTTGAGTTCAGCGGCTTTAGCCTTACTCTGTATTCTATCTGCCAGGTCCAGCGATTTGTTAGGGGACGGACCTACTAGAACGTTCGAGTGGGGAAATTGCGAGTGCGGAAGGTGCACGTACAGCCGCGATTGCGGAAAGCAAGAAGCCCCTAACGACTATAGGGGATACGGGGAGCGTCGTAAGCTCCGCCAACGGGGTCTGGGGCGGAGCCCAAGACGACGACGCAATTTTGAGCATTTAATACCAAATGGAGTGCATTTTGGGCTCTTGTTTACCTCAAACTTTTCAAAAGTTGGGGGCACCGTCCAAGCCTGCCCGAAAGTTGGGGGGACGCGTCCTACGGGTCCCATAGGGTGGTTGCGCCTATGCCTCCATCCCTTCCCTCATCTATACCCGACACAAAACCTGCAGACAATGGAATCAATATACTGTACAGAAGTTTGAGCTCTATCACAAGAAAATCTTTAAGATGTTCCCAAATTACTTCTTTCATAGACCCTTACAGCTGTTACTGGGCATTGATTTGAAACAGGTTCTTGCAAGTTTTACTATTCTCCACTTAGATTGATTGAAAACTATACAATAAACACGTTAAATCCTAATGTTTATTTCCTTGTAAAGCACAAATTTAATGTACATAAGCGACATAAAATCCCTAACAAGTTATTAGGCCTACAGCATTTTGCTACAGGAAAACTTTCAAACATGAATTTATTTGAACTGCAACTATGCCTCCTGTACAAACAACATGATGACAAACTTACATTCCCAATCACACTTTTTGTGTCTGAAATACTTCATGTTGGAATAAAGCCATCATGCAATACTACACCAAACCCATTAAAACATCAACATCATGAAGTTGAAAACACTTTACTTAAGAATTATTATCCATGGCAACACTTGGAAATTCTAGAAAAATAAAAATATAACAAAAAGTTTTTGAAAGAAACTTAAGGAAAACTTCGTAAATCTATAGCAGAAACCCCAAGAAAATAATTAATTAAATATTGATCGCATTAATCTGTTTCCCGCAATCCCGCTATTAGGCCCTTTTGCTTTTAGAACGGAAGTGAGTCAGTCACGCACTCAAGCAACCATAATAATTATAAGAAAGAGGTCGTTGCACGCAACTGAAACCCTAAAGTCAGTAAGAATGTAATCGGTAAAGATTAAAATAGGCCCTGTGAGTCTGTGACCCTGTCCATCATAATCAAGTAATATAATTGCCTCACTGCCCGAGATAGTTGATGATTTCGTTGCCGTTGGTCACTGTTCAGTTGGCTTATTATGAAGTAAGCATTGGCAGAGATTTCCCACTTTTTGTTTGGGGGCTGAGCCGCAGTTAGGGGGCTAAGCCCCAGCCCCTGGCGCCGCCACTGGCGGGCATCATGTCCTACTGGAACTCTGCCCCATTATAAACGGGCAACCCAGTACAACCTACGTAATTGAACACACTAATTCACTTTCTCGGAAAAAGACTCTGGAAATTTTATATCTTGAATGCTTTATAAAGATATTTACTAAAGGCTGGAGCAAAACAGTCATACAAAACCAAAACAAACAAAAAACTAAAGTTAAATAACTAAACCTAATAACACGTAAAGCAGCAGCGTTATCTTTACTCCCATTGATTGATTAACGAAAATACAACGCAATCAAAGGCGCTTGATATGCGGCTAAAATCGGATAATACTAGACACCTTTTTAAAACGTTTCCACCACCACACAGGCGCTATGGTAAGATTACAATATTATTCTTAGAGCATAATATAGGTGTGCAACATACAGTTACGAAAGGTAAATTGAAAATATTTCTCAGTCTTTCATTCATTTGTTTTACAGGATTTATTTAGCAACTATCCAAGATAATAACCCAGAGGCGCACCCGGTCAATCCTAGGCGAAAGATAACAGTTTTCGAAATATTATAGCTGGGTACGATGGTTGTTTACAGCGATCATCCACTGGCTTCCTTACCCACAGCGTATTGTGTATCGAATCTCTGTCTTGGTCCGGCGCTGTATTGAGGGTCTGGCCCCTCCGTATTTGCGGGAGCTCTGCTGCTCCACCACATGCGTCCAGCGTCGTTGCTTTCTCCGCTCGGCTGCACAGGCTGAGCTCATTGTTCCTCGTTCGCGGACTGCTCTCAGGCAGCGTCGCGCCTTCTCCGTGGCGGGCCCTTCAACCTGGAATGGGCTTCCTGCCATGCTTCGTCTGACACCTGCTGGTCACTCTGCCTCATTTCTCAGTTCTCTTAAGACTGTCCTGTTCGACCGGGGTTGGGCTGGGAGCGCTTCTGAGTAGGCATCCTTGAAAGGGCGCTATATAAATTTTCTGAAATAAATAAATAAATAAATTTTAGACACCTTTAAAACGTTCTTAGCCAATGGTATATAAAACAAAGACTTAAAATTTATGTTAATAATAAAATATTTGTTCTAATCCTCATCGATGGTCTCTGACGCCGTAAGATGTCGCTAAACTGTTGGAATCTTTAGCGAAATCTAATAGATATAATCGTCTGCGCGGAAGATTCTGCTGCACTAGCAATACCTGCGCGGCGGAAAACAGCCGCGCATGCGCAAATAAATTTTTATGAATTGAATATTTTCTGTATAATTATTGTCGTCAACGGCCTTTGATGTCATCATCATCATATATTCGTTTAATGTGTTAACAACAGACATAACGCTGTAGGTGTACATAGAAAATAAAATACATCTAGATATTATAGTATGAATTAATAATAGCTTAGTAAGAGTTCAGGAATAACATACGAGAAATAAAATTTCGTGAGTCCTTGTCAGGAAGGTTAAAGTTATGTGGTCTGACCCTAAGAAAATACGGCGTAAAATGTTGGTTAGGAAATAGGCATCTGAGTGAATGATTCTCATTTAAGAGGACGGCCTTAAAGAGTGAAGTGTCTGCTTTATTAGCTAGAACATTTGTAGAAGGGGAATTTGACGGAATAAAACCAGAGCGTATTAATCTGTTATTCAGACGTTCTATGCGAGATTTGTCCTTTTCGCTCGCCAGTCCCCACCAGGCGGGGGAAGCATACATTGTTCTGGCTATGATGGTTGCGCGGGTGATCAGTTGTAGAGAATCTGCAGATGCACCATGGTTTTTGAGTGTTTTGAGGGCGAAGATTGAAGCAGAGCCACTTTTGACGACTTTGTTGATGTGTTCCGTGACTGAAAGTTTTTCATCGATGGTGACGCCTAGGGCTTTTATTGAGGTAGAGCGAGGAATACCGGTGATTGAGGGTTTGTTGGAGATTAAAGTCAAAATGTGAAAAGATCATAAGACGACGTTAAACTGTGGAAATAATAAAAAAGTTGCAAAATGATTAAAAAATAAGTCGTTCCGCATTAGCTTTGCTCCCCTGGATTTTGCACATATTTAACAAAAATAGAATATTTTTATTACTATGATTATTATAACAATATTTTCTTACAAAATTCAATGATCATCTTAGTTTTTAACAATGAATGGCTATGATCTTTTCACATTTTGACTTTAATCGAAACCAGTCAAGATAACTGAAAAAATGTAAAATACAAAACAGTGAATTTTTGCATTTGAAATAAGCGTTCAGATATAGGTAAAATTCGGATCCCAGAACGCTAAAAATAGGCCCCATGTATGTATGTATGTATGTATGTATGTATGTATGTATGTATGTATGAGCACTTGTTATAGCGCCCCTTCAAGATTTCTACTCAGAGTCGCTCCCGACAACAGCGCGGACACTGTATCGGAGTTTCACGCCGAAGCGCATGAGCAATTGCGAGTGAAGGACTTGCCCAGGGTCCCTAGTAGTTAGGATTGTTTCAATTGCATAACATGTAAATGTACAGCGCAGTGCGTTTGTCAGGCGCTTAATTAAAGAAAAGATATTATTATGATTATTATATTAAGTCAATAAAACGAGGTGCGAAAATCTTGGGAATCCAGATCATCTAATATGATCTGCTCATAAGTTCATAGCCTCATTAGACAAATCCACTTAAATACAAAGCATTTTCACTTCTCTAAACCTTTTTTCTTCAGGTTCCAAACTTCCCTACAACTTCTCCTTGGTTAAATATGGAACGACTGGAGGACAACCACAGAGCAAACGCGATTATGGCTTTTATAAAGTTCAACGATACCGTTTAAAAGGTGTTGAAATTGAATATTACGTTATCAATTGCTTAAAGATATTTTATGGTTTCCAGGGTCTCTGACGTCCATCATAGATGATTATTATAGTTTGGTATTTTTTATCTGAAAATTTCCTAATTTCTTTAAAACAAGAATCCATGATTAGCGTCTCCCTCTTCCTGTATTCTGGCTTCGGTCTAGCACCATCTGAACACGAAAGTGGAAAAATCATCTGAGAGTTTGAATGCATGCATTGATACATATACACATACAAGTACATACATACGTACATTCATACATACAAACATACATTCCTATATACATACATACACACATACACACATACATACATACATACATACATACATAAATATCATACATACGTACGTACGTACATGCATACATACATACATACAAATATACAGATTTACATGCATACATACAAATATACATATCTACATACATCATACAGACAGACAGACAGAAGGCATACATACATACATACATACATACATACATACATACATACATACATACATACATACATACATACATACTTATATATATACATACATATATATACATACATACATACATACATACATACAATGTCATACATACATACATACATACATACATACATACGTACATACATACATACATACATACATACATACATACATACATACATACATACATACATACATACATACATACATACATACATACATACATACATGCAAACATACAGGTTCCAAAACGTTTACAACATCTTATAGGCGTATAGCTTAATTTAGCGAAGCAACTTTATACGGCTTTTGTTCGTCGCTGCTTAACGACACTGTGTCATGAGTTGCATAGCGCACATCCCTGCTCCAGGTTTTGGACTGGCCCTACCCGACCTAACGATCTTAACTGACCAAATTTAATACATCCAACTGATTTAAAGCAACTGACATATACAGCTATCCGCCATAGCTCGTACTGTGGCAGTGCCAGTCCCAAAGAGTAAAGAAGGAGGGCGAAGCTAGTCATCTTTGTTATGACTCAGCGTTGTTAAACAGCAACTAACAAACCAATCTATGCAGCGATGGAGCGTTATACGATTATGAATCCAGAGTTCAACGACAGCTTATGGCATCCTAGGCCTTTTCAGTCGGTAGAAATTATTATGGCATAATTATTATAGCTCAATAATTATTATACGCTGTTAGAAATCTCGAGTTTACGATTACGATTACTTATTATTCCAAGGTTTGACGTCGCATATTATAGCAGCTCAATTACACGCTGTTTTACATCATTATATAACAACGGTTGAATGCGCTTTAAAGGTGTGTTAGTGAACGTCGATCCAGAAGTATTACTCTTAAGTGAAACTATTTAACCTTATAAGACAAACTTATTTTTCATAAAGACAACAAACTCATTATACAGACTAATTAAATTGAGTGTTTCCAGTAAACTGTTCCCATAAACCGTCATTCTGTACTGGACTGTTAGTTCTCCCGATTGTTCCTGTCTTATGTACCTAAAACCTCCGTATTGGATCTCTGCAATGTTTTTCGGTAGTTCTCCACTCAATAATAAATAGGTTAGGTTTGTAGCAATCTCCACAAAATACTTTACTGTTGCGTACAACAGAGGGTCCTTTAGATGTTGGGGTTTGAAGCCACTCGGCCCTCCACTAGACGTCGCTGGAAAGGAAGTTGTAGCATTATGGACCATCTTTCCAGAAACCTTTAAACCTGTCTTCCTGAGCATGTCACTGTTATTCTGTCATCGTAAGGCTTTGGGTGCTTCTTTGGCAGTTTTTCCATCACTGTAGGTAAATCTTCTACAGGAACATCATCCGAGCATAGAACTTTTATTTAGCCATCTCCGCTCCTGTTAGACATTGCCTGGGTAAAAAATATGTTCTCCTGTCGTAGATTTTGTCATTCCTCCTAGTTCGTGAGTCATATGGCGTAATTTATTTAGCTTCATCACAGAAAACCTGGTCCAGTCCACTACGCCCGCTTTCGATGCGTTGCAGAAGAATCTTGTCAACGTTTCGCTTTCGACGTCCCATCTTGGACTTCAACAGAATTCTCGGTGCAAATTGGAGCGGATTCTGTCATTTTGAGGGGCTATTTGGTTCTCCAGTAGCGGCCTTTATGATCATGGTTAGTTCACGACCTTCATCTGACGACTATTTATTTATTTATTTTCAAGGTTTAACGTCGTCATATGACATAAAGACCTTTGTCGACAATTAAAAGTAGGCCTATGTCACTACTACAGGTTGGGTAGTGCCAGTCCCAAGTCTGGAAAAGAAGGAGGGCGACGTTCATCATCTTTGCAATGACACAGTTTCGTTAAACAGCAACTAACCTACCAACCAACGCGTAATGGAAGTTTCCAGAATAAATTCAAACTTGAATTTAGACACCTTTTAAACGTTTCTTCAAGCACTATATTAATGTAATTTCGTCAAATTGCCAGTCAGTCAAAGTTCATTAAGCGAGGATTCGCTGGTTAGTTACTGTTGAACATAATTATTGCGTCAAAATTAGCACTGCCTTCCTCCTTTTGCTGGGGTTGGCACAGCCAGAATACGAGCAGAGGAGGAGTCCTGTATAGTAGTAGTTTCAGTTTAACGTGAGAACAATTTAAACTTTGCTCCCTACAAAATTTCCTGCGAACGCTCATGACTGATACTATTTTTTTGTATTGTATTTGAACACTTGTTATAGCGCCCCTACCAGATTTCCCATTCAGAGGCGCTCCAGACTACTGCGCGAACGCTGAATAGGAGTTTCACGCCGAAGCGCATGAGCAATTGCAGTGAAGGACTTGCCCAGGGTTCCTACGCGGCGACTTTGAGGGTGGATTCGAACCCGCAACCCTCCAGCTGCAAGGCACCGAACATACCCCTAAACCACCGCGCCCCAGTTGTATTGTGATGTGTTGTATTGTGTGTTGTATTGTACTCCACGTTTATAATGCGACCGAGCCACCCGCAGTAAAGATCCGAGAAATTAATCTCTGATAAACCGACCCGACCGGGAAGCGAACCCGGGGCGCCGGTGTGACGAGCAGGCTACCAACCCACTCGGCCACTCAGGATCCTTGATTATTATTAACTGTCGCCTGCTGCCAGACAATTATCGTCAAACTGCTGAAATCCGTATGTTATGGTTAAAAAAATACACGCATACATAAGGCAAGGTACACGTCAACAATTCAGACAGCCACAAGATGTCGTTAGAACTTCGGATTATGTGATGTACTCAATAAACACCTTTAAAAAGTTTCCAGAAACGTTTTATATAAGGGCTGCGTTGAAGCGCTCTTAATAACTTTTATTTTGCGAACAATGGTTGTCAACGGCCTTTGACGCCATAAGACCAAGTTAAACCTTGGATTAACAACGATAACAAGGAGAAGTAGATGAAGAAAAGCAGTCCCTTAAGCTAGCCATAAGGCAGCCATGGGTATCAAAGTCAATACAATACAATACAATTAGACATTTATAGCGCGCTTTAACAAGACAAGTCTTGCACGAAAGCGCGTTTGCGCTGTGTTCTTAGTCATAGTGTAATGAGAATAGATGAGTTTTTAGTTTTGATTTAAATTGCGTAACAGATGAACATTGACGGATTGTAGCTGGGAGACTGTTCCATTCTCTGGGTCCAGAGACAGCAAAAGCACGATCTCCAAACTTCCTCTCTTGGTGCGAAGAACGCGCCAAAGTCTCCTCGCGTGGCCGACCCGTAGTCCTCTATTGTATTTGAAGCAGAGTTATGGCACGGCCATGGATTTCATATTCAGGGGGAGCTCCAAGAATGGATATGATACATGAGGGCTGATTTTGAGTATTATCAAGTATTAGCAACTTCATTTTCTTAGCCTCGGCATATGAGGCCGGTTGGCCAGTCGTCTCCCTTGCCACCGACAGTGTACGGTCGGTGTACTCATCATAGCTGAGTTGTCTAGGTGTTCAGATGGAGCACACATCTAGAACCAACTATCTGCCCTGGCGGGAATTTGAACACCCCGACCTCTCGGTTGGAAGTCGAGCATGTTAACCACTACATCACCATGCGCCCTCTGATTAACTCAGCCACTACCCAACCTGTGGTAGTGCTGGATCAAGCACGTGGAGAAAGGTTGAGGGCGATGCTAATCACCATTGTCTATGGCACAGAGTCAGTTAGCAGCAAAGATAAAAAAAAGTTAACGGCGATTGTGTGTGTGTCGAACTATTAACGGCCAGGCTTATGACAACATAGGCCGTTTCCGCCGACAAAGATTAGTTTTGGCAGTCCATTACGATTGGTGGTGGTTTTGCTGTTTAACGACTAGCTGTGTGGTAACAATGACCATTAGCTCGCCTCCTCCTTTATCCAGGCTTGGGACTGGCACTGTCAGAAATGCAGTGGCGGAGTTAAATTATATACTATATATATAAATATATTAACATATATATTAACAGCATATATAATATATTATATAGCATAATATTACGATTGTTCGTAAATTACATTAATATAGTCTGTGAAGAAAACTATTTAAAGGTGTCTAAATGCTGGGTAAAGGTGGAGGGCGATGCTAATCATCTTTATTGTGATGTAGCGTCGTTAAACAGAAACTAGCCTATATACAACGTGTTAACACCTGAGTAGCGTCGCCCTCCTCCTTTCTCTAGAGTCAAAATGCTGAAGAAAGAAGGAGGGCAACGCTAGTCATCTTTGTTATGGCACAGCGTCGTTAAACAGCAACTGACCAACAAACCATTTTCAGCATTTCTATGGATACATTTATTTAATTGTCAATGGATCCAGAGTTTAATTATTTCGATGGCCTCTGTTTCCATAAGATGTCGCTAAATTCTGAATCCATCGTGGACCAACTAGCTATTAGTTAGTACGCTCTCTTTTTAGACACCTTTTAAACGTAAACTACAGAAGCTATATAAGATCAGGACAATAGCCAATTGTTGAGTCGCTTGTAGCCCTAGCCAATTGTTTTGCTGGCCGTTAGTAGTGTTGCAAACCCTCCTGAACAGATGGAAAGCGTATGAGATGAATTTTTCTGTTGCTGAAACCTAGGTTTCGTAACCATCTCTCTTCCTGTATCTGATTGTTCTGCTTAGTTACTTGTATCATTTATTTCTCAACTTAAGACTTGCCCTTTTCAAATTTCTTATCCACCATAATAATAGGTTGCTCCCTGTCTTAGCAGACTGATCTTCTGGATATTGACCTGATTACGGCTTGGTTTTGGTGCGCCATCGGTTGAGGCATTGTGCATTAGACACCGGCGCAATAGAAGTTACTAATTATAATTACAATTTCTTTTACAATTTACAGACCTAGGTTATGAGGGCAGATTATATCAGCTGGTTACGAAAACTATTACCGCGTTGGGGGATTCTAACCCAGTCGATGCTCTTAAAAGTAAAGGCATCACTCACATCGCCACACATTAATAGGCTATCGCACGATATATAACGATCAGTCAAGTCAAAGCATAACCAAAATGATATAGCGACTCATTGTCTTCTCTTCTTCAATTGGAATAGCAAATAAGTCAGATAAGCGCCTATCAGTCCGAGTAACCTAAAAGTAAAATCGTCGACATCCGCCATTTTGTAATAGCGTTAAACCATTAAGAAAAATGTCTTGCGGTGGTATAGGGGTATGTTCGGTGCCTTGCAGCTGGAGGGTTGCGGGTTCGAATCCACTTCAAGCCGCCGCGTAGGGACCCTGGGCAAGTCCTTCACTCGCAGTTGCTCATGCGCTTCGGCGTGAAACTCCGATTCAGTGTCCGCGCTGTAGTCGGGAGCGCCTCTGAGTAGAAATCTTGAAGGGGCACTATAACAAGTGCTCATACATACACACAATTAAACGAGTTTGCGATAATCGAAGATGATACATCGGAGGGTGAAGCAAAATGATGGACGAAGAGTACAGTTGCCAGCCTTGGTTTGGCTCTACGCGCGTGTGGGAGTTCACCATTGGGGTCTTTTTCTCGTGACTTTTTATCATCGTTTTTGCTTACTGATAACATTTTCATCGCTAATGATCTTTTACTAGTTTCTCTTAAAACGGCGCTATACAAATCTGTGATATCGTATATTATATTTTTCAAGAGAGTGAACTTAGACGACATTACGACATTACGTGGCACATTTACATGTATACATGTATAATGCAATGTAAAACTACGAAATTTCTCAGCATCACGCATAAGATAACAGTTGATGCAGGCGCTATATAAAGTCAATTCCACAAGAGCCAGGTTGTTGGGAACGCAACCTCGCACTTCAGTCTACTGTTGGTGTTGGAAGAGGTGAGGGTAGCCTACGTGTGCTCGTCCATCGCTGATCCAGGCGGATGATACACGTTGGTTTACGTCCACATAAATTATTTTGACATAATGCAGATTATACTTTCAGTTAAAATAATTATTGAAAACTGGGTACTTGTCGGTTAATTCACCCCATTTCATTTTCTCGTCAACCTTGTCGGTTAATTCACCCCATTTAATTCTTGCGTCTACCTTGCCTGTTCATGCACGGGAATAAATTTTTACGCGTTTCTTTTCTTTAAGCACAGTTCTAGTGCTGACGTCATATCCGTACAAGTCCATCCATTTTGTAACTGTTTCATAAGACGCATTATGTCGTAGCCTTTATCTGTCTTCTAATGATGACGACACCAACCCTAACCCTGACCCTAACCGACCCCCACGACGTAAAGTTCTATAACCTATGTCGGTTAGGTTCAGCTGATGCGTCGTTGTTACGCGTCGTGAGGGTCGGTTAGGGTCAGGGTTAGGGTTAGTGTCGTCCATGTTTTCTAATTGCCAAACTGTCATTGGTTGACCTGGAATATACACGGGCTAAAATATTCCGTGTATCAGGCGAATTGTTGGCGTAAACTTACGCATTATATATTTGAGTCCCCGATTCTATAAGCTTGCCTGCTATGCTACTGATGGAAAAAAATAGTTAATGACTTTAAGAATTAATCGCAAGATCTGAATATTTTTCTAATTGCGTTAATTCAATATCGTGCTGTGTTTTCGACACCAGTTGAATGGGGTGAATTAATTTCACGTGGGGAAGTCATTACCATTGGAAAAATGAAATGGGGTGAATTAACCGACAAGTACCGAAAACTGCAGGAGGGGGCCCGATAGCGCATTGGATAACATCTGGCGTGGAGAGCGAGAGGTACCGAGTTCGAGACCCGAAGGCGGACGTGCTTGTGTTTGCAAGCTGTCTGTTCTGTTAGTAGTTAAGATTTATGTCTTCTGTCATTTGCGTTCTTGTGAATTGTTTCAATTGCATAACTGTACACTGTAACCGGTTGCAGTTTGTCAACCGGATTGTTTCAATAAAGGAAGAATTATTATTATTATTATAATTATTATTAGGAGTGAATATTGTGACGTGCCAAATCAATGAATTGAAAAATTGCCTCTGTTAATATATAGACTCCTATTACACGCTTTTTATGGTGTCCAAGAAGACGTCGCCATTAAAGCCGTGGATGTTATTACGGTTACGTTTAATGAATTATTAAGCATGAGATGTCGTTAACTCTTCGATTGGAAGGTGGAGTATGATTAGGACCCGGCAGCGTAAGCCACCTGAAGCTTCTGCTACTACTACATTCTTTCCTTCATAATTAGTTATATTAAAAGGTTACTCGTATAAGGACGGCGTCAACTTGGACACCTTAGAAATCGTTTCAGTGACGCTATATATAAGCGACTGTATCGTTAATCAGCGCGTTAATCAACCCTTTTCGCGTTAATCAACCCTTTTCGCGTTAATCAACCCTTTTCGCGCCGACAAGGCGGGAAACTAAATTTCTTACGCAAATAAAGGAAATAAAACTGAAATGGGAAAAAACAAACTGAAACGTCGTCTCGATATCTCATCAAGTTCGTCGAACTTTGGAGATACTTCATTGAACATTTCTGAAGAACAGAAAAAAGACGCGCAAAAGAAATCGTACGCACAACAGGAGGTCCAAAAGGTCTTGCCGGCAACCCGTGAACCTACTTCTGGCTTGACTGAAAATATCGAAAACATACAAGAAACTGAAGGAGACGATGCAGAAGGTAACCACATATCTGAATCTGTTGAGGATTTAAGAAATTTCATTTATAACTCATCTGACAACCTTCGAAATGAAAATTTGCCACAGAACAATTGTGATTACTTTGAGTCGTACTATGAATCCAAGGCCAGAAGGAGATCTCGTTCACTGGATATCCGGCGGGATCAAGTTTCAGGTACATTAAATGAAACTAAATTGAAAAGGGAACATTTTTTGAAGATGGTCCCTCCTAGAAAGATCCAGGATCAAACGAGTGGAGCGATTGGTAAGGATGGTGAACGCCGTCAAACTGCACACCCTAGAAAGAGAATTAAGATGAATATATACAAGAATCCTACGTTTGATAAGATACATGTTGGCATTAACTCATCTGCTGTTAAAAAATCAGTGGAATGTGTTGATGTTTATGAGAAATGTATTGATGATAAATGTGTTGATGAATTTGATCCACGTGAAGAAAATGTAAATCTTCATGTTTTAAGTGAAAATGAAACTATTGAAATGTCACATTCAAATGTTGCAATCAAAGATAATGTGATCACTGAAAATAAATCCACATTGAAACCAAGTGGGGTCACAGACAAATTGGTAGCTAAACAAGTTACTGAAAGTAAATTTAGCAGTCATTCCCGTCCTCCTATGACTGAGGAACAGAAGAAGCGCCTAAGAGAGATTCAGTCACGAACTGTGTTTATTGATGGGCGTAAAGATGAAATTCGTAAATATTATAAGCACATGCCTCGCCAGCTCAATAAAGAAATATGTGAAAAGACGAGGGGACAGGTTGAAAGAATTTTTATTACCCAACAGGGTGTACTAAAGATAATTGCTAAAGATGAGGCTCAGAAAAATCAACTTCTTAAAATTCAATCATTGAATGATAAGCCTGTGAGAACAAGCATTCCCTTTTCGTTGACATTCCCCACAGTGTCTAATTATAAACCTCCTGTTAAAAAACAGGAGCCAGAGTACTTTGTTAAAGGGGTAGTGTTCGGATTGCTTGAAAATGAAGAGAATTTGAATGAAATTGCATTAGAAATAGGAGCCCATCACATTTATAGATTAGGTAATCTTGAATTTAGCAATGCAACGCTCATAGCTTATCCCAAAGGGACTATTCTTCCAGAGTTCCTGAAAGTAGATGGAAGAAGGTATAAGGTTCATCGTTATATACCTAAACCTTTGAGGTGTGATTGCTGTCAATTTTATGGTCATTCAACGGCTTTTTGCAATCGGGAAGTTGTGTGCAGCAGGTGTGCTGGTAATCATTCTTTTACTGAATGTCCTGATAAAACTAAATTAAGATGTGCTAATTGTGGAGAGGCACACAGTGCTGCACATAGAGGCTGTGCAGTCTATATCAAAATGCAAGCTGCACTCAGAATCAGAGCTGAGCAAAATATCAAATTTGCTGATGCTATGATAAAAGTTGACGAGATCCAGAGTGAAAATGTCAATGCTAATGTTCCTAAACCAAATATTGTCACATATGCATCAAAAGTTAAAACTGGAATAGAAAATAAAACAGAAGTTATTCTTTCCACAATTGAAGCACAAACACCAATTGATGTGCAAATTACTTCTAATGGGGAAACTTCTCCAGATGATTTAACCAAAAGATTTTTGTCATTCAATGACAAAGATTATCAGGCAATAACCATTTCAAAATCAGTAAATGATACAGAAGATGATGATCCAATTACAAAAATGAAAAAGTCCTTCGTTCTTGGCGTTTTGGCAACTATTGATAGGGCTAAATCTAGGAAACATGCTCAATTTATAATTTGCCAGGCGGCATCTGAAATCCTTTTTGCCAAGGAAATAGAATTTAGATACAAAGACTGGTAAAAAAACAAATAAATTTAAAAAAAACAGTAGATTCTTATTTTTTTTTCCATTATGGCATTGACCATTCTTCAGTGGAATGCACGTGGTTTGCGTGGTAATAAGGATCAACTTAAAAATTATATCTTAAAAACGTGCATTCCACCGGATGTGATATGTGTGGAGGAGACCTTTTTAAAAGATAAAATTCAGTCACCAAAATTGGATGGTTACAATATTATACGTAAGGATTGCTTAAGTAATGAAAGGGGAGGTTTGGCTATTTACATAAAAGTGGGGCTAAATTTTAATGTATTAGATGTTGTAGAAATTCCAAACATTGAAATTCAAGGTATTGAAATTAATACTTTAAATGGCCATTTAAAGATTTTTAATTCATATATTACACCTTCATATAAATTTAAAAAAGAGGATATTCAAAAAATTTTTCCACATAAAAGATCAATTCTTGTTGGAGATCTAAATGCTCATAATAAACTATGGGGTTGTTCTGAAACAAATTTTAGAGGTAAAATTATAGAAGAAATATTAATTGAAAATAATTTAGTAGTTCTTAATACAGGTCAAGCTACTCATATTACATCAAACCAATCAAATACTCATTCTGTTATAGATTTAAGCATAGGTTCACAAGATGTTGCTCTAAATGCTAGGCATAATGTGATTAACAGCAACATGGGGTCTGATCATTATGCTACTGTTACTACTGTCAATGAAGAAGTCGTACTAGAATATAACTTAAGCATGAATCTCTGGAAATTAAAAAAGGCAGATTGGAAAAAGTATAAGGAAATAAGTAAATTTTCATTAACAGAAGATATTTTGGTTAATAAAAATTGCGATGATACTTTCAATAATTTGGTAGAATGCATTACCTCTATAGCGAATCAATCAATACCTAGTAATAATCTTAAAAATAGAAAGAATAAAAATAAGAAATTTAAACCTTTACCTTACTGGAACGATAAGTGTAATGAAGCTATCTATAAGAGAAATCAGAATAGGAATAAAATGATTAAAACAAGAGAATTAAGTGATTATTTAGAATATAAAAAGCAAGAGGCTGTTGTTAAACATACCCTAAAAACAGAAGCAAAAACTTGTTGGCAAGCATATTGCTCTGGGCTAACGGATCAAACAAAATTGGGTTCTGTCTGGAGTTGGGCAAGAAGAATGAATGGCGTTGCAACCTATAGTTCCATTCCTACTTTGACTTATAATGAATTAGTAGCAGAAACAAATTTGGAAAAAGCAAATGTTTTAGCTAAAACTTATGAGAATACTAGTAATACCCAGAATTACACTGATAAATTTTTGAATTATATAAAAGATAATAATTTGCAAAATAACCCTCGTAAGAGTGATAATGTTAGTGTTCATGAAATGGAAATCTTAAACGGGAAGTTTGATATTAATGAATTGAAACAAGCTATTAGATCAGCTAAAAATAATAAGTCACCAGGTGATGACAAAATACCTTATGAATTATTGAAACATCTTCATAAGAATGCTCTTAAAATTCTATTATTATTCTATAATGAAATCTGGGAAGAAGGGAAATTGCCTACTGATTGGCATCATGCTATTATTCTACCATTATTAAAACCTAATAAAGAAGCCTCAAATCCAGAATCTTATAGACCCATATCACTTACCTCTACCTTATGCAAGGTAATGGAATCAATGGTTAATAAACGTCTTCAATGGTTTTTGGAAAAAAATAATCTAATTTCAAAAAACCAATCTGGCTTTCGAAAATACAAAAGTACAATGGATCAAATTCTTAAACTTCAGGATACTATTCTTAAAAAACTTAGAAATAAAGAGCATGTTCTAGCTATTTTTATTGACTTTGAAAGAGCTTATGATATGTTGCATGTTCCTACGCTTTTGAAAAAATTTCAAAAATTGGGAATAGGCGGTAATACATTTAACTGGGTTGAAAACTTTCTATCTAATAGAACTTTTCAGGTTAAGGTAGGGGCAGAACTTTCAGATAAATTTATACAACAAAATGGTACTCCACAAGGGTCAATAATTTCTCCTATTTTATTCCTAATAATGATTAATGATATTCCCACAGGTGTGGATGGTGTAGAAATGTCCCTTTTTGCTGATGATAGTGCTATTTACTTTGGACAGAGAAATATTAAAACATTAGAAAATAAAATTCAATCATCGATCAATTTAATACAGAATTGGTGTAATGAAAATGGTTTTAAAATATCAATTAATAAAACGACTGGAGTCCTCTTTTCCACAAGAAATAATTTAGCAAGGATTACCATAAAGATTGATCAAAAACAAATTAAAATGGAAAATAAAGTAAAATTCTTAGGAGTCATTTTCGATAGCAAATTGACTTGGAAGCCACACATTGATTATGTAATTGAAAAATGTAAAAAAAGGTTAAATCTTATCAGAGCCATTAGTGGCTATGGATGGGGAGCTTGTAAGAAAACTCTTCTAACCATTTATAGAGCACTAATCAGGTCTATTTTAGATTATGGTGATGTTGCATATTCTGCAGCTTGTAAATCATACCTGGATAAACTTTCCTGTATCCAAACAGAAGCACTTAGATTATGTTGTGGAGCACCCAAAGGTACTGCAGCAGCAGCACTTCAAAATGAATGTGGGGAATTACCACTTCATTTAAGACGACTCCAAAATTCAATAAAATTTGGAGCTAAAATTTTGGGCAGTAAATTTCACCCCATTAGAAGATCTATGGAAAACCACTGGACAAATGTTTTCAGGACATCTGATAGTAAAGAACATTCAATCTATACTCGTACCACTGAATTCTTTTCTTCAATTGATACATCATTTATTGGCCCATCCTTCCCTTCTACTCCTCCTTGGTGTAACAAAGAAATAGAAGTTGATTTAACTCTGAAGAAATGTATTAATAAGAAAACTGATAATCCTGAATTTCTAAAACAGTATGCCTTAGAATTAATTTCTAAATATGACTCTTATATACATATCTATACTGATGGATCAAAAGTAGATGATCTTGTTGCTGCTGCTTTCACAGTACCGAGTTTAAATGTAGATAAGAAATTTAGATTGTGTAATAAATCAACTATATATGCAGCCGAGTTGACTGCAATTATTGAAACTGTTCTATGGATATTAAATAGTGAATGTTATAATAACTGTAAGTTTGCGATTTTCTCTGATTCATTGAGTGTTCTTAAATCAATAAAGAGGTCTTACTGTCAATCTAGACCTACTTTATTAAACGATTTACTATATCACATTAGCAAATTAAATTCTAACCAAATAAGATTCATTTGGATCCCAAGTCACATTGATGTGGCAGGCAATGATAGAGCAGATACTTTGGCTAAAGAGGCTCTTACAATTGATCACATAAATTCTATTAATTATCTTGAACTTCAGGAAATTTATACTTTAATAAAACTTTATATAATAAATAAATGGCAAATAGAATATAGTGGTGATAGTAGAGGTCATTTTTATAAATCTATGTGTCCAATTGTTAGTACAGATATTAAATATTTAGAACCTTTTAGACATAAGGAAGTTCAAATTTCTAGACTACGTCTAGGAGTAGCCAATACTAATCAAAGGCTGTTCATTATAAAAAGGCATGATGATGGTCTATGTGATACTTGTAAGGTCAAGGAGACAATCCATCACCTCTTACTTGATTGTAAAAAAGAAGATATTTCAGAGGTATTAAGAAATAAATGTCAATTATATAAACATGAAGTTTCCGTTAAAACCCTTTTGACGGTAAATTTATTTCAGAATGAAGTGTATAGGTTAGTTAAAATAATTAATAAAGGTAAAATTTTGTAAATGGATGTTTTAGTGTGTTTTTTTTAATGCAACTAGTTTTATATCTTACTCAAATCTGTAAATATTTAATTACTCTTTTACTAATACATTGTTATTATGCAATTACATGTATGTACTGTGTTGCAATGCTGGTTACCATATTATTATTATTATTATTCAACTTTGGTTTTTCAATAATACATATTACATGTGGTGTGGTTTGGTTATTATATCACAGTAGATATTATGTTGCATAATACTGCAGTACTGTGTTGCAATGCAGATTATTGAAATATTCATAAACTACTTCTTATCAACTGTTGATTATTGAATATGTTATGTCAAAATAACAAGAACTGATGTGAGAAAATTTTAAATATTACCTATTGGTAAATGAATTTCTGTTATTACCATATTATTGTTATTCAACTTTGGTTCCTCAATATAAGATATGATTTGGTTTGGTTACTGTATTACAATAGCTACTATGTTGCATAATATTCAGTAATGTGTTATAATAAGAGATCTGTGATTATAATTTTAATGTATTGAAACTATACTTTAAACAATTATAATACATGTATGCTATGTTATTGAATGAACTTTTATTACATGTATAGTATGTTAGATACATGAACAGTTTAAAAGAGTACTTAGTAAATTTTGTATATGGATCAATTGCTGCATAGTTACATAACATTGTTTAATTTGCATGAAATCTTTTGTCAGAATATAGAAATCATAGACAGAATAAGATGAACTACCTTATGTTAAAAAATATTGAATATAGTGAAATTGTAAAGCTCTGTTTGACACATTTGATGGTGTCATACGGATGCTATAAGTTTCTTGTAATCATTGAATTGTATCTTTCCTGTATTGTCGTCAACGGCCTTTGATGTCATAAGACGACGTTAAACGTTGGATTAAAAAATTTGAGACGTAATATAATAAGGTCCAATGAACTTCCGATAAAGTTTAGGTTTTTTACCTACCGGTGTAACAGGATTAAACAACCACACAAGACTCCCAATAGCATAATGTGTATCGGTTGCTTTAAGATCATAGGTCCTCTTATTTCGAGCCTGAAGGGCCAAAGTTTCCCCTACTGCTTCTTGTCTAGCCATCTCAAGTGCGTTACCTATTCGCTTTACATACTCATTAGTGGTCTGTGGTTCGTCAGACAAACCCATTCGTTGATCAACAGGTAACTTAAGATCCCTTCCAAATAGTAAGAATGCAGGGCTATGACCCAGATTTGCACTCGTTGTCGCACGAAGAGCAT
Organism: Aporrectodea caliginosa; assembly: GCA_020284085.1. Lineage (NCBI taxonomy): Eukaryota > Metazoa > Annelida > Clitellata > Crassiclitellata > Lumbricidae > Aporrectodea > Aporrectodea caliginosa. The sequence continues at coordinate 423,455 of JACEVL010000153.1, read as the reverse complement.
ACATTATCGCCGGCATAAAATCAGGCCACTCGACTTCATTCTTACAATGAAGTCTCAACATTTTCCATATGGATCGATTCACAATCTCACAAGCACCATTACAACGCGGAGAATATGAAGCTGTGTGAATTCTTGTAACTCCAAACAATGAGGATAACTCAGTCACAATTTTACTTTAAAAATTTGCTCCCCGATCCGAAAGCAAAGTTTCAGGTGGTCCAAAACGAGTGAAAATTTCTTTATATAATGCCTCAGCAATCGCCTGAGCTGTCTGATCTTTGAGCATGATCATATCAGGCCATCTTGTGAGTGATTCGACACAGAGAAGAATGTAATTATAACCCTCTTTGCTTCGAGGCAGTTTGAGGATGTCCATATGCCACCTGCCAAAAATCTGCTTAATGGGCAATGATGTCAGTGGTGGTTTGTTCAACGGAACGGGATATTTACATTCTTGGCACTGCCTGCATGACGTGATATGTCTATGCAGATCACTGTGCATCCCTCTCCAGCAATATTTACGCCTGATTGACAGATAACATCTGTGAAATCCTGGATGAGAACACTCTTCGTGATAACCATTCAGAACACGTTGTCGCATACTTTTCGGAACCACCAGCTGATTAATATAACTCTTCTGTGGTCCTCTAGATCGAGGCTGATAATAGTGAAAAAGTAGTCCGTCGTGTAAAGCGTACTCAGAAATCTCGATTACTAACTTTCGGGCATCCTTATCATTCTCAGGCAATTCGCCTGACTCCAAATAACGAATGAAAGGCTTACAATCCAAACATTTATTCTGTTCTTTTGCTGTCTCTATTAGAAATGCGTCACCATCTGGTTCCTTAGGTGCAATCAAATCATCCTCCACTATGAGATTCAAGTCCACCTGTTGAACCTCATTATCAACCTGAGCCAAAAGATGCTCCTCAGCGTCATCATGACCATCCGAGGATATTGGATATGATCGTCGCGATAATGCGTCTGCATTAGTATTCGTCTTCCCTTTTTTGAACCTAACGTCGAACGTATACTGCTGTAACTGTAATGACCATCTTAGCAACCTGCCAGATGTACTCATTTTCAATGACTGCAAATACTTCAAACTGATATGATCGGTGTAAACTGTAAATGGAGAATTTGCCAAATAACAGTGAAATTGTTTGATTGCACATATCATGGCCAACATTTCTAACTCCGTGACCGAATAAGCTCTCTCACAAGCAGTTAAAGACCTCCCCCAAAAGCAATGGGGTGTTCCCTAGCAGAAGCATCTTCCTGAGCTAACACAAAACCTATTGCTTGGGAACTTGAATCACAATTAATTATAAATGGCTTAGTCATGTCAGGATAAATCAGTACAGGTGCAGTCGTCAACGCCTGCCTTAATCGAACGAAAGCTTCTTCGCAGCTATCATCCCATACGAATTTCATGTCCTTCCGTAGCAATCGATTCAATGGACTTGCAATGATCGAAAAATTAGCTATAAACTTGCGATAATAAGATGCAAGGCCTAAAAATGATCGTATCTCTTTAGGAGTCCTTGGTCTTGGATAATCGCGAATGACCTTGACCTTCGAATCATCCACAGCCACGCCCTGAGGAGATAAAACGTGTCCCAAATAAAGAATTTTATCCAAACCAAACGAACATTTTCGAGGATTTAACTTCAAATTAGCATCATTGAGGCGGTCAAAGACTTCCTGCAAATGAACCAGGTGTTGATCAAAATTTTGACTATACACAAGAATATCATCCAGGTAACACAAGACAGACTTAAAATGTAAGTTCTGAAAAACTCTGGACATGAGTAACTGAAAAAATGATGGCAAATTTTTTAATCCAAATGGTGCAGCTCGAAATTGAAACTGACCCTGATGTGTTATAAAACTCGATTTTTCCCTCGAGTCAGGGTGTAACGATATTTGGTGATAACCACTCCGTAAATCCAACAAACTGAAATACTTAGGCTTTGCCTCTGTCACAGCATCAAAAATATCCGTTAATTGAGGTAATGGAAAACTTATCGGTGCGGTGACAGCATTGAGCTTTCTATAATCAACACAAAAACGAATCTCTCCGTTTTTCTTTTTTACCAACACAACAGGCGAACTCCACATACTATCACTCGGTTCAATCAACCCCGCTGATAACATTTTTTCTGTCTGTGATGCTATTTCGGCCTTGGCAGCAATAGAATGTCGATAAGATTTTTGGTGGATGGGTACGGCGGAACCAGTATGAATCGAATGTTGAGCAAAGCTAGTTCTGCCAAGATCGGTCAATGATGCCGAAAATGTACCTAAATTGGCTTTCAGAAAATCCTTCAATCTAACATTCTCATCCGCAGACAAGTTATCAGAATGATAATTGATTTTAAGGTCGTCCAAAGATCTTGATTGTTCAGTGCCAGTCAGTTTATTCGCATTATCATGATCATTAGAGGATGCGTTATCATGTTTTTCTATTGGCACCCTCAGACCGTCCAAGGGCATTACATGATTGAAATGTGTAGCGTTGGTGCGTGTGGTTGGTGGTTGTTCCTGATTATCACCAGAAAACGATGCCAACACATCTGAAAGAATAGGTTCCACGCACGCTAACGACTTATGCCGCGGCAGCCAAAGTACTTGATTTGTTGGGTTCAAAACCTTGCAAACAGCCGTTCTTTTAGAAGAATCGATGGCGCTCCTTGCACAAATGAATTTACGTTTTGCCTCAATTGGGAATGGTTCAATTATCGATGTGTCAGACGAATACTTAGCCGGTAGTAAAACTGGCACTAAAGTTTCAGATAAAGGTGGTAAAACAGTTGCATGCAGAGTACAGACAGTGTTAGAACGAACATTAGAAGTTGACAAACGAGTGGCAGTCAAATTATCATAAAAGGTGACAACCTTTTCATCAAAATCGATCCGTGCCCCACTCGCCTCCAAAAAATCTAATCCCAATATCAAACTGTACCCCACCTGTGGCAGAATCAATACCTCACAAGGAATGCTCAACCCCGTAATCGTTACAGTAATTTCCGCTCTACCCTGTACCTGCACAGGATGACCGTCAGCCAAAAACACATCTCTATTGTCTTCCTCCCTCAATGGTTTTAAAGGAATTTTTAGTTTTTGCAGAAATGCGGCACTCATGCAAGACACACTCGCCCCAGAATCAAGCAAACATTGTACAGTATGATTCCTAATCGTGACAAAAATTGTGTTTCTATGCATTGCAACTTTATCAGTCTGCACATAAATTCTGTCCGTGTTAACGTTTATCCCGCCCGCCGCCTGTGGACGACGGGAAGCGAATTCCTATGTTTGACTATAGCGCCCCCTTGTTGACCTGCAAACAGACTGTAAATGACCTCGCTTAGAACACCTAAAACAAGTAACCCCCCGGGCGCGACAGAAGTTATTTGAAGTATGAATACCTCCACAATTTCCACATGTTGGCTTGGAAGTTGTGCGCCAGGAGTTCAGTGGCTGCGAACGGTAAGGCGGTCGTGGTCGCCACGACGGTGAATCATGTGGTCGATTATTCTCCGAGTGTCCTGGATAAGACTGCGCCGATGGTGGATAGCCTCGTGAAGTCGATGTCGCGTAGGGCTCGAGACGTGGTTCCAACACTGGCTTAGGTGACTGATCAACGAACGTGACATGATGGGGTGAAGGCGTCCTGCGTCTCGTAGAATTAATCGCTGCGACACTCGTAATCTGTAGTTGCTTTAGCTCCTCGCGAATAGCGGCGAGCTCGGACACAGTGTGACGGATATGGTGATCAGTGTCTGATTGGTCTTCCTGCGACAATTCCGTCAATCGTCCCCATTTCCGTAGCCCCTCTATTGTAGTTAAATCATGCTGCAGAACATGCTGTCTAATGTTCGAACGTAGACCGTTCAATGCCACGAGGAACGTCTGGCCAGCGTCGACATCAAGTTTTTGAGCCGCTTGCTGGACACTTGTTAAGAAATCATCAACAGACTGGTGCGGTAATTGTTTGAGACTCCACAAGTCAGCAGCGCGTTTCCAGGCATCCGTTGCTTTAGGTCCGTAACGCAGGGTCAGAGCGTCCCGCAAGGCACCAAAATTCTGACGTGTTGTCTGCGACTGCGTGTTAAACCACACAGCTGCTCCATTCTTAAGCAGAAGCGGTAATGCTGCTAATTTCTGCGCCCCCGACATGCCTCGAAACGTTGACCATAGTTCGAAATTCTTCAAAAACTCAAGAATGTCTTCCTGCTGATTTCCCGTAAATGGTGAGGGAACCAATGTATTCCCAGCCATTTCAGAGTCAGATGATATTGAATCAGCGTCAGAACCGTCGTCAGAACCGATAACAGCGTTGCTTGATTGCGGCGACAAAACGAATGCCGGAGACGTAGATAGAAAAGCGTCTGCAGGCGGTGTGAGAACCTGTGGCGTAGACGTGGAGGGCAAAGCGTCAGCAGGCGGTGTGGGAACCGGTGGCGAAGACGTAGTGGGCAAAGCGTCTGCAGGCGGAGCGAGGACAGCAAATGGAGAACCAGTGGGAAGATTCAAAGAAGATGGCAGCAACCCCGAGAAGTGTGATCCCGTTGGAGTGGAAATTAGTGTCTTACCGGAACGAAGTAAGTAACGGCCTGTTGTTTGATTGTCCGGCCCACTCATCTATGTGATGTTCTAGGAGTACGGTGCGTGTGACGAGTGTCTGTAGTCAGATGATCCAGAAACGTTGTCTCGAGAGGTACGGAAGCGACCTTTTCTTTTGAGTTCTCCACCACTTATAGTGTCGTTCTACTATTACCAGTGTACCATGTAAGTCTAGTGAGTAAGTCTACTGTAACACTCTTTATTGTCTAAACACCAATTATACACTATGTAAGCTACACAGAGCTCGTGACTCCACCACACGCACCGACTGGTGATAATTGCCGGAACTGTCCTTAAATACTCCCACGATGACGACGATGGCAGCCTAGCCCGGCCAGCCGCACATGCATGCACCAGCTCCTCCCACGATGACACTACATATATAACATCTGTAGACTATATTTTAAAGGTGTCTAAGTGGAGCGCCGTAAACAACCGGCTGCTAGGTCTTTCGATTATATAGAACCTGTCACCAACATTTTAAAGGTGTCTAAGGAGAGCGCACTAACTATTGTATTGTATAGTTTTGTATTTTAACACTTGTTATAGCGCCCCTTCAAGATTCCTATTCAGAGGCGCTCCCGACTACTGCGCGTACGCTGGATCGGAGTTTCACGCCGAAGCGCATGAGCAATTGCGAGTGAAGGACTTGCCCAGGGTCGAGTGAAGGACTTGCCCAGGGTCCCCACGCGAGCAACTAATTGTTTACGACCAATTCTCCAATAAGCTCTTTAAAATACTTTTATGATTGAGATGCAAATGTGCTCGTCAGCTGCATTTAAGTGCTTTAGCCTACTTGTCAACAAACTGGGTTAAGGTGGGCATTGGTGAATGGTAACGTCCAATTAATCCCTGCGTTCGGGATTAGAAATGCAGTGCTTGTTATAAATCGTCATAGTTGGTCACCGATGATTCTAAGTCATGGTCATAGCTGTGGTCATAGTTCTGATCATAGTCACTCATTAGCACATGGTACTTAAACTCATTTAGCAACTGATATAGCTCCCGTAGAAGCAAACCTCGTTCTTAAGAAAAATGGACAGATACCGAGACATTTAGAGAGAAAGAATTAGAGACATAAGAACAGAATCTGATATAGATTGGCAGACATGAGATGCATGCGATGTGGCTAAAATATAGGATAATGCTAGACGCCTTTTAAAAGTTTCTGACGAAGCTATATAAGCTTTAGCTCTATAATGCGAGTGTGTTGCTGAGGATTCCTTTTAAGTAAATATCGCAGTTAACACAGGTACCAACCTTCTTTTCGTCTGTTGATTGATTGTTTACAGCCCGACTGATCGATTGATCGAGTGGCTGAGTTTGTGATTGAGTTAGTTGTTGACTGACCAGATAGTTCATTGATGTCTTTGACCTTATGCAACAGCAGCAGCAGCAGCAGCTGCAGCAGCAGCAGTTGCAGTTGCAGTTGCAGTTGCAGTAGCAGTAGCAGTAGCAGTAGCAGTACCAGTACCAGTAGTAGTAATAGTAGTTGTAGTAGGAAGAGGAGGAGAAAGAAGAGGAGGAGGAGGAAGAGTAGAAGGAGCAGGCCTATGAAGTATATTCTCTAGCTGTCTCTAACGGAACAGTACATAGTTTTACGAGTATTGTTCTTGAAGGAGAGTTCAATGCAATTGAAATCATGATTTGATTGCATAGAGGTAATTGGTGGCGCGGGATCCTCAGATCTCCACAGTTCTCGACGTTTCTTGTTCGTCTTTTTAAGTGCCTCTCAAAAGAGTCCATCCACATGTAGTCAGTGGAATTGGAGAGACGATTGTTTACATTGGGGAACACAGACGAATCCCATTTTAAAGTTTAAGAATGTTGTTATAAGAAAGCAACAGGTTGTGTTAGTTACTGTTAGCGACGCTTTGTCTTTACGAAGAGGTTGTCGTCGCCCTCCACCTTCATGCAAGCTTTGGTCTTACACTAACTGAATAAATCTATTTTGGATATTACAGTCTTAGCAATTGTGTGATCTGAAAGTACTCATGAGGATTACAGAATTAGTTAGCACTGGCGTTTGATTGGTCTGCTTGTGCTGGGACTCGACAAAAGAATCTTAATTAAACGCCAGGGCGCATCTTTGCATTCTTTGTAGGCCTATCTATCATCTGACCCTTGGCCGGCTTTCCAGTGATTGGGATCGTCTACTTACTTCTGATTCAGAGTACTATTTAAAGTACTTGTCCTGCGTGACATTCTCATTTCGGAGTATGTCAGAGGAATTATAAAAGAAATTACTCATATCCTCAACAGACTCAGATGCATCGGTACTTTCACTTTCTTCATCGGAACCTTCCGTTTCTTTGATATTTTAAGTATATTCAGTCAAACCAGCTTCCAAAGAAGTTGCTTCATAGGCGGATAACAGAATGTCTTCCCTGCTATTTGCAGTGCATGTCTGATTTCTCTTCTTTATTGATATTCTTTCTCATCGACACATTCGAAGAACTATTTTCGCTTAGTTCCCCGTATAGCCTACTGCCCTGCCATCGCAAAAGGAAGCAAGTCACCGATTTTAGTTTCTGAGGAAAATGCGAAAAACAACTCAGGCATCACCCATCGGTCTGAATGTACGCGTACAATTGGTTGATGCACATGCTTCTTTTTGCCTTAGAATTTTCCAGTACTACTTGGACATGCTTCTTTCTGCCTCTGGTTTTCCGCCAGAACCACATGCAATAATAACTATTTATATGGACGATGGTGTTGGACTTGCTTCTTGAACCAAAATGATACCGATATGTAATTTTAACCTTAAACTGGACTTGCTTGTGTGGCGTTATCTGGCGATTGAGCGAAACTGGTGATTATTATATACTAGATGTTGGCCAGTCCTAAGACGGTTAAAAACAATTTGAAAATGTCAAGAGATGCGTCTTCTCATGCTATGATTGACATAAGTCTTCTCCCTCTCCTCCCTACCACCGTCCGTCCGTTCCTCCCTCCCTCTCCTCCCTTCCTCCCTCCCTACCACCGTCCGTCCGTTCCTCCCCCCCGTACTTCTCTCCCGTCCGTCCCTTCAACGTCCCTCCTCCCCACGTCTCTCACGGCGATCGTGCGTGCTCCTCCTCCGTCCGTCCGAGGGTAAGTCCCTCTTCCCTCCGTCCGTCCAAGGGTAATGAAAATGTCAGTCACTCCCTCTCCCTCCCTCCCTCTCTCCCTCCTCTTACTTCTCTGCCGTCCCTCCCGGCCGTCCGTACCTCCCTCCTTCCCTCCGTCCCTCCTTCTGTCCTCCTTCCCTCCCTCCCTTTCCCTCCTCCTCCCTTCCTCTCCCGAACTTCCCCTCCCTCTTTCCCTCCGTCCGTCCGAGGGTAATGATAATGTCAGTCACTCTCTCCTCCTCTCCCTCTCTCCCTCCTCTTCCGTACTTCTCTGCCGTCCCTCCCGGCCGTCCGTACCTCCTCCCTCCCTTCCCTCCCCCTCCTCCCTTCGTCCCTCCCTCCCCTGAGAAACCTTTCCCTCCGTCCCTCCCTCCTTCCTCCCCATCCCTGACGTAAGCCATTCCCTTCCTCCCCATTCCCTAGGGAATATAGACACGAAGAAAGGCGCTAATGAAATTATGAAGTATAGCGCTAAAGGAAGTTATGCGGTAGGCAGGGAGTCAGTCTAAGCTGGACAGAGGGAGAAGATTGCTAGACGAGGTGGGCGTTCGCCATTGGTGTGACAAACTTGTCGCCAACATTCGCCAAGAATTATACCGAAACTTGACCTTTCCGTCGGGTTACTCGGGTATGGTATAAATTTATGTTGTGTCTGGTGGTTTTGTTGTAGTTTGGTGTACTGCGTTTTACACATGTGTTGACTCGTAAATGGTAGAGGTGACGCCTACAATGGAAGGGGGCGTGTAGGTATTATGGCGAATGTCTAGTAGTTTTTTTTGGTATTTTCTGTAGTTCTGGGGAGTGTCAACCATGCGCTCTACAACCTGAATCCAGTTGTACTTGGTAACGACAAGGACGGGTGGTTTGGTTTGGTTCTATTTGCAAACTTGCAAAGAAACCTTTCGCTTTCTACTCGACGCGTCAAAGGAGGGAAGTGGTTCGTCAGCTCAGTTCATTCTTGTACTGCAGTATGATGCAGTGTTCTGCAGTGGTGCCTTTTGTAATAGTAAACTAGTTGAAATATGTGAAGAACAGACATTGACTTTAAACTTTGCAAAGCGAGGAGCTTGGAACTGTGTACATAGAACTTTGTTTGTGTAAATATGAAGATATTGTGTTGTTATTACACTTAACCAATTTAACTATCTGTGTTGAGATTCTGGTAATATTATCAACAGCTAGGGCAAAATAAGAAAGAACCCTTTAGAAGGAATTTGGGAAAATGATATTCGTGACAATGGTGACAGCGGTGGGATAGATAGGATATGCGGGATAAGATAAAATAAGATAGATAGGATAGATAGGAGGATAGGATAGATAGGATAGTGAGAGTGGTATGTAAGACCTATAGCTGATATCTCATAATGGTTAGTGTGATTACACGGTTATATGTTGAGTGAAATTAGAGTTTTGAAATTGCTGTTTTTATTGTTTTGTTTTGTGTGTTTTACTGTAAAGCGTTACAGGAATTTTTGTTACCATGTCTGACGTGGGGTATTTCATGAAAATTGGAAAAGAACTGGGATTGGTTGGTGAGGAGTTAATGAAGTTTGCGACACAAAGCTTGCGTGAGCAACGTGACTTTGAGAGAGAGCAATTGCAGAGCTCAAAGGAAAGAGAAAACCAAGAAAGGGAGGAAAGACGTTTAACGAGAGAGGAGAAACGTAGAGAAGATGAGGAGAGAGAGAAAGTAATACGGTTTGAGTTAGAAGACAAAGAAAGAGCAAGAAGGCATGAGATTGAAGTGTTAGCTGTAAAAAGTAAACAAGAAGTAGAATTAGCTAAAATAAAGCAAGACATTCAAAGTCAAGCATTGACTCAGGAAGATTTTGTACAACCAACACAAACTGGACATAAAGGTGCTCGTGTACCTAAATTACCTTTTTTTAATGCTGCAGTTGATGACATTGATGCGTATTTACAAAGGTTTGAGTTATATGCAACAGCACAAGGTTGGGCTGAAGGTGATTGGGCAACGAATTTAAGTGCATTGTTAACAGGTAGGGCTTTGGATGTTTATACAAGACGCTCTGCAGATGTTGTTAATGATTATCGAGGGCTCAGGTCTGACTTGTTACATCAGTTTCGATTAACGGTTGCAGGGTATCGAAGTAAATTTCTGTCAATGCGATTTGAAAAGGGAGAAAGCGCATCGCAATTTGTGTCTAGGTTAAGCAATGCTTTTGATAGATATGTTAAACTATCTGAAGTTGACTCTACATATGAAGGTTTACGGGAATTGTTGGTAAAAGACCAATTCATTGCAAGTTGTGATTCTGATTTGGCATTGTTTTTGAAGGAAAGGGCCCCTAATACGATTGAGGAAGCTAAATGTCTGGCTGATCGCTATTTGGATGCTAGAATGTTTAGTAAAACTAACTTGAAAACCCAAACTGGAGGCAATTTTGTTTCACAGTATGCAGAAAGGCCAAGGGCTAATGTTAGTGGAAATAGGTTAGAGAACAATGCTAATTTTGATGTGAAATTAAGTAGCAAAATGGATAATAATGTTAAGTCTGTGCACCAACAAAATTCTTATTCTAAATTGGATAAAAGATGTTTCATTTGTAATCGTTCTGGACATCTGGCAAGGAATTGCAGAACTAAGGTGAACGAAGTGACATCAAGGGAATTTGCTAATTGTTTTGTTGAAGAATCATTTCAGTGTTCGGAAACTAATAATTTACCCATTGTGAAAGGCACTGTTTTTGGTATTCCTGTTGATGTTTTGCGTGACACTGGGTGTACTACAATTTTGGTCAAAAGGAAGTATGTTCCTAATTGTGCTTTAACAGGACAAAAGAAGAAATTGGTTTTACTTGATGGTACTGTACACACTGTGCCAACTGCTAAGGTTTTGTTGGAATCAATGTTTTTCTCTGGAGAAGTTGATGTGTCAGTTGTAGACAGTTCTATGTGTGATGTTGTGTTAGGAAATGTTCCAGGAGTAATGCCATGTGTGGAGAATCTCTTGAAAGTAGAGACACCTATTGAACAAGTGGGGGCAGTGACAACTCGGGCCCAATTGGAACGTAAAAACAAACCATTAAGACCTTTGGTAACCAAGGACATTGATTTTCCTAATGTAAACAAAGATGTGTTAAAGCAAATGCAATGCGAGGATTCGAGTTTACAAAAGTATTTTGATATGGCAAAAACAGGAGAAATAATGGGATTGAGTAATTCTCAGTGTGCACAATTTGAAGTGTCAAAAGGAATATTGTATAGATATCATAAAACTGGATCAGGAGTTACTACCAAGCAGTTAATGTTGCCTGTTGCATTAAGGAACAATGTTATGACTCTTGGGCACGATTCTATTATGTCAGGTCATTTGGGAATTGCACGAACTTGTGAAAGGATTCGAACAAATTTTTATTGGCCAGGTTTGCAGAGTGATGTAGCACGGTTTTGTAAATCTTGTGATGTTTGCCAACGATGTGTTCCAAAGGGAAGGGTTGGAAAGGCACCGTTGCAAAAGATGCCTATTATTGGAACTGCGTTTCAGAGAATTTCCATGGATTTAATCGGGCCTATATCTCCACCATCTGAACGGGGAAATAGATACATTTTGACTGTGATTGATTATGCCACAAGATATCCTGAGGCTGTAGCTTTACCATCTATTGATACTGAGCGAGTGGCAGAAGCACTTGTTCAAATTTATTCTCGTATGGGAATTCCTAGTGAAATTTTAACTGATCAAGGTTCACAGTTTGTGTCAGAGTTAATGAGGGAGGTTGAAAGATTGTTGTCCATTAAACATATGGTAAGCACACCATATCACCCAGAATGCAACGGACTTTGTGAGAAATTTAATAGCACTCTAAAGCAAATGCTTAAGAAGCTGTGTGTAGAAAAACCAAGGGATTGGGATCGCTACTTGGAACCGTTGTTGTTTGCATACAGGGAGGTGCCACAAGAATCGCTAGGCTTTTCCCCATTTGAACTTTTGTATGGGAGACAAATTCGAGGGCCTATGTCAATTCTTAGGGAGTTATGGACTAATGAAAAACCTGATGAGGAGGTTAAAACCACTTACCAGTATGTGAATGATCTTAGGAATCGTATCGAAGAGACTTGTAAGCTTGCACATGAGTCATTGATGCATGCACAGTTGAGGTATAAGTCACATTTTGATCGAAAGGCTAAATTACGTGTTTTGAAACCAGGAGATAAAGTGTTGATTTTGCTTCCTACAGATCTAAACAAGTTGTTAATGCAGTGGAAGGGTCCTTTTGAAGTTTTAGAAAGAGTTGGGGCTACTGATTACAAGATTTGTATCAGGGAAGGAAGAACTAAGATTTTTCACATAAATATGCTTAAACAATATTTTGAACGTGAACCCGAGGAGGTTGTTGGTTTTGTGACGGTAGTCGAATCAGAGGAACCGAGTGATTCTGTGTCAAGTTTAGACGATGGGCAACTGTCTTATGAATGTGAAACGGTTGAAAATGTCAATGTTAATCCCGAATTGACTGTGATTCAGCAGACTGAACTAAAAACATTGTTGTTAGAATTTTCTGACGTGTTTTCTTCTGAACCAGGGTTAACCACTCTTGTTGAACATGAAATTGTACTGGATAATACAAAACCGATTCGCTGTAAACCCTATCCTGTTCCGTTTGCCTTGCAGGAAACTGTAAATGAAGAAATTCGAGAAATGATTAAAAGAGGGATAATTGAACCATCAAACTCCCCATATTCTTCACCGTTATTATTGGTTAAAAAGAAAGATGGTACATTTCGACCAGTAATTGATTTTAGAAGATTAAATCAAATTACCAAATTCGATGGGGAACCTATGGAAAACCCTGAGGTGATCTTTGCAAAATTAGCCAAGGACCAGTATTTTTCCAAAGTAGACTTTTCCAAGGGATTCTGGCAGATCCCGGTAAAGGAACAGGATAAGATGAAAACTGCATTTGTGACGTCTAATGGTCTTTTCCAATTTGCCAGAATGCCATTCGGTATGGTCAATTCTGGAGCTTCATATTGCCGCATGATGAGAAAACTTTTGTGTGATTTAGATCATGTCGATAGTTTTGTTGATGATGTTCTGACTCATACAGGTTCATGGAGAAATCATTTGGAAACATTACGTGCATTGTTAGTACGGATAAGAGAGGCAGGTTTAACTGTAAAGCCTTCCAAGTGTTTTTTTGGATATTCGAACCTTAATTTTTTGGGTCATGTGTTGGGTCAGGGTAATTTGCAGACTGAATTCGACAAGGTGGAACGAATCCTTAAAGCTCCAAACCCAAGAACGAAGAAGGAAGTGAGAGCATTTGTTGGTTTAGCTGGATATTATAGGAAGTTTATTCCTGATTTTGCTACTATTGTTGCACCGTTAACAGATCTGACTAAGAAGGGTTCTCCCAATGTTGTACCATGGGGTGTAGAACAGCAAGTTTCTTTTGATACATTGAAAGGATTGTTAAGTGATGATCCTGTGTTGAAGTTTCCTGATTTTGATCGTTTGTTTGTTTTACGTACAGATGCTTCAAATGTTGGTATTGGGTCTGTTCTTTTGCAAGTGTACGAAGAGCAGTATTTTCCTGTGGTGTACATAAGTAGAAAGTTGCTTGAGAGAGAGAAGGCATATTCTGTAGTGGAAAAGGAATGTCTGGCAATTGTATGGTCGGTAGAAAAGTTGCAAAGGTATTTGTACGGTAGACAATTTGTTTTGCAAGTGGATCACGAACCATTGTCTTACCTAAACAAAGCGCGACTGTCAAATCCTCGTGTTATGAGGTGGGCTCTCATTTTGCAGCCATACAGATTCCGTGTTGAAGTAATCAAAGGCAAGGATAATCTGGGTGCAGACTTTTTGAGTAGAGTTGTTTAAGTTGTTATTATGACCAAGTTAATTAACAAGTCATGCTGTATTTTGTGTTGTTGAGGAGATGAGTGTCTCAACTTAAGTCGTTCAATGGTATATACGTTTTGGTGATATTTGTTTATTTACCTTTTGTGTTAAGAGTAACAAAGTTCCAAAAATTGGAAGTTTGTTCTGGATGAGAGGGTTGTGTCACAAAAGGCGCTAATGAAATTATGAAGTATAGCGCTAAAGGAAGTTATGCGGTAGGCAGGGAGTCAGTCTAAGCTGGACAGAGGGAGAAGATTGCTAGACGAGGTGGGCGTTCGCCATTGGTGTGACAAACTTGTCGCCAACATTCGCCAAGAATTATACCGAAACTTGACCTTTCCGTCGGGTTACTCGGGTATGGTATAAATTTATGTTGTGTCTGGTGGTTTTGTTGTAGTTTGGTGTACTGCGTTTTACACATGTGTTGACTCGTAAATGGTAGAGGTGACGCCTACAGTGGAAGGGGGCGTGTAGGTATTATGGCAAATGTCTAGTAGTTTTTTTTGGTATTTTCTGTAGTTCTGGGGAGTGTCAACCATGCGCTCTACAACCTGAATCCAGTTGTACTTGGTAACGACAAGGACGGGTGGTTTGGTTTGCTTCTATTTGCAAACTTGCAAAGAAACCTTTCGCTTTCTACTCGACGCGTCAAAGGAGGGAAGTGGTTCGTCAGCTCAGTTCTTTCTTGTACTGCAGTATGATGCAGTGTTCTGCAGTGGTGCCTTTTGTAACAGTAAACTAGTTGAAATATGTGAAGAACAGACATTGACTTTAAACTTTGCAAAGCGAGGAGCTTGGAACTGTGTACATAGAACTTTGTGTAAATATGAAGATATTGTGTTGTTATTACACTTAACCAATTTAACTTTCTGTGTTGAGATTCTGGTAATATTATCAACAGCTAGGGCAAAATAAGAAAGAACCCTTTAGAAGGAATTTGGGAAAATGATATTCGTGACAGCTATCCCCTGCTCCTGCTCCCTCCACGTGACCGTGTAGCGCCGCATTGGACAGTCTCTCTCCCGCCATCCGTATCACGTGTCCGTACCATCTCATCATAAGGGTTTCTTGGACATTTTGCCCTTTGGGGGGAGGGGGGAGTGCGTATCGGTCAGCAGTTGATCACAGTTAAAGTCAAAGTCACCGTCACAGTCGGTCACGGCCGAAACTAAGTCGGAGTTATAGCTGTAGTCGTAGTTCTGATCGTAGTCACTCAGTAACGGATCGTACTTAAAATCAGTTATTAATTTATATAGCTCCTGTAACAGCAATCCCGGTTCTGAAGTTTAGTTCAAAAGGCCAAGTAAATACAGTTAAGATCAACGCCAAAGTACAGTAAGCTTCACCTTGTCACCTTGTCACCTTGTGCCGTCGATTCGCTGAATCCTAGCGACCATCATAGTCAGCCTTCTCCATGTGTTCCGATCTTTCGTCAGTAAGCTTACATACTCAAATCAGCAAAAGGCTAGATAGTCACGGCAAGAACCTAATGTTGCTACAAATCGTAATATATAGTGTTTTGGAGTTCCATGTTTTTGTGCGAGCGGTTATTATTCTGAGTAAATGTGCTCACGTTCGATGCTCAAGCAGCTTAGAAAAGGTGCATGAGATGTGGCTAAAATATAGAATAATGCTAGACACCTTTTAAGAGTTTCTGACGACGTTATATATAAGCTTCAGCTAACACCATGCCAGTGTCATCTTAATTATTCTTTTTTCCGTAAATATCGCAGTGAACACTGGTACCAACCTTCATTTTGTCTGAGGATTGATTGATTGATGTAGTGAGTAAGTTAGTGATTGAGTGAGTTGCTGACTGACCAGATAGTCCATCTATGGCCGTGATGACCCCGATAATAATGACCCTGACGCTCGGCTGATAGTTCAAGGACAGCAGGAGTTCCCCCAGCTTGCCCTGCGTTTCCGCAAGACAAGGGGATTCACTGGTAACGGTTGTCTGAGTGCCATAGGATACTGGCGCTATAAAAGTCGTTGGTTTATGTGGTGCAAGGAGAAGAAGCAAAACAAGATGCAAAACAACATTAAGAACAAGATTCAAAAGAATAAATAAAAGAACACCATCTTCTTCTTCTTACCAATGATTTAAAGTACGATTCAAAGTACTTTTTCCGCGTAACATTAGCATTTCGGAGTATACATCAGAGGAATTATAAAAGAATTAAGTCATATCCTCAACAAACTCAGTTGCATTGTTGCTTTCAATTTCTTCATCGGAACCTTCAGTTTCTTTGATATTTTAAGTATTTTCTGTCAAACCAGCTTCAAAAGAAGTTGCTTCACAGGCTGATAACAGAATGTCTGGATTATCCTGCTGTTTGTCTGGCTTCTCTTCTTTATTGATGTTACTTCTCATCGCCCGTATTCGAAGAATTGGAAGATATATCGAGGGGTTAGGTTCGAAAGAGCGACGTACGAAAGAGCGACGTAACAAAAGAGCGACAAATGGGCAGCAGTTTTAAAAGAGCGACAGAAATATTGCTGATTTGAAAGAGCGACGTAACGAAAGAGCGACACAACAAAAGAGTGATAAATTGGTTATTATCGTACTTGGGAATAGAATAGGGGGTCGTGTATTCGTAGCCAGAAATTATTGGCTATTGTTTATAAAAGAGTTACTTCAGTTTCTACTAGAGAGAGAGACTTTCTGCCCTAACGTTTCTACCAGCGGGTGAGATTCGTGATGCTTTCGACGCCCTCTCAAACAGCGCTCCAGATGAAGTAGCTCCAGTTTTTAAGTATTTCGGTGAAAATTACGTGTTGGGGAAACCAATAGTCACTCGTGGGAGAGGAAGACCACCGCGCATTCCACGACGTCATCCATAAATGAGTACATAAATATATTTATCGCTCTTTCGTTATGTCGCTCTTTTTAATTATTTTTCATTTCATAGGTTGTCGCTCTTTTGATACGGCATTTATGTCGCTCTTCTGTTACGTCGCTCTTTTGATTTGTCGCTCTTTTGAACCGCTCCCATATCGAGAGGTCGTTTTCGATTGTTTTTCCTTCTTTACCCTCTGTCGGTTAATACAGCGATTGAACGTAACTCGTGATTATTATATACACTGATGAGTCCGTTTTAAAGGTGTCATCTTGCAACTTGCATCTTGCAATCTTGCATCATCACAGCAAAGATTCTTGAGTTTAAGTAAAATGGCTTAGTAAGTTCCGTTCAGATCAGAGCTAAAGAACAGTACATACTTATATCGGCTAAAGGCTCCGATTATAGAGAAGGGCTGTCAGTTGATTTCAAACTGTGCTACAAAGCACATGCATTGGTTTATAGAGCGCCATACGCCATTTGACGACAGAGTAGGCCTACTTGAAGGGTAGACGGAGCCTCTGCAGTCATAAAAGACCGCGAAAGCAGTTTGCGATGTTTGGTGAGAAAATAGATGTTCAATTATGGTTTATCCAGGTCTAATATTATCAGTTGCAAGATGGTTCTTAATCATGTAGTGTATGGCAAGAAAGAACAGTTAATGTGGCTGACACCCTTTAGAACAATGTCTGGTGACATCATACACAACTGTAGCACAGCGCACTTATTCATGATCTGGAACCCTACCAGCGGGAGGAATCTCGGGCTACTAGCCTATAGGACAGCCCTCAACCATCTATGCTACGGTTATAACTATAATCTATAAAATATCTGTTTTCATATCGACAATTCAACGGCCTTTGTTCTTAAGCGAATTCGTAGGACTGCTGGAGCCCGTATCTATTTATCAAAATACAAGCATTAACGTCAACGGTACTGGCGTTCAAAAAATACCGTTAAAATATTGGCTAATCAAATGCACCAGTTAGATACCTTTAAAACGTTTTCAACAACGCTATATATAACACTGTGCGATCAGTACCGTAATTTTGAACTCATCAGCCTATCAGTACGGTAATTTTGAGGTCAATAGCTTTACTAGGCATTTGAATCCAATTTCGATGATCAACAAAATTTGACAAAGTAACATTATCACAAAAAGGGAACTTTAAAATACAATATAATAAAATACAATATAATGTATATACTTCGAAATAATCATCAACGGCCTTAAACATTTGTCACACGGATGCTTTATACTTAATTTTTTTTATATTTGATGATCTTTGTTTGTACACCAAAATGCGGTTAGCAGTTGGTTTTTCAATAAAGGATATACTTACTTACTTACTTACTTATATCATATGGCGACGTAAAGCCACGGTGGAAGTCCTTTCTTTTTGGCCGTGGTTGGACTGGGAGCGCCTCTGATCTAGCTTCTTGAAGAGGCGCTATATAAATGTCCGGAATGAATGAATGAATAGATGCAGTATATGTTCAGTAAGTACTTGTTCATTTGGTTTATTTTATTTCAAATCATGAGAAAAACGACTAGACTGATATTAGTTTGAAAATATCCATCTACTCGTGAACCGGGATATTCGGGACTTGTTGAATTTGAATATCAGTTACAACTGTATCACTTATAAGTTACCAATGAAACAATCTCCAGCTCTAAGGGTTTTGCCAATGACAACCAGCACTTCAAGGGAATTTTTTCCACAGTTGAGGTGCAGTGTGTTGAGATCTGAAGGCCAAGAATATCGTTAGACTATTCTAATCCACGAAATAATTTGAGTAAAGTGAGACAAGTCGACGTGAAGGGCCGTGGCATCAACAAGATTTCGCTGAAACATTGGATAATGTTAGTATTACGCACTCGTTAGACACCTTTATAACGTTGCAAGAAGCCATAATAATAGTCATCTGCTATGTCAGCCAATTCGTTCGGACGAAGACGTGATATCGTAGATGTCTCATGCAACAGGATCGGTTATAGCACAGCGGCATAGCTCCGAAATATGAAGTGATTTTGCATTTCGTGATGTATGTTTAGACTCCAAGATCACGATTCAAAGTGAACTAGAAGCTGAGATATAGAAAAATCTCTATTTTCGGTCGGCCATTTTGGAAAATGGCTGCCATTGAGGCCAGTGGCAAAATTGCGATGGCTCTATAGGTACAATCTTCCCTTAGGACATATTCATACTATGTAACAAATTTCATGTTTCTATCAGTTAATGAGCAATTGTTCCATATTTTGCACCAGACTGTCCCCCTCCCCAAATGACGTCCCTGTCTGCAAATCTCGTGTAGATATGTGGCTGAAATTAGTTCTATTGAAATCCTTGCCCCTAATTATGTATGTTTAGACACCAAGATCATGATTCGAAGTGAACTAGAAGCTGAGATATTGAAAATCTCTATATTGAAAATCTCTATTTCTGTCGGCAATTTTGAAAAATGGCCGCCATTTCCACACAAAAAATAATTTAGAATGGCCCAATATCTCTGGATTTTACATGAGAGAATGAGAGCAAACCAATATCTCGTCCTAATATCATGTATAATGTGTGTACCAAATTTCATGCTTGTATCACAAAATGCACAATTGTTTTAATAACTATGCACGCTGTACTATAGGGTAGGACTGTTCAAAATCATTTCTGTCGACGTAAACGGCCTTTGTGGTAATAAGATTTGTTTAAAACTCTCGATCATCCTTGCATTACGATAACTCCGCAACTGCCTGTACTCTGCTAGTGCCAGTCCAATGTCTGGAGAGAGGAATAGGGAGACGCTAATCATGTTTGTTATTAAACAGCGTCGTTAAACAGCAACTTGTTTTCGTGTTCTGAAGGTTAGTATAGATTTGAAATCGGAATTCAGAAGAAAAAACAATATTTCCATTAGACAGTTTTGGACGAAATCTATCCGCCTATAATTTCAATTTCCATAAGAGTCCACTTGACCCCAGGGTACCCCATAACGCCATCGTGTATTAAAACAGAAACATTACTGACAATCGGGTACCGCAGATGAAGTTACGTCGCAAGTTTTCGCCGGTTTAGCATTGAATGGTACATTTTGACTGGGGAAGACATTGATAAAAGGGTATTGAAGTGAGGATAACCTCGAAATTAAGAGAGCTAGGGATAAATGAGTGTCCCTTTGGTCGGTTACTCGCCCCTAGAAATTAAATCTAAGGAAATAGAGAGAGAGTAAAACTGCGGATTGACTAGTTAGAATTTATTGAGCGCAGCTTGATTAATGATGTATCTAGGTTAAGAGGTCAAAGCTCAGACTCAATAATTGTCTGATTTGATTAATTAATTAAACAGATTCTTTCGAAGTGTAAGAAAGAATAGAAAACACGATTAATTCTGTTAGATATCTTTAATTCATTTTATTTCTGTAATCAATTGCAGTTAATTGTCAAACTGTTACACAATACAATGGAATCTGATGTAGACCGATGTCTTCAATTGATGCATTCCTTTCCGAAATTGACCAAAGCGTTCCTAACAAAGATTGATAAACTATTTCCGCTGATAGTTTCCGAATGTAGTAAAGTACTGTAGGAGGAAGAGGAGGTTGACGATCGTGATTCGTTGACCGGGTTCGAAGTCCCTGGAGGTCCGGATAGGGAGTACGTGAAAGAAACAAACAGAATAAATGATTCACCATTTAGGGAAGGCTCGTCACGAAACCCAGAGGTATCATATCAATAGATGGTTACCCTCCAGCCGAGGGTCACGAACCCCTTGCCTCCATCCTGGTACCTGACAGAGATTTAGACGAATTAGAGGTTGTCTGTCCTCCTTTTGACCCGCATGGGGAACGATTCCGGAAGATATCTAGACCGTACCAGTCGCCGTATAATAGCCTGAAGACACGTGCGTCCCTCTCCCCCATGAAGCCCCATCAAGCCGGGGCCGAATAGAGCATCCGTCGCCCTTATTAGCGTAGACCTCGCCCTTACAGGCGTGGACAATATAACATAAGAGTACAGTAATGGCGACGTAAACTTGGACACCTTAGAAATCGTTTCAGCAGCGCTATATATTCAACGAAGCTCCACGCTCTGCAATTTCCTTGACTTTATTTGCTAAGTCAACTTCGACGCAACGCCCTAGTGGCCACAAGAAGCCTTTAAAACAGAGGTGTCAAACCTTTTTTAACGGCGAGCCAGTAGCAATATTTTCCAGCAAGTGGCAGGCAGGCCAGGGTGCCAAAGGTGCCTGAGCAAAATAGAGGGAGGGATTTGGGAGGGGCTCGGTGAGAAAATGTTTGGCAAAACTAACTCTTAAATGGTACACTTTTTAGCATACAAAGCTACAAACTGTCAAATCTAAATTTGCATATTCATTATAAGTCACGAACATTACATATAATTTTATAAAGCCTTTAAAACGACAAATTTGAACAAATCGAGTCTTTAGGCAATGAAAGGCAGGCCGCTGGCCGGTTCTTTGACACCCTTGCTGTAAACTAACTTGTTATTGTAACCCGGGCTTACTTACACCCACACTTATTGTCGCGGGACATTGCTTCTTGACATGGCGTAGCTATTGTGAATGAGCTGATGAACCTGCGTTCATCTCTGAGTAGCTCTTAGCAACTTCAGGATTCGAACTTGTCTTGTTAAATCTAGGAGGGGAGAAAAAGGATTGTTCTTAAACCCATCCAAACGCAGCTGTTTAGCTCGCAACTGGTCGTTTCGTGTTTGACTCAAATCTCTAATTCAACTCACTCATTTGGCCGGGCTTCGATCGCTGCCTGGGAACCAGACTAGATCTCGAAGTTCCTCACACCGGTCTTAAGCTGTACCGGTCACCGCCGGCTGTGTTCGGCTACCCATGGCCAATTCATGGTTCCGCGCTATGGCAAGTCCGCGGGAGCTCCACGCGTCTGGTCCTCTGTGGTCCGTCTGACTAGAACAATCTGCCAACGGACATTATGATCAATGGCATCATTAAAGGGACATTTTTACTGATAAACTTTAATTGTTTAGTTTTACTTATAAGGAGTATATAAAACTTTAAAAGGTGTGCAAGGAAATGGTTTCTCTCTATATTAAGGTCTGCCCACTGCCACGTCCGTGATATCCGTGCGATTGGACTCCATCGTAATCGTATTTGTAAACTTCAAATTTCTCAACCGCTACTAGGAAGCTAATCACATGGTCAGGGTAATAGTCGAAGTCATATTCACAGTCGTAACAATAACATTGTGGCTGTAGTCATAATCCAAGTGAATTTCCAGTCACCGAGAAGACGAAGTCAAAGTCATAGCTGTAGTCATAGTTCTGATCGTGGTCACTCAGTAACGGATCAGACTTAAACTCAGTTATTAGCTTATATAGCTCCTTTGGCGGCAAACTCCATTCTTAAGTAAAAGTAAAGTGGCCTAGTAAGTTCCGTTCAGATCTAAGCCAAAGTACAGAACATCATCAGATTAGCTAAAGGCTCCGATTACAGAGAAATGCTGACAGTTGGTAGCGTCGCTAAACGCATTCATCGGTTTATATAGCGCCCTACGACTTTGACTGAAAGAAAGAGTATTCATAAGGCTAGATGGCGCCTCTGCAGTTATAAAAGACCGTGAAAACAGCACCACAATGAGACGTTTCGTGAGAAAGCGTAGGCCTATGTCCAAACTTCGTTGTTTTAGCCAGTTCCACTCAGTAAAAGGATACAAGTGGCAAGGCAGAAGTCAACGATCATGGAATCTACAAGATATCGTTAATACATCGGAAATTGTAGCTCACTAGATACACACCTTTAAAACGTTTTCACCAGTGCTATATATTTAAGGTATATCAGCTGCGTATCAACTACATGTGATGACAGGTTCTCTGCCTTGTTAGTCAACAAAGCGTATGTCCAAACTTCATTGTTTTAGACCAAGTTAAACATGCATGGAATAACTCAAGCTGTATAAATCAAGTCCAACCTAACTCGGCCATTGCTCTACTACATGTTGTAGTGCCAGTCCCAATGCTGGAGAGAAGGAGGACTCCTGCAACCCTAACCATCCTTGATCTACATAATGTTGTCAACAGGCTTTGATGTCTCAAGACCAAGTTAAACCTTGGAATAACAATTATAAACAGTTAATTAACTCAGCCACTGTCTACATGTTGTAGTGCTAGTCCTAAGGCTGGAGAAAGGAGGACGTCATCCCTAATCATCTTTGCTTTGACAGACTGTCGTAAAATGGCAACTGACAAACTCATTGAAAGCGTACCTTATGCCGTCAAACAATGGATATTAATGAACTACATTTTGTCAATGGAGTCATTGGTGAGAACTGATCTGATTAATTTCTGTCGACGTCAACGACCTTTTTAGTTTAGATTTTGCATAATTATAGACTAGCAGGAGTTATATAAAGCCTTCGTCTTGCATCGTATGAAAAGATAGATTTTTTGGCGATTTTAAATTTCTCTGGACTTTAGATATCTTTTAGTTTCGAATTTCGTTGGTTAGTTCCTGTGTCATAATGACTATAGACCATGACTTTGAATGCATTAGCGATATATATATATATGTGGCGACCGCCGCCCCGCACGCTACCTCTCTCTCTGCTCACGGGACGGCGTCGGCTCCAGCCCACTATCCGTCTGGAGCCGCCCGAGTCACTGCCTTGTCTACTTCAATGTAAATGGCTGTTCTCCATCTCTACCCAGGGTGACCGTTCCTATCAGGGAGGTTTAGGATGGGTCGCTTCTCCAAGAGAGGTAACACTGTACAGCTTTATCTCAGTCAGACTCTGCCTCTTCCACGGTCGCCGGATGGGCAACGTCCTGAGGATGGCCGTCTCTCAGAACAGGGTTCGTTCTCTTACTAGCAGTAGTCTTTCTCTCGTGTTTACCTTCTTAGCTACGCTCTTCCTCTTCACCTCTACCTGATCTGAACTTCGACTCTCCATTCTACATCTCGTGACTCTTAAACCATCGCCAATAATAAGGGACACCAAACGTTCTCTAAGTTCCGAAGACCAGGAATACTTAAGACAAGTCGCAACGCCATTTCGCCCTAGACAATACCCGTAACAACTCTCTACATCACGTCGTCCTAGACAATACTTAAAACACTTCGCTATATCAACTCGGCCTAGACACTACCGATAACCGCTCTCTACGTCTTCTAGCCCTAAACCATACTGGGGACAAATCTCTGCGTCGTGTCGTCCTAGACACTTGTCCATGTCCTACTGTCATGTGTTTCTCGGTCCATTTCCGTGTTTGGCATGCGGCCTCCCACGTATATTGTCATGCACCACAATTGACGGAGTAAGTTCCCTTACCCGTCTCTGTGTTGGCAAAGAACGACCAACACTGATAAATTCTGCTTCAAACGGAAAAGAAACACTCGTATCTGTGTTGGCAAAGAACGACCAACACAATGATAAATTCTGCTTCGTAAGATATAAGGTATCAACGGACTGTGAGAATGAAGGCAAAGAAAGACCAACACAGTATAATTCTACTTCAAAAGAAACATACACTGGCCTCTGTGTTGGCAAAGAACGACCAACACAGAAAGAAAGAAAGAAACACTGGTAAGGTAACTACGGACTCTGATAGTGAAGGTCCTCTCTCTATAACCTTCACTATCTACACACAGAACTTCGTCCCGACCTACGCACGAGGGGGCCCAGCCTCGCACTTCAGTCAGTTCTCAGAGCTGTGTGTTGCGACAAGCAAATATGTATCTACGTGGGTACCCGACTACCCGAACGTACACGTATCGGTCACTTTCTTGGTCTGCGTTGATCTACCCACCTGGGGTTTTCGTACTCGTCACCAAGGGCGTTGACTCGCTGTGTCTCGCGAGTACACCCTTCCCCGGCTTAAGTCTTACACAACCTTTCTTCACGCTATCCGAAACAATCTGATCCGGGACCTGCCAACGAGAGTGGGCCCTTACTCCGCCTCAGGTATCCCTTGAATCAAACTTTCCGAATCAGATAGCGAGCGTTAGGGTTGTGCCCGGGAGCGCACGGACTCACAGGATTCGTTTCTGAATCCTCGGACTCGATTCCGTTGCCGGAATCAGGGGCAAGTGTCACTAACGTTACCCCTTTGTTTCTCACAGACCTGTGTATTTACTTCCCTGTTAGGGAATTGTACTGTCTCTCACACCTGAACGAACCACGGTCAGATCTGTCGGGTAGTTCCCCGAACAGAGAGATAGGCGGCTAGTCCCGCAAGTAAAGAAACCGAAGGGAAACCGCGAATAAAGATAATGCGGCTAGTCCCGCAAGTAGATATTTACCGCGGGGAAACCGCGGTAATAAGTACAACCGACGTAAAGTACGCAAAGATAGATTATCCGCAAGAAAATCACGAAAGTTACTATGAACGACGCCAGATACGCAAAGAAAATTAATCCGCGGGAAAATCCGCGGGGAAACCGCGGGAGTAAGTACGAAAAGAAAGATATTCCACGGGGAAACCGCGGAAGTAACTAAGACCGACGTTAGGTACGCGACGAAAGATAATCCGCGGGGAAACCGCGGGTTGAGATTTTTTGGTCCGCCCCGTAAGTAGAAAAGGTGCGGAAGCCCGCAAGTTGAAAAGAATATGCGGGTAGATCCGCAATTGTGTTACGAACGGTATCAACGGGGTCACCATCTTCCCCGTACTTTACCACACTGGTGTGCAGCATTTATCGAACGGTAACTCCGGGGAGCTTTCCCCGTATTTATCTGTCACCAACGGGGTCACCCTCTTCGTATTTGATCGAAACGGGCCAGCGGGGAATTTTCCCCGTATTTACTCACTCGCCGTTATCTGATTTTCCCGTCTCTCCCCGATCTCCGAGCTTTACGCGGAAACCGGACTCTGATTTTTCACTCGCCGTTAACTGGTTTTCCCGTAACTCACGTACTCCGAACTTTATGCGGAAACCGGACTTTGATTTTCACTCGCCGTTAACTGGTTTTCCCGTAACTCACGTACTCCGAACTTTACGCGGAAACCGGACTCTGATTTTTCACTCGCTCATTTCTCGGTCTTCCCCGTACTCTCCGAACTTACGTACCACCGGGGTCTCGCCTTCCCCGTATTTAGTTACAGACCTGTCGTTTCTCCGCGTACTTTCCGAACGGTATCAGTGGGAAACTTTCCCGTAGTTATCCAGACCTGTGAGCATTTATTTCTCACAATCGGTCTTTCCCCGGTTAGCCTGCCACGGACCGGCTCGCGATCAACAACGTGATGGGCCCTACCCCGTCAGATCAGCGGAAGCCGGCAATGGGCAGACCGTGTGAGCGGCTGTCACCCGGGAGCGCACTGATTAGTCTTGTCTCGGACGCAGGGGCGCCCGTCACTCACCCGAACCAACGACGCTAAAGAACCGCGTCGCTATTTGCAGAGGGTCCGAACCACCACTAACTCTGCATGTGTAGAGCAGTACGACGACCACTCTACATTATAGGCAAAACACCGTGAAGCAGCCGATATTCATCTATCGACCATGTATGTTGTAGCTCTCATCGCTTATAAATGCGTCCTTACCAAAGTTCTTAACAAAAGGTAGGTGTCTAAGAGATAGAGCTTCTGAGGCTTAATTTAGGCGATGCCTATTTTTAGTCATCAATTGTAGGACGTTGAAAGATGTACTTTTATTAAATAACTAAATTAAAACGTTAAAATTGCAAAAATTAAGCGACCGTATAATTTTAATCATTTTTATTCTAACTCGAATCGAGCGCTGATTAAACGCCATCTAGCGATTCAGAGGCGCGACGCCGTATAACAGAAAATCAATATTAATAAGCTATTTATAGATCATGCAGCCTTCACTCTGTCTTGTGGCATGTCCGCCACACACATATATATATATATATATATATATATATATATATATATATATATATATATATATATATATATATATATATATATATGCAAAGTGTTAACTCCAAAATTTTCAAAAAACGTTTTATTGTTTTATTCTGTTGCTACCAATGTAGTGTTTGAAATGCTAAAAGATGCTTTTGTTCAGAGTGTAAATAAAAACGTAATAGCTGCTTTATTGTTTGGTCTATCTCCAATCACTAAGTTTTGAAATGTGCAAAGGTTCTATCGACGATAGAACCATTGCACTCTTTACACTGACGTCATATTATGACGTCGTACTGACGGTATTTCAACGGAAAATTGTAAGTTCCTAATAATTATGTTTGTAACATTTTGCTTTAGTCAGGATTATTATTCTTAAAATATTATTTTATTTTAATCATAGTAATGTTATTATCTAAAAATAACATCAATTTAATATTTTGTGAGCGATAACGTGAGTAATTAAGAGCCTCCTGTTCGTTAGGAGCTAATTATGACTTCCGTCTGTAGTTCCGGGCATACGAAAAAATTTGGAATTGACGAGTAAAATATTCACAACGAAACAAAAGTGTTTCGCTGGCTTGAATCTGACAGTGTGGTTGAAAAATCGGCAAGCATTTAGTATCGGGGTGCGTAAGTTTACGGGCGTCGGACGGCATCTTTTGGCGTGCTGCGCGGAAGGTACGATGTTTTCTAAAGACGACCCTGACCCTAACCGACCCTCACGACGCGTAACCTTACCCTAACCGACTCTCACGACGCTTAAAATGACGGGAGAAAATACACGCACCCCGATACTAAATGCTTGCCGAAAAATCTAATGTGTGAATCGAAAATACTGAAGTTCATACCTAGCTCGATGCCAATAAATTTATTTGGTCAGAGAAATCATTGAAGTCCAATCTTAACTTAATGTCGGTGAATTCAATTTTACACAAATCATTATTTTATTTATTACCTGATACTAATATTTTATTTAAAAGGCACTTTTTAATCTCAAATATAGGCTAAGATGTTATATTACTCAAGGGCCTATCTCCATATCTCAAAATATTTTGAAATGTGCCAAGGCGCTATTGTCTGTCATGAGCCGTTATTTTGAATATTTCAGGCGAGGCGTGCCGTTATTTTGAATATTTCAGGCGAGGCGTCATAAATATTTTTTATAAAGATAGCAACATTCCAACTAAGAAATGATTTATTATCCAAATACATATAAACCACAATGATATAAAACTTACTGGATTTGTGGCAACAATCGAAAGTTTAGATTTGCTCTCCTGAACAATTTCAATAAATGGAGTTAGCACCTTTGCACTCTAAGCACACGATATATTAACTAGTTCTATGGCATCGGTATCAGATCTAATGCTCAAGACGTCAAACTATGGCGAACCAAACCAAACCATAATCAGGTCAATAATAGAGAAGAACAGCTCACTAAGACAGAGAGGACGCTGTGTCATAACAAAGATGATCAGTGTCGCCTTTCTTTAATCCAAAAATTAGACACCTTTAAATCACCTGTTACGGACAAAATAATACTATTTGCAAGTTTCGTCGAATCGCTTGGTAGCTGATGTAACGAATCTAGAGGAGGCTGTATATTTTAAATGGTAAGAGATTTTAAAAATTGTTCACACCTTGTGCCGTCAACCTGATGAACGGGTACCACGGCTAGATAATATCTGTACAGCTTTTTCGGTAATTATATGTGAGCGACTACAGTTACTACTGACTTAGGCCTGTAGCTAACTTTTAACACTTTATACTTTAATAGTTGTTTATATGTATGAATGCACGTCAGAGGAAAATGAAATTAAGGCCAGATGCCTTTGAATGGCTATAGTAAGGATACCCTGAAAAGTTGGGAACCACTGCTGTAGCAAATGACGTCAAAATGTTGTTCCTATTGAGACTTATTTGAAAAAAATATATGAACAAACGGAATTAGAGGAGGTTGATCCTGGGATGGATGGATCCAGAGTTTAACGGCTTCTTATAGCAGTAAAACTGTTGACGTCGACAGAAATTAATTTGAACGGTTCTCACAAAGCGTCTAACATAATAGTACGAACGTTGTGTGTTTATAATTATCCCAACACATGATGAGTTTTCATCAAAACATTACTGGAAATTCTAGTGGTTTCTGACATATATATCGTTGTTACCACTGAGTTATTTATAGCTTCTTGAAATCTGTTTAAAAGGTGTCGAATGAGAGCATTACATTGTCCAATATTTAGGGGCGTCTTCTGGGTGCGAGAATCTCTGACGCCCGTCTTACGCAACAAATTATCGCATCTTATTTGGGACAATTAAGAAGTTTCTATTTAACGACAGTCTGTCATAACAACGTTGAGCAGGACTTTTCTACATTAACTTAACGTTTAGTTACTCCAAGTATTTATAGCTTGGATGAAACCAATTAAAAAGGTGTCGTATTACATCATTATATTATCTATTGTTTCTAGGGCATATTCTAGCTGCAAGGATCTCTGACTCACCAAAGTAAAGCATCTTATTTTCTGACAATTAGAACATTTCTTTTTAACGACCCTGTGTCGTAAACAACGTTGATAAGCGTCGCCCTCTTCCTTTATTCAGGCTTCGGACTGGCACCTCCAGGAGAAATCTTCCGTCTGCTAAGGCCGATGACGTCGACTTTACCAAACCCATGCGTGACGCATTGATTAAGGGCCAACTAGTTTTCTTAATTGTTCGTAGGATGGACGGGGGCGTTAAGCAACATATTATTAAGGCAGAAGAGGGCGCTGACGTCGACAGAAATTAGTTTTGAACAGTAACTGTTGTCACTGTTCACAAGGCGTAATACAATATTACTATACAGGACGTATGCACTCGTATTTAACGTAGTCCGACGTTTAACGACGTTAAACTTTGATATCTACAAATGTTATTATTTCTACTCCTGCGCCACCACACGACCACCATCATCTCCGATTACTACCGTAGGTAGCACCATGCTGTCTCCTCGGTCTGACCTCCCCAGATTTTGACCTGGCATCGGAACGAACAGAGCAGTCTGGCTATTGCGGACATGATTTGATATAGCGCCGTTGTTAAGCTGGTCTTCCTGACGTGGTTTTTACGGGCGCTTAGAAATTTTAGAAGGTTTACATTACATTACATTAGAAAGGGACAGAAATAAAGAGCAGCATTTTTAATGCTCATTAGTAGTAGTACTTTCAGTTTAACGATAACAAAGATCATTAACTTTCGATAAAAAATAATTTTCCTTCATGAGATAAGCACTTCATGAAGTAAGGTGTCGATTTGTTAGAAAAAGATTTTGTCATCAATGCTGACTCATATAATACTACTAAAAAACAGCAGTGGCGTTTTGATCAGCTAATAACAGAATTGCATATAATCAGTTGAACAACGTCTAGTGGGAAATCCTCCCCTTAGGCCTAACGTATTTCCAATAAGATATACCGTCGCGTTTCGAAGATGGCCAAGACAATACCAGGGCCTTAAGAGTAATGGCTTTCGGCCCTAAGAGCGGTGGGAAAAGAGGCCTGCTGGACACACTTACCACATATGGACAAGACGGTGGAAGCTGACCTGCGTTCATTCAACTTTGGGCTGTATACGGCTTGGAGACGAGCCCAGAATAGAAACGGCCGTTTACATGTTGGTGAAACAGCAACGACCCACAGACGGGTAGTTTCTGGCCCCAAACGACACACTGTGGCTGCACTGGCTCTTCACGTAGTCTTCCTCCTTTATCCAGGAAGAGGGCTATGTCAACGGCCCTGATAGCCATAAGAGTAATTAAAATAGGATTATGCTACACACCTTTTAAACGTTTCAATCGATTCTATATATTCGTCAGCTGCTATATTGAGGTATTACTAAACATTTGGGGCTGTGTTATGCCATATTAACGATGAGAACTATAATTATCAAAATAAAGTCTGCGTAGAATGTGAACACAATGCGGCAATTCATTTATTATTAGTTATTCAACTTTTTTCTTAGCTCTAGTCACAGTCCTGCAAATTCGCACCTACCATCCATTACAGGAGTTATTTGTGTCAACGTCAGTTAAGGTCCTAGGAATCACCATTGGTGGAAAGGCTAACAAGAACCGATCACATCAATAACATCCTTCAGTCACGCTCAACATCTAAGTACGCGCTAAGAACACAAACTGCAGACGGGATGACTACCCCGCCACTCCGCGAGGTCACGCAAACAACAGTGATGGCACGAATGTTGTACGCCTGTCCTGCATGGTGGGGTTTAGCAGGACTATGGCGAAAAGCCCGGTTGGAGAAGATTACAGGCAATCTAAAAGGAGTGGAATACTTACCACCGACAACCCCATCTGTGGACTGCCTTGCAAACCCAAGGCTGACCAAACCCTATTAAAAGCAATCCAGAGCAGCGGACATCAAGTCTTACGGGAACTCTGCCCCAATAAGCGGGCAACCCAATATAACCTACGTTATCGCCGTACTCATTCACTCTCTCGGGAAAAGACTCCCGAAACATTATATAGAGTGCTTTATTAAGATATCTATATCTAAGGTTAGAGCAGAACAGTCATAAAACTAAGCAAAACTCACATTTAACTAAACATCTAAAGTTAATAAGTTAATAACGACTAAACAAAATTACATGTAAAGCAGCAGCGTTCTCTTTACTCCTTTTGATTGATTAAGCGAAAATACAATACAATACAAAGGTGCATGAGATGTGGGTAAAATTATAAGATAATGCTACACACCTTTTTAACCGTTTTCGACAACCATATATATATCTGAGCTAAGGCTACGTGATTACTGAGTTTCCAGATACGCTCTTCTCAGTAAATTCGCAGTTAACCCAGGTACCAACCTTCAATTCATTTGTTGATAGATTGATGACTGTCTTTCTGACTGTTAGATGGAGTGGGTGAGTTAGTGATTGAGTGATTGAGTGAGTGAGTGAGTGAGTGAGAGAGTGAGTTGTTGACTGACCAGATAATCCATTGATGTCCTTGGCCTTGAGGTCTGTGGCCTTGATGACCCCGACGCTCGGCTGATAGTTCAAGGACAGCAGCAGTTCTCCCAGCTTACCCTTCGTTTCCGAAGAAAAGGAACTTGTCTGCTAGCGATTGACTGCGTACCATAGAACGCTGGCGCTATAGAAGTCGTTGGGATATGAGAAGACTCGGAATACAATTCAGAACAAGATTTAAACAATATCTAGAACATGATTTAGAACACGATTCAGGCTTTCGGGCCGCGGGTTGGTTTGTTTGTTTACTGTTTATCGACCACTGTACGACGGTGAGGTTATAATTCGTAGCTCATAATATAGATGTGCAACAGGTATAAACAGTTACAGAAGGTACAATATACTGAAAATATCTCTCATTCTTTCATTCATTCATTTAGAGCATTAATTTAACGCCTTTCCGATATATATCTACGCAGATTCACACCCACTGAATCCTAGGCGAAAGATAATAGTTTTCAAAAATGTAGTGGGGTACGATAGCCTAATGGTGAGAACGCTCTTTTCAGACACCTTTAAAACGTTATCAAGAGATGCTATATAAAGGGAGATTTAACAAATCTCGTATCTAAAATGATCGTAAATGAAATGATTGAAATGATCAAATACTACCGTAAAATGTACCAAAAAATTACAAGTTTCATGTCTTACTTACATGTACATGTGTGACAAATATCAATCAAGCTGTATTAATAAAACTAAATGTAATGGATTGAAAATCTCGGGTGAAGTATCGGTTCTCTTTTATTATCAACGCAGTAGCATAATAAATTATAAAGAATTGTCTTACCCCCTACGTTTTTATGCATAATTTTTTTCCATAAAGAATATAATTTTTGCATTTTAAGTAGCTGTAGCAGATTCATTGGCGCACATTGTGAGGTAAACATCATGGTGGTAGCCCACGCCATTCAAAAGTTATACCTGATATACCCGAGGCACCAGGGGTGGATACCACCCCCCTTAGTTTTTCGACTATAGCTTATTGACTATTCTTCCTAGAAGAGAAACAATTATACCATTCTTTAGAGGGAATGCAGGGCTTCATTCATACCTACATCTTTGTTTTATGAAAACCGGAAGTGATCAAAATAAATAATAATACGCGTAATATGCGTGAAAAATGGCTGAATGGAGGCACTCCCCCTTAGTTTTTTTGTCTGTAGCGTATTCATTTGTCTTCCTGGAAGAGAAACAAAGATACCATTCTTTAGAGGGAATGTAGGGCTTCATTTGCATACCTACATCTTTGTCTTTTGAATACCGAAAGTGATCAAAATAAATAATAATACGCGTAATCTGTGTGAAAATGGCTGAATACAGCATTACAACGTAAACCGAAATAATTATATGTATGGATATATATGTATGGATGTATATTTATACGTATATAAACATGTGTAGGGATGATTGTTTGTATCTTTTATACATAGATTAGTTTCAAAACACACATAATTTTATATTTGTTTATCCAAAAAGTACAAAATGTACGCCATAATATAAAATATTGCTAATTAATGGGTTCCGTTGTTAAAAGTGATGTAATTTCGAGGTGCATTCACATAATGTACAACTAAATATACCATTCTGTGCAGAAATGAATGCTGAAGCCATTGATATATTACAAGTTATGATATGTGAAAACAAACACGAAATCCCTGGGGGTGGGTGTTAACAACCCCCCCTTGGTAGCCAGTGTTACAAAAAAAAGCTTGGTAGCCCTAGGGTTAGGAATGGTGATCAAGAATTAATTTTAAGAAACATTTCTTGTATACGACAATTGCTGCTACATAATATTATTGTCGAATTCGCATCAGATACCACATTGCATGTATCAAAGACGTTATGAACTATATTTTTTATGTCGTTAAACAATGAACACTAATGACATTTTAAGGTTATGTTTGGACAGTCTTAAATGGTGTCTTTTGGACGCTATGAATTCATTTTCACTGCACTGTATATGTTTTAAATTGTCGTCAACGGCCTTTGATGTCATATGACGACGTTAAACTTCGGAGTAAATAAAATCTCGTATCTGAGGTAGTCAAAACGTTGTAAAATATTTGTTCTAATCCAAGTCAACGGTATCTGGTAGTAAGATGTCACTAAACTGTTGGAATCTCAACGAAATCTGTTAGATAAAACTCCTGCGCAGAAGATTCCGCCGCTCTAGCAATTTCTTTCGCGGCGGAAAACCTCAGCGCATACAGAAAACAAATGTTTTGGCGCATGCGCATTATTCAAAACATGCATGAAATGGTTGAATTATTCTTGGAACAGTCAACAATAATTGGCGCCGTTTGGCGTTGTGAGGGTCGTTAAAGTTCAGGGTTACCGTTAGTTTCGTCATTTGAAAACATATTTAAAAACCTTCCGCCGCATTAGCAATTTCTGCAAGCGCCGCGGGCGGAATCTTCCCCTGAGAAGCACCACGAAAATCTATTACAGATGCCTAAATCTGCGTGGATACCTTTAACCTTTAAAACGCAGCTCTTAGCCGATAAATAAACATGTTGCTTGCGCTGATTCTGTACGTAGGATGGTGAACATAACGTTTGTGCGAATCAACGTCAGTCTTTGAAACAATAATAGTAATTGTAATTAGTAACTACTATTTTTCCGGTGTCTAATGCACAAGGCATCAACCGATGGCACTCTAAAACCAAGCGGTATTTAAGTCAATATCCTGAGAATCAGTCCGTTATAAGATGTACATGTTGTTAAACTGTCGGACGAGTTAGGATTGTTTACAGATATTTTCTCTGGGGCGAACCCAATCAAGCCTTTGTAAAAGAATAACAGTTCTGAAATATACTGTGGGGTAGGATAGGTAATTGGTTTTAACGCTTCTATTAAAACACCTTTTAAATGTTATTTACCAATGCTATGTAGGCAATGAGACATAGGAGCCGATTGCTTATTGCGCTCTCATTAAACACCATTAAAACGTTGTCAAATTGTGCTATATAGGACTGGAACGTGATAGCCGTTTGGTTGAGAACACAAACCTCTTGCATTAGTATTTGCTTCCCGATGACTTTCCGCATATTTTACAAAAATAAAATCATTTAATTATTACGATTATTGCAACAAGATTTTCATACAAGATTTTAATTATCATCTTGGTTTTTAATGGCTTTGATTTTTCACCTTTCAATTTTTATTCAAACTAGTCAAGATAACGTAAAAAAATTAAAACATATAAAAAATCGAAATGTTGACGGTTTTGTATCTCAAATAAACGGTCAGATCTAACAGAAAATTGGATCCCAAAAACGTTAACAAGAGGCCAGATATCATGTAAAATGTTTCTAAAAGCGCTGACGGCTGTTGGGATCCGCGGCTGATCCAAAATCCAATTAAAATGTGATAAGAATTGGAAGAGAAGCTAGTTGTTCGGCCAGATATGAATGTCTGACTGAGTAAAAAGTTTTTGAAAAATGCATTGAGAACAAACGGTCATTGCATAAGGTTTTAAGGAAGCCTAAGTGAGTGATGTGACTTGTGTCGCTAAATCGCTAATAGGCCTAAGGCCTATATGGAATTTTCTTGGTTTAAATTTTAGAATCATTTAGAAGATTTCAGAATGGCTTAAATATTTAATTTCTTTATAGTTTATACAATTCAGGTGATCGGCTGATTTCAGTTACTTGACCCTTTTATTAGACTTCAAAAGTTGACAAAAATTGTTTCGGGACTTGCATGGGTCCAATGGGCATTTCACTCGTTTTGAACTGTCTCAAACTGTCTCGGACCGGGTGTCTCGTCTCGGTCTCGGTCTCGGACCCCACTGTCTCGGTCTCGGTCTCGAACCCTACTGTCTCGGTCTCGGTCTCGGTCTCGAGTTTTATGTCTCGTATACAAGTCTGGTTAGTAGCGAATGTTTAACGCAAGAGTGTGCCGGGTCGTGCAAGTCTCAAGCCTGGTAAAAAAGGGGGTACGTCAAAAACCTTTGTCGCCAGAGTATGTCGCTAAACACTAGAATATACTGTACATTTTGACACTTTCAGGTGTTAATTAACATCGTAGGTTTTTACTCTGCCACTGAACGTCCGCGCCACTTGTTGCAGGCAGTGTCAGGCCCAAGCCTGGATGAAGGAGGAGGGTGACTCTAGTGATCTTTATTATCGGAAGTTGTCGTTAAGCAGAAGTTACTACCATACTACAAAATTTATGGTTATTGTTTGACAAGTTCTGCTAGTGGATTGTTTGAATGCAGCTTTAAACTGGAAGCTATTTGAAATGCTGTGAACTTGAGAAAGCTCTCCATTCTAAGGCTCCCTCGCACTGAAAGCAAGATTCGATATCTTCTGATCCCGGTTATTGCTCAAAAAATAAATAAAGAGTTCACGAGCCCTTTATGTAGTTCCAAGGGTGGACGAAAATACATAAGTAAAAATATTGATAAACATTAAAAAATAATAATTATTATATGCATTGTTATTATTGTTATTGCTGTTGTTATTATAATTATTATTAGTAGTAGTAGTAGAGTAGTAGTAGTAGCAGCAGCAGCGGCAGCAGTACAAAGAACGTTAGTTTATAGAGAGCGAATGGTGCGTCTTTATTTTTTTTATTAGACACCTTTAAAACGCTTATTAACAATACTATATATAAATGCTGGTCTCAAAGTTTCACAAGTGTCTCATTATCCCTAGTGTATAGCAACAATGGGTGCTGATATAGGCACAAATTATGTTTGAGTAGGCCCTATTGCAGTTTCACATTTGGGTAATATAACGCAATATAATCACATCTTTATATTACAACTCTTCCAAACTCATCAGAGGCGCTTTCGACCTAACGACGGAGAACCAGGATGAAACAAAAATAATGTCAGAAAGCTAGAAAGCTCATTCTCGGCATCGGCTTTCTACAACGCTATAAAAAAAACGTCTTATTGTCACAATTAGTCTTTCTTCTGAAACAGTATCGTTCAACAACAACTTATCTAAACATATTCTAATTTTCTTCCACTTAATTAAAATCACTGTAAATTATGATACCAATTGATTGAAAGTAACACAGTGTTTATTTTTCTGAAATTTCAAATAGGCAACTTTTCCAACTATAGACATCGAAAAGCAAGAAGTATTGAGTGCGTAAACGAAACGTCTTGTTTATAGCTATGAGACAAAATTATTTAATTTCTGTAATTTCCTGTCGCTGTTGGATCTCAGGTCGCCTAGTTAACAATTATTGCTGAAAGCAGTTGCCGAGAAAATAGGCCCTATTTATGGCAAAATACGTTAAAAACATAAGAGAGGAAGTTTTTGAAATTAGATATTGTGAAACTGCATGGATCTTTCCACATTGGTCCTAATCTAGCATAGTCTGAGATTCAATTATTATTGCCATTTAACCATTTAACCAGACTCACAACCTAACAGAAACGCGTTGTGTGTGCATCATCTGTAACATTCCTTTCAATGTTAGTAATCGGCCATATTTTTCCACACCTCAGAATATTACCAGTCTTGTGGAAAGTGCAGATTTAAAAACAAGCTGTTAACTAAACCGTTCTATCATTAGGTAGCCTACTTCAGAACTAGGAATTGCACAACAACTACGATCGATCTTATAATAAGTAACTTAAATACTTCAATCGCCAAAAATTGACAGTTTTCCATTCAATATCGTGTACCATTTGAAACTCATTGCCTGCCGACATAACCAATATAATAATATAATAATAATAATATTCTTCCTTTATTGAAACAATTCGGTTGACACATCGCAACTGGTACAGTGCACAGTTATGCAATTGAAACAATTCACAAGAACGCAAATGACTACTAACAGAACATACAGCCTGCAATACATAAAGCTTGTCCGCCTACGGCTACGGGTGTCGCACCCGGTATCTCTCGCTCTCGCTCGCCAGTGTGTTATCCAATGCGCTATTTCATATAAAATATGAATACTTTGGGTCAAAATAAAATACACCACAACTGCTATTTGTTTCATTCAGAATGCACCTATCACCATTTTTGCACTAGCACCAAGTTATCAAGTATTGTATCTCAATGTAATGTTTTGATGTACCTGCTGATGAATAAATTCATAACGCTCATGCTACTGCCTCTAACTAACTAGGGTAGCTGGGCTCCCTAATAGCCAAATATGATCTAGATAGACACATTTTAAACGTATTCATACGGTTCTACAATAGGCATTGATTTCGCATCAGTGACAATTATAATCTCATATATCTTTTGACGTAACGGAAAAAATAACAATGATAATTATAATGTTTGAAAAACAAACGATTTAAAGGCGATTAAATGCTGAATAAAGGAGGAGGGCTACGCTAAATATTTTTCAAATGGCACAGCATTGTTAAACGGCAGATTTTTCTAAACTCTACCATTTACTTCGTTGAATATAGTATATAAAGGCATTTCGATGTAATCAGAGCTCTAGCGGCCACAAGAGGTTTCTAAGTATGGAATACTTTTGCAATATTCTGTGTTGTAAACATAGCTAAAAAACTTATATGAGTTTTAAGTAAAGGATCCTAGCTTCCAAAAATGTCGTAAACAGTCCTCGCTAATTACTAACTTGCTAACAGCGATGCCGTATTAAAAATTAAAGGTTTTATTGAAATCTGGATAGACACCTTTTAAACGAATTCATTTGCGTTATAAAAACAATTGATTTAGCTGAAATGCAAGTATATCCGCCACGCCGAGTGGTAATTAATACAAGATAACTATGGTCGATTCAAAGTAAGTCAAGTTTGAACCCGGTACGGTAGAGAGCTTCTACTTTGCTGCTCTGAGACG
Source organism: Aporrectodea caliginosa (assembly GCA_020284085.1). NCBI lineage: Eukaryota > Metazoa > Annelida > Clitellata > Crassiclitellata > Lumbricidae > Aporrectodea > Aporrectodea caliginosa. Next base: position 385,341 of record JACEVL010000153.1, on the reverse strand, counting down.
AAGCCATAATATTTGAGATCCTGTGGCCAGTCTTTTTCCTTTGCCGTCTGATCTACCCACCGACAATTGGCTGGCTGGTATTTAACGACACTGTGTGATAACAAAGATGATTAGCGTCGCCCTCCTTGATCCAAGCTTGGGGCTGGCCCCACTCGAATATTACGCAGTAGCGGAGTTTCAGCGTAATCAATTTTAGCTGTGTTTTCTACGATCGCAAGCGGAACAGAAACATCGTAACATTTTACAACCCGGGATAAATTTGAATCGCTCAACCTTTGGTTTAGACTTTAGAGGCCAAGGTGATAACCGCTCAACAATCGTTAACTTAGAACTCTCTCAAAGGTTTCACCCGATTCTGTATTAATTCATTCAAAAAGCTTTATTATTTTATGTCGTTAAACAACGAATATTAATGACATTGGAAAACTCTCTTTTGACACCTTTAAGTGATGTCTTTCGGACACTATGAATTCATTTTCAATGATAATATGCCAAAAACTAATCTTTGTCGGCGGCAACGGCCTATGTTGTCATAAGCTGCCGTTAAACTGTGGATCCAATCCAATCCAAGCGGTTGGTCGTAACAAAGAATTTACTTACTTGCTTTCGTACAATGATAATACAGTACAGTAGGCCCTACATTCAAACTATTCTAATAGTAAAATTACACCAGAACTTTTAGGTAAATTCATTGAGGTTAAAAATAGTTTAAGCCATATAGTCCTTAATAGGCCAATGCATTTAAGCCTAAAAGGACTAAAAAATTTAATCCAGTAATAGTCCTATGCTTTTAAGCCAGACTAATGCATCTAGTCGGCCATAAATAAGGAAGTGCATTCCGGTTAAAATAGGTCACTTCCTGTCTGCGGCCACGTCCATGGCAGACGACACCGCGTCGATATATCGCTCGATCTCCACTGGAAGGTGTAATAAATACTGAATGATCCCTTTCATATGATTTGGTATATGCAAGATATCGGATTTCCGCAAGAACGTTCTTTCCGGTAGTCACGGGCGAATGTGGGCTTACAATGAAGGTGCTTTGGGGTCAGAGAAGGAAGGAGCCCCATCATTACCAAACTATTTTAAGTCACATACGAAACGACGGTGCGTTGTACATTTAGCGTATGTACGGTATGTTGCATAAGAGAACTACGCTGCTTATAATAGCGATGGATGGATGGATCCAGAGTTTAACGGCAGCTTATGACAACATAGGCCGTGCCGCCGACAAAGATTATTTTTGGCATATTACAGCTCGATTATAATTATAGCGAAAGATGTCTTCGTTATAATAGCGAAATATGTATTTCTAGTTTTATCTTGCAATTATTAGTGTAATTGATGTGTTTTTAAGGAAGAGACACAGTTCAAGTATCCGACAAAAATTGGTAGTCGGTTCCACTTCTGAGGGACAGCATCTCGGAATTCATGGTATTATTATTAGCATTGTAATCCGTGTTAAACGACATCTGTTGGCCGTCAGAGCTCTGTAATTTTAATACACTTCTAATAACCTGAAGTTGGTTGGTTTCCCAGTTTAACGGCAGCTTATGACAACATTGGCCGTTGCCGCCGGCAAAGATTATTTTTGGCATATTACAGCTCTGAGGTGAAATGCTTTTGCACATATAGCATTTGTTGAAAATGTATTAAAGGTGTTCAAGTAGCAGTCTATGCTAAATCGTTATTATTATTATTATTATGATTATTATTATTATTATTATTATTATTATTATTATTATTATTATTATTATTATTATTATTATTATTATTATTATTATTATTATTATTATTATTACAAGCATTTTGCACGCGTGCATAATAACACACAAAATAATATGAATCTCAGTCTTAATGGATTAGAAAGAGTTTTTAAAAATAAATTTCGGACAACACCTCTTTCGGAGAAACTTAACTTATCTGCTTTGTTAAGTGTCGGAAGCTCTACAAGATGGACTTGCTTAACTTAGAGTTTCCCTTCCAGATGTTTCCTTCTGTACTTCGATGTGTGACCTGGGTGTTAGCACTTGACCCGGAATTGACCTTCCCTGAGCGTGTGAAGACGGTCTGTCGAACATTCTTTATCATCTGCGCCCGATCGGCACTACACGCTATTCGCTGTCTTCCAAAGTCACTTCTATTCTGACGCATACATGTCCATTCATACGCACTACTAGGCACTAGGGTCGATTATGGTAATGCTATTTATTCGGGCCTGTCTTTTCTGGCTTTAAAAGCAGAATCTCCGCTGATTGATTGGATTCCGAAGTGTGGTAATGTGTCTCATTACAGACGGAACGAGCTGCTTTGGTTGTCCATGCAAAGACGTATTGAGTAAAAGATCCTTATGCTGATACGCAGCTGAGTGGCTGGTTGTGCTCCATCCTAACTTAGAAAGCCCGTGAGTAAGCTGTTGTCCTGCGCTTGGCTTAGCAACAAGTGCAGCTCGTCCACGTGTAGATAACTATATGCATGTATGTTTGAGCACTTGTTATAGCGCCCCTTCAAGATTTCTACTCAGAGGCGCTTCCGACTACAGCGCGGACACTTGAATCGGAGTTTCACGCCGAAGCGCATGAGCAATTGCGAGTGAAGGACTTGCCCAGGGTTTCTACGCGGCGGCTTCAGGTGGATTCGAACCCGCAACTTTCCGGCTGCAAGGCACCGAACATACGGGTGATGCCAGTCCCAAGACTGCAGAAAGGAGGAGGGCGACGTCAGGTTTTCGTTCGATTATCTTTGTTATGACACAATGCTTTTGAACAGTCAGTAACCAACCACTCCCATTTTCGACGGGTTCGATTATAATTAGCGATTGAACGAAGATATATTTATATAATGTCCGGTAGAAACGAATTAAAGGTGTCTAAATGCTAGATTAAGAAGAGATATTATTTTCTGCTAGTGGATTGTTTGAATGCATCTTTAAATTAGATTAGAAGCTGTTTAATATGCTGTGAGCTTGGGAAATCTTTCCAATCTAAGGTTTCCTCAAACTGAATCCATTAGACGATGACGCTTCTACGAGTTAACGTCCCATCTACTGCTTTCAGGCGGTGCCAGTCTGAAGCTAGGATAAAATAGGAGGACGATGCTGATCATTTTCGTCATGATACAGCTACGTTGGACGAATCTACGTACTTAATTTATTGAATACACAAAGTAAGGCAAAGTTGATATCAGGGGCGAACTCCACCAATAACCATACTCTGATGGTGCCAATCCTTGGCCTGGAAAAACGGCCATGGCAGACTAAGATATGCTTAAACGCTGGAAAATTAAAAGTGCGTCAGCGTTCCTGGCATTACACAATATCTCTCTAAATATTGCACAGAACTATGTTTACATCCGTTGTAAAATAACTTATAACATTTTAAAAGTTTTTCGTCAACGATTCTGTCAGTCAAAAATGGCTATTAATATTTAATGCTACTTGCGACAATCTTAGCAGCGTTGCTACCATTTAAATGCAATATTTGTTTTCAACATACTTAAACACCTTTAAAACTGATCTTCACGACATTATAACAATCATCGGTTTTGATTGTCGTGTTGATTTTTTTTTTGAGACTCAAAAAGCAGATTAGCAAAAAAAGAGATAACCCTGAACTTCTGAAATTAGTTGCACTTCAAATGATATCAGGATATAAACTAGAAACACTTATTTACACGGATGGGTCAAAGGCAGACGAAGTTGTTACTGCAGCTTTTACAATTCCAAGTATAGATTTAGATAGAAAGTTTAGATTATGTAATGGATCCAGCATCTATGCAGCAGAGTTAACTGCAATAAAAGAAGCAGTAACATGGATACTAAACACTGAGAATAATAAGAACTGCCAATATGTAATATTATCCGACTCACTAAGTGTACTTACTTCTATTAAGAAAAATAAATCTGATTCACGACCCAATTTATTTAACGAACTGATGATGCAATTGAATAGATTGGAACCTAATCAAATAAAAATGGCATGGATTCCAAGCCATGTAGACATAAGTGGTAATGAAAGAGCAGATAAATTAGCAAAGGAAGCACTCAATTTAGATAATATTAATTCCACAAAATACTTAGAATCACAAGAGATGAATACTTTTATTAAAGACTATATAATAAATAAATGGCAAATAGAGTATAACGTTGAAAAGCAAGGGAACTTCTATAAAACCATATGCCCACTTGTTTCTACTAATATAAAATTTTCTGATCCATATAGGCATAAAGAAGTACAAATTAGTAGATTGAGACTTGGTGTTGCCATTACTAATAAAAAACTATTTCAAATGAAAAAGCACCCTAATGGGTTATGTGATACATGTGAGGTTACGGAAAGTATAGAACATATTCTATTGGAGTGTAAAAAGGAAAATATTTCAAATATTCTAAAAGATAAATGTAATAGTTATAAATCAGAATTTAATTTAAAATCTCTGCTTGATGTGGGATGTTTGCAGAGTGCAGTATATAATCTTGTTAAAATCATTAATAAAGGAAAAATACTATAATTATTGTCATAAATATTAGTATCAGATCAAATCTATTACAAACATATAGTTGAACACATTCCTTATGATTAAAATACCAATAAACACAAAATATGTGTGATTAATGGTCATTTCATTATTTCATTGCATTTTCTAATGATATTACATTGTTTCATAGGAAAATGTTTAATGAAATGTTTAATTAAGTATTCTGTCATGTAAATAATTGTTAACATGCATTCTTGTAAATAGATGTATGTTAAAATAAAATGTGTATATAATACATGTATATATATTACACATCTGTGCTGAATTTCTGTTTGCAAATAGCATTACATGTTATTTTAGAAAACTTAAAGAAGTACTGTTAATAACTTTGTAAACATATTTGAAAAGAGCTAAAATAGCCAAAAAAAGAGCTGATATAGCCAAAAAAAGAGCTGATATAGCCAAAAAAGAGCTGAAATAGCCACCAAAAAAAGAAACAAAAGGAGAAAAAGGAAAAAAAAAAGGAAAAAAAAGATGTTAAAAAAGAATTACAATAAAAAGAGCCAATGGGCCAAACATAACGGAGATACAATACTTTAATATGTATCAAATCAAATAATATGTATCTATCAAATATTGTTAATATTGTTAATAAGATTGAGGAGAAAACAGTTATTAACATTATACGGAAATGAACTTAATCCGTCAGAAACTTTAAATACGTCTACATCTTATCAGAAACGGAATCAAAGCCAAGAAAAGAAAAAGAAAACTGTTGATAGAAATTATATGAAAATGAACTTAAATCGTCAGAAACTTTAAATACGTCAGCATCTTATCAGAAACGGAATCAAAGACGAGAAAGGAGAAAGAACATTTGTGAGAACATTACAAGAAAATGAACGGAAATACATCAACAACTTTAAAGACGTCAACAGCCTTTGTAGCTATAGGATGTCGTTAAATATTGGATTATGTATTTATGTCGTGTTGATGTTGATTATTGAATCTGTTTGTAATATTCTTGATGGACTATAAATATTAAACATTGATTGTAAATGTAAAATTGATAGTTTGATGTTTATTTAGAGAGATAGATGTGATGCTCTGCAAATATTATAATTAAGAATTAGATTAAAATTGAGGAGAGAACAGTTATTAATAGAGCCTATATGGCCGCCAAAAAATTAATGGAAAGCCTGTACGGCTAGAAGATTAATTTTTTTTTTTTAATATCAAAAAAAGAAGGAAAAAAGGAGAAAAAAGAACAACCACCTGTCAAATTTCATCGTTGCAACTTCCTGTCAGAAAAGAAGCAAAGACAAGAAAAGAGAAAGAATTCTGATGAAAAACATTATTCGAAAATGAACTTAAATACGTCAAAAACTTTAAAGTCGTCAATATCCTATCAGAAATAGAATCCAAGACGGAAAAAAGATAAAGAAAACTGATGAAAACACTACACGAAAATGAACTGAAATGCATCAAAAACTTTAAAGACGTCAACGGCCTTTGTTGCTAAAAGATGTCATTAAACATTGGATAAATAAATAAATGAATGCAAATAATAGAGTAGTTATCATACGAAGTTTGACGACATAAGTAAGTAAGTAAGTAAGAATATCCTATAATAAACCAATTGCTAACCGCATTTTGGTGTACACACATCATAGTAGTCGCAATAAATCTAAATTAGCCAGTCTATCTTATTCAAGTCCTATAAATCATTCTAGTGATGTAGGTTCTTCGCATCAGGCTATCAGCGGGAGGAATGACACGATCATGGGCCCTGGGGCGGAGAGAATAAACGGAAGTTTTAACAGGAGGAAGCAAGGCATGTAGCACATGACCTTTATCGGTCAGAACAGCAGAGAAAAGACGGGAATCCGCCTTTAAGCATAACTGCTCAAAGGACGGTGAGTCCTCAGGAAGGTAATGATAGCGAATGAGGCGACGTATCAAGGTCTGAAGCCTGTTCCTTTCGCACTGCCCCGCGAAACCCCACCAAACAGGCGAGGCATAAAGCATCCGTGCCAGGGTTGTGGCACGCACGACATCAAAAAGCAGCGGACCTCGCAAGCCGTGAGCGACCAGAGTCCGCAAGGCATAGAGAGATTGGCGGGCCTGACAGCATATTCGGTGGATGTGGTCTTCGAATCCTAAGAAGTTGGAAATGGTGACTCCTAAAATCACCATACTAGTAACCAGGGTTGCCAGATGTTGGAAGTGGTTGGTCGCGAAAAAGTAGCCCAAAAGTCGCGAGAGTCGCGAGCTGAACAGCTTAATGAAAACATCACAAAATTTTTGCTTGCGGCGCCAGGATTTCAGGTTGGGCGGGCTAAATTCTTCCTCTGCGGATGCGATGACCTTTTTTTTTTGCTTGTTGTCTTTTTTATGCTCCAAAAACCTTCCCTTTTGTCCCCTCCTCGCTGTTTTATCACCAATAACAGTGACCCAGTAGCCTACTGCGGTCAATTTATGAGAACTCATAATGTCGCCGTCGCGACCGCGGGACGTTTCAAAAGTAGCCCAAATATTGCGAGGTCGCGAGGACGAAAATTTCAGTCGCACGCATTGAAAAGTAGCCCAACTCGCGATTTTCACGACGGCCTGGCAACCCTGCTAGTAACCCTAGTTAGGCCTGGGGTGAGGCATGGAGTTGTTAAGTTTCCTGGGCACTATGCAGTTCATAGTTGGGAAAAATTGTATATCGCGTTGTACCCTTATCCACAGATGTCGCCAAACTTCAATTGTTAGATCTGGCATTATTTAATTTTTTCTGAAATCTTAACAGATACAATTTAAGAACGCAAACATATTTATTCATCTTGTTTCCTTCATAAATACTTATAATAGCTGAATACTTTTGTCATGAAAACGAGATTCGATATCTTTCTGGTTCCCGACTATTGCTTAAAAACTAGTCATAATACGACGTTAAAATAAGAATGATCCCGGTTCTGTGATTAGTTCCAAGGGTGAACGACAATGCATGAATAAAAACATTGATAAACAATGGAAAATAATATTTATTACTGTTATTCCTTTAATAATACTACTACTACTACTACTACTACTACTACTACTACTACTACTACTACTACTACTACTACTACTACTACTACTACTACTACTACTACTACTACTACTACTACTACTACTACTACTACTACTACTACTACTACTACTACTACTACTACTACTACTACTACTACTACTACTACTACTACTACTACTACTACTACTACTACTACTACTACTACTACTACTACTACTACTACTACTACTACTACTCAGGGCTTAAAGTGTGCATGGACGGTCATGGACGGCGTCCAGGCACTTATTTTCAAGGCTGGACGCCGTCCTGCCACTTATTAGGCAGCACCGCCTGGACGCCGTCCATGCAGCGTCCATGCAACAGTGTAATTCCTCTACGTCACTTTCAAAAGCATTTAATTTTTTTAAGATTCCAATGAAATTTCATATTGTCATTCTGATTTCTGAATGTGTTCTACCGTGTAAGTGTAACTTGTTTCTCCACCTCATTCCTTACTTGTACATTCTAGTTAACTTTTCATCAAATCGCACGTCATATACGCGCTTCCGGTTTTATCGTCTGAGTTTTCGTAGGCCCTAACAGTTACTAGGGCCTAGTTTACGGTCTACCTGACTGTCACATGACTCACATCCACTGTGAGTCTTGTCTTGACTGTTTCATAACTGAATGAACTTATTAAGTTAAATGACTTCAATACAACGCATTGATACAATACGATACTATTCACCTAGACCTATAAAACACCCACTGTTTCAGTTTTACGTAATTCACCAGCAAGACCCAGAAACTGTTGAGAGACAACATACGACTTCATGATCATATATTCGTTTATTGAGTTAACAACAGACAAAACACTGTAGGTATAGGCTACAAAGAAAAACAAAGGCAAGAAAAACAGGTCAGAAGGAAGTAAGGGCTTAATAAGAGCTGAAAATTATCAATTGGAATTAAAGGATTTGTTTCGTAATACAAATCTCAGCCAGCTCCGCATAGCGATGCCCTTGCCCTACCAGTCATATTTTGTTCCGGAGAGCATTTTCTAGGCTTTGTCTCACAATAAGTAACCTGAGGAAAACGAGGCAGTTTTTGCACAAACGACGCAGTTCTTGCACAAACGACGCAGTTCTTGCACAAACGACACAGTTCTTGCACAAACGACGCAGTTCTTGCACAAACGAGGCGTTGTTGCAAGAACTGCGTCGTTTGTGCAAGAACTGCCTCGTCTGTGCAAGAACTGCGTCTTTGTGCAAGAACTGCGTCGTTTCTGCAAGAACTGCCTCGTTTGTGCAAGAACTGCCTCGTTTGTGCAAGAACTGCGTCGTCGTCTGTGTGCAAGAACTGCGTCGTTTGTGCAAGAACTGCGTCGTTTGTGCAAGAACTGCGTCGTTTCTGTCGTCTGTGCAAGAACTGCGTCGTCGTTTGTGCAAGAACTGCGTCGTTTGTGCAAGAACTGCTACAGGATTGCAAAGCCTACTGAGAATATCTGCTAACTAGGTAGCGGCATCGATCGGCTATACAACTGGACAAAATGCTTAGCCAATTTACAAAAACAGAAAAAAAAAAATATTTTGAAATGGATTTTGACTGCAAAAATTAACTAGACACTTCTGAAAGAGCCGAAGGCGAAAGGTAAAGACGAAACCTATTTCTTTTAAAATAAAACTTTGAAATTATTGTGGTATTAGTCTGGATAAATCATGAAGTTTTCATAACTTTATCGTTCAGAAACTGCTGGAAAACACGAGCCTAGCACGACTTCTATTTGATAACAATATTATTGCTACAAAATGCGTTGGCTTCTGGGGCTCCGCCCCAGACCCCGCGGAGGGAGCTCACGACGCTCCCTCAGACACCCTAGTCGTTAGGCCTATACGCATGGGGACTCAGCACTCACGGCTTCGTGCCATCTGCGCTTGCAATATGAGCACCTCGGGAACCATTTTATAGTTGCACCTCGGATTGGAGGGAAAGGGGTTGAGGAGAGGGACGGGGGAGGCGATGGGAGTAAGGAGGGGAAGTTGGGGAGAGGGGTTGGGGAAAGGGTATTGGTGGGAGAAGGGAGGGAAAGGTTAGGGGCGTCCAGGCACTTCTTTTTTACACTTTAATCACTGCTACTACTACTACTACTACTACTACTACTACTACTACTACTACTACTACTACTACTACTACTACTACTACTACTACTACTACTACTACTACTACTACTACTACTACTACTACTACTACTACTACTACTACTACTACTACTACTACTACTACTACTGCTACTACTACTACTACTACTACTACTACTACTACTACTACTGCTACTACTACTACTACTACTACTACTACTACTACTACTACTACTACTACTACTACTACTACTACTATTAATAATAATAATAATAATATTAATAATAATAATAATTATTATTATTATTATTATTATTATTATTATTATTATTATTATTATTATTATTATTATTATTTTATTATTATTATTATTATTATTATTATTATTAATATTATTATTATTATTATTATTAGAACTAGTAGAACTAGTAGTAGTAGTAGTAGCAGCAGTAACAATAGTAATAGTAGTAATAGTAGCAATAGTAGTAAAGTAGCAATAGTAGTAGTAGTAATATTAAGTAATAGTTGCTGGTAGTGGTAGTGGTAGTGAAGTAGTGGTAGTGGTAGTGGTAGTGGTAGTGGTAGTGGTAGTGGTAGTTTGGTAGTGGTAGTGGTAGTGGTAGTGGTAGTGGTAGTGGTAGTGGTAGTGGTAGTGGTAGTGGTAGTGGTAGTGGTAGTGGTAGTAGTAGTAGTAGTGGTAGTAGTAGTAGTAGTAGTAGTAGTAGTAGTAGTAGTAGTAGTAGTAGTAGTAGTAGTAGTAGTAGTAGTAGTAGTAGTAGTAGTAGTAGTAGCATGCAGTAGTAGTAGTAATAGTAGTAGCATGCAGTAGAAGTAGTATTATTATAACAGACAACGTTAGCTATAATTGAAGAGCGAATACCGCTACGCTTTATTTTGTAATTAGACACCTTTAAAACGCTTTCAAAGTAGCAAATATATTTCTGCTTGTCTCAGTTCGCAGTTATATGCACGTGGACCTTGATCATGGGTCATTGTGACATTGGTTGCTGATATCGGCAGAAAGCATTTTTGAATAACCCTGCTTCACATTTTGGTAATGTAATGAAATATAATCACAGATTTATATAGCGCCTGTTTTAAAAACTCATCAAATGCGCTCTCGACCTAACGATATCGTGAAACTGCGAGGATCTTTCTGCATTATTCCTACTGTAACATAATCTGATCTTCAATTATCATTCCAATTTAAACAGACACCTTACAGCAACCCGCTGCTAATGTCATCTGTGGCATTTTTTCAGTGTTAGTAATCGACCATATTTTCGAAACCTGAGGATATTATCATTGCCTTGTATAAATTGCAGATTTGAAAACAAGCCGTTGCCTAAAACGTTCGATCATTAGGTCCTTCAGAACTAGGATTTGCACAACCACTACGCTCTATATTATTATAAATATCACAAAAGCTTTCAAGCTCACAAAATTAAACAGTTTTCCATTCTAAATCGTGGACCATCTTTTTGAAACTCGTTGTCTGATGACTTAACCAATATGCCTACTTTGGGTCAAAATAAAATACACCACACCTGCTATTTGTTTCATTCAGAATGCACCTATCACCATTTTTGCACTAGCACCAAGTTATCAAGTATTGTATCTCAATGTAATGTTTTGATGTACCTGCTGATGAATAAATTCATAACGCTCATGCTACTGCCTCTAACTAACTAGGGTAGCTGGGCTCCCTATTAGCCAAATATGATCTAGATAGACACCTTTTAAACGAATTCATACGGTTCTACAATATTCATTGATATCACATCAGTGACAATCAATATCAGTGACAATATTGTCGTCAACGGCCTTTGATGTCATATGACGACGTTAAACCTTGGAGAAAATAAAAATCAGTGACAATTTAATCTAATTTTTTATGACGTAACGGAGAAATTTACAATGATAATTATAATTTTTTTAAGACGATTTAAAGGTGTTTAAATGCTGAATATAGGCGGAGGCTACGCTAAATATCTTTCTAATGGCACATCATGGTTAAACGGCAAATTTTCTAAACTCTACCACTTTATACTTTGTTGAATATTATATGGCAAGGTCATTTCGATGAGATCAGAGCTCTAGCGGCCACAAGGGGGCACTAAGCATGGGATACTATTACGATATTCTGTGTTGTAAACATATCTATACAAGTTATGTGAGTTTTAAATAAACGATCCTAGCATCCAAAAATGTCGCTGAACAGCCTCTGCTAATTACTAACTTGCTAACAGCGACGCCATTTTAAAATGAAAGGCTTTAATTGAAATCTGGATAGACACCTTTTAAACGAAATCATAAGGTTCTATAAAAATCATTGATTTCGAATGAATCTGTAATGGAAGTTCGCCCACGTCTCATTAAATTAGTGATCGTCGAGTGAGAGTAACTTAAGTTTGAACTTAGTGTAAAGCGGAGTTTCAGTGTAATCAATTTTGGCTGTGTTTTCTACGATCGCAAGTGGGACAGAAACATCGTAACATTTTACAACCCGGGATAAATTTGAATCCCTCACCCTTTGGTTTAGAGGCCAAGGCGATAAGCGCTCAATAATCGTTAACTTAGAAACCTCTCAAAAGGTTTCACCCGATTCTACAACGATGATCATTCGTTGAATTAGTTGTATTATTTTATGTCGTGAAACAACGAATATTAACGACATTGGAAAACTCTCTTTTGACACCTTTAAATGGTGTCTTTCGGACGATATAAATTCATTTTAACTGCACTGTATATGTATATGTATTATTAAAGACTATATAATAAATAAATGGCAAATAGAGTATAACGTTGAAAAGCAAGGGAACTTCTATAAAACCATATGCCCACTTGTTTCTACTAATATAAAATTTTCTGATCCATATAGGCATAAAGAAGTACAAATTAGTAGATTGAGACTTGGTGTTGCCATTACTAATAAAAACTATTTCAAATGAAAAAGCACCCTAATGGGTTATGTGATACATGTGAGGTTACGGAAAGTATAGAACATATTCTATTGGAGTGTAAAAAGGAAAATATTTCAAATATTCTAAAAGATAAATGTAATAGTTATAAATCAGAATTTAATTTAAAATCTCTGCTTGATGTGGGATGTTTGCAGAGTGCAGTATATAATCTTGTTAAAATCATTAATAAAGGAAAAATACTATAATTATTGTCATAAATATTAGTATCAGATCAAATCTATTACAAACATATAGTTGAACACATTCCTTATGATTAAAATACCAATAAACACAAAATATGTGTGATTAATGGTCATTTCATTATTTCATTGCATTTTCTAATGATATTACATTGTTTCATAGGAAAATGTTTAATGAAATGTTTAATTAAGTATTCTGTCATGTAAATAATTGTTAACATGCATTCTTGTAAATAGATGTATGTTAAAATAAAATGTGTATATAATACATGTATATATATTACACATCTGTGCTGAATTTCTGTTTGCAAATAGCATTACATGTTATTTTAGAAAACTTAAAGAAGTACTGTTAATAACTTTGTAAACATATTTGAAAAGAGCTAAAATAGCCAAAAAAGAGCTGATATAGCCAAAAAAAGAGCTGATATAGCCAAAAAAGAGCTGAAATAGCCACCAAAAAAGAAACAAAAGGAGAAAAAGGAAAAAAAAAGGGGAAAAAAGATGTTAAAAAAGAATTACAATAAAAAGAGCCAATGGGCCAAACATAACGGAGATACAATACTTTAATATGTATCAAATCAAATAATATGTATCTATCAAATATTGTTAATATTGTTAATAAGATTGAGGAGAAAACAGTTATTAACATTATACGGAAATGAACTTAATCCGTCAGAAACTTTAAATACGTCTACATCTTATCAGAAACGGAATCAAAGCCAAGAAAAGAAAAAGAAAACTGTTGATAGAAATTATATGAAAATGAACTTAAATCGTCAGAAACTTTAAATACGTCAGCATCTTATCAGAAACGGAATCAAAGACGAGAAAGGAGAAAGAACATTTGTGAGAACATTACAAGAAAATGAACAGAAATACATCAACAACTTTAAAGACGTCAACAGCCTTTGTAGCTATAGGATGTCGTTAAATATTGGATTATGTATATATATATATGTATATGGCTAAAATTGTCGTCAACGGCCTTTGATGTCATACGATGATGTTAAACCTTGGAATAATAATAATTTTGTGCCAACAATTCAAAGGTAGTTCCGTAATAATTGCCCGTACTCGTGCAGTGATGATGATATTCGTTTTATTTTCTGACAGGTTGACAGACCGCAACCAGTTACAATAGAAATATGTTAAATAAAGAAAAACAAAAACAAACAAAAATGGACAGGTGTGCAGTCTGGTGAGACCTAGGGCTAGCGTTTGTAAAGTTATTATTTAAATGATTTTCTCATGTGTTTGGGCTTAAATGTATTGTTCGTCCAAATTATTCCTAGATCTGACAACCTAACGAGGAAAATGCTTTTGACAAGGAAGCTTTTTTTGTTTAAATGTCATGTATACAAAAGTGCGGTATAGGCTGTTGGTCGTAATAAAGAATTTACTTACTTGCTTCTTACAATGATAATACAGATGAGTACATTGAAACTATTCTAATAGTAAAATTGTGGCGGTCCAGACCGAAATCGGTATTATGTCGGAAATTACACAACAGAGTAATAGGCCAGAAACACATTTTTTTGTTTTTAGTTTTTTTGCAGAATCTAATATAAAAATATGTTGAAAATAGTTATTTCTTATTTTTTTTAAACAGAGTTTTAAAGCTATTTTTAATGCTTTTAATACGCCTATTCTTTTGTTTTAATTAGGTTAATTAAGCTAATTAATTAATTAATTTGGATCACTTTTTGCCTTATATCTTGAGTTAGAATAAAGCTAGAGCAATAATTTTTGTGTCATTTTGAAGCCTGATGCAAGACCTTTCACATGATTTATCAAACTCAATATGTTGCAAAATCACCTTAATGCTGATTTCGGTGTGTGGAGCCACAATTACACCCGTACTTTTAGGCCAATTCATTCAGGTTAAAAATAGTTTAGGACATTCATTCCTAATAATTATAGGCCAATGCATTTTAGCTAAAAAGAACTAATACATTTAATTCAATAACAGTCCTATGCTTTTAAGCCAGATAAAAGCATCTAGTCCGCAATGAACAAGGCAATGCATTCTGGGTATAAAAAGGTCACTTCCTGTCTGCGTTTATGTCCTTGGCAGACGAATACGCGTCGATATATCGCTCGATCTCCACTGGAAAGTGTAATAAATACTGAATGATCCTTTTCGTCTGATTTGGTCGATGCAAGATATCGGATTTCCACAAGAACGTTCTTTCCGGAAGTTATGGGCGAATGTGGGCTTACAATGAAGGTGCTTTGTGGGTCAGAGGAGGGAGGAGTCTCGTCATTGATAAACTATTTTAAGCCACATACGAAACGACGGTGCGTTGCGCATGTGGCGTATGTTGCATAAGAGAACTACGCTCCTTATAATAGCAATGCTATTATAGCATATGATATATTTCTACTCTTATCTTGCTATTATTAGTGTAATTGAGGTGTGTTTAAGGAAGAGACACCGTTCAAGTATCCGAAAAAAATTGGTAGTTGGTTGGTTCCATTTCTGAGGGACAGCATCTCGGAATTCATGGTATATTATTAGCATTGTAATCTGTATTATACGATATCTGTTGACCGCCTATTATTCACATCTAATAACCTGAAGGTGAAATGCTTTTGAACATATAGCATTTGTTGAAAATGTATTAAAGGTGTTCAAGTAGAAGTCTATGCTAAACGGTTATTATTATTATTATTATTATTATTATTATTATTATTATTATTATTATTATTATTATTATTATTATTATTATTATTATTAATATTATGAATATTAACTATTTAGAATGTAAAATATCCGGAATGGCCCTATTCGTCTGTTTCCTGGCTGGTGAAAGTGCCTCTGAACGCCACCGCGTTAAAACGTTATTATTATTATTATTTATTATTATTATTATTATTATTATTATTTTTTATTATTATTATTATTATTATTATTATTATTATTATTATTATTATTATTATTATTATTATTATTATTATTATTATTATTATTATTATTATTATTACTATTATTATTATTATTATTATTATTATTATTATTATTATTATTATTATTATTATTATTATTATTATTATTATTATTATTATTATTATTATTATTATTATTATTATTATTATTATTATTATTATTATTATTATTATTATTATTATTATTATTATTATTATTATTATTATTATTATTATTATTATTATTATTATTATTATTATTATTATTATTATTATTATTATTATTATTATTATTATTATTATTATTATTATTATTATTATTATTATTATTATTATTATTATTATTATTATTATTATTATTATTATTATTATTATTATTATTATTATTATTATTATTATTATTATTATTATTATTATTATTATTATTATTATTATTATTATTATTATTATTATTATTATTATTATTATTATTATTATTATTATTATTATTTTTTTTTACCGAGGTATCAATGATCCCTCAGGATTTCTAAAAAACTAATTTATTATTATTATTATTATTATTATTATTATTATTATTATTATTATTATTATTATTATTATTACTACTACTACTACTACAAGCATTTTTTGCACGCGTGCCTCATAATATACAAAATAAGATGAATGTCAGTCTTAAGGGATTAGAAAGAGTTTTTAAAAATAAATTTCGGACAACACCGAGAAACTTAACTAATCTGATTGATTGATTGATTTATTGATTGAATCTGCATTGTTAAATGTCGGAAGCTCTACAAGATGGACTTGCTTAACTTGGAGTTTCCCTTCCCTTCTTACTTCGATGTGTGACCTGGGTGTTAACACTTAACCCGGAATTGACCTTCCCTGAGCATGTGATGACGGTGTGTCGAACATTGTTTTTATCATCATCTACGCCCGATCCGCACTATACGCAACTCACAATCTGCCAAAGTCGCTTCTACCCTGACGCATACATGTCTATTCAAGCGCACTACTAGGCACTAGGGTCGATTATGGTAATGCTATTTATTCGGGCCTGTCTTTTCTGGCATTAAAAGCAGAATCTCCGCTGATTGATTGGATTCCGAAGTGTGGTAATGTGTGTCTGATTACAGACGGGATGAGCTGCATTGGTTGCCCATGCGAAGACGTATTGAGTAAAAGATCCTTATGCTGATACGCAGCTGAGTGGCTGATTGTGCTCCATCCTATCTTAGAAAGCCCGTGAATAAGCTGTTGTCCTGCGTTTAGCTTAGCAACAAGTGCAGCTCGTACAACATGTAGTTAGATAATGATTATATGCATGTATGTATGAGCACTTGTTATAGCGCCCCTTCAAGATTTCTACTCAGAGGCGCTCTCGACTACAGCGCGGACACTGAATCGGAGTTTCACGCCGAAGTGCATGAGCAATTGCGAGTGAAAGACTTGCCCAGGGTCCCTACGCGACGGCTTGAGGTGGATTCGAACCCGCAACCCTCCGGCTGCAAGGCACCGTACATACTGGTGATGCCAGTCCCAAGACTGCAGAAAGCAGGAGAGGAGGGCGACGTCAGTTTTTCGTTCGATTATCTTTGTTATGACACAGTGCTTTTCAGCAGTCACTAACCAACCACTCCCAGATTTGACGTGTTCTATTAGCGATTGAACGAAAGATACATTTATATAACGTCAGATAGAAACGAATTAAAGGTGTCTAAATGCTGGATTAAAGAAGAGCGAAGCTAATCATCTTTGTTTTGACAAATCGGTGTTAAATAGCAATTAACCAATTAACCGACATTATTTTATACAATGGAAAGCTCCGAAGTTTCGCAGGGTCACACAAAAGCCACGTCAGGTAGGACAGTGTTCTTCGAAGTATTATCAAATCAAATCTTGTCTAGTGTAATCTGCAGAGTCAGTTTCTAAAGTAGCGTTTTAGATGTTTCGAGTTTACGATTACAATTTGAGAGATACGTATTCCAATGTTATCGTTCACTGGTCGTAGATTTCCTTGCTCTGCAGCACAGGGTGACCTAGTTGTTCACCCGACGCATACTTCCACAATGCAAGATGGAATCTTCAGTCCCTCATTCTCGAACTGGTTTTCATGCTATCTGCGACATGACCTACTTCCGGGGCCCGATAGCGCATTGGATAACACACTGGCATAGAGAGCGAGAGGTACCGAGTTCGAGTCGCGTAGGGCGGACGTGCTTTGTAGGCTGCTATTAGCGCCGTGTATTGCAGGCTGTCTGTTCTGTTAGTAGTTAAGATTTATGTCTTCTGTCATTTGTGTTCTTGTGAATTGTTTCAATTGCATAATTGTAGGCCTACACTGTAACCGGTTGCGGTTTGTCAACCGGATTGTTTCAATAAACGAAAATATTATTATTATTATTATTATTATTATTATTATTATTATTATTATTATTATTATTATTATTATTATTATTATTATTATTATTATTATTATTATTATTATTATTATATTCTCCTATCCATGCCTCTATTTCGAAAACGATTGAAGATCAGTCTGTCCTTTCGGGGTCTTCCACAGTCTTGTTGGGAGCAACTCTAATGTGTTATACTGTAGAGGAGCTATATAAATGAACACTAGCAAATCACATACATGCGCTGCTATAGTTCGTCGAATAGATACTGCGTCAACGGTGATAACTGTTCTTACTAGACATGATCCTTCAGCCATCGTAAATAAATTCAGGGCAACTACTGCTTTCGGATGTGAATTTATTGCCTCCATTTACAAATGACCTTCCACGCATCGATTCGCTGCCATTCGTAACCCCGCCGGACCTGACGCAGCCGAGACAGCGTATCGAACTCTTCTAGGAAGTCGAGGGGCGAATATTTTATTTCCGAGTGTGTTTTATTCCGTAGGATATGCGTTCAGATTGAGTTTCTGTCCGTCCGAGCGGAGTATCTCTCGTCTCTCGGTTGCCTTAATTTTGACGACTGATAAAACAATTGCTGTAAATGTCTCGTTATACATTCGATGAAAATAACTCTTTTCCCAACGGCTGCCATTTGTCGATATCTATAAGGCATATGCATGTGCACATACATATACATGTCGTTCTGTCTATCTGTATTTTATGTCTGTATATAAAGTATCTATGTACGTATAATATGTAGTTATGTATGTGTGTATGCAAGTATTGTGTAGGTGTATGCGTTCGTTTATAAATATGATTAGCGTCGCTCTCCTTTATTCAGCCTTTAGACACCTTTAATTCGTTGCTATCAGATACTATATATAGGAGTATCTTTCGCTGAAGTTTCATTGCAACCTCTTAACGACTAGTAGTTGGTTAGTGACTGTTCAAAAACATTGTTTCATAACAAAGATAATCGAACGAAAAATTGACGTTGCCCTCCTCCTTTCTCCAGTCTTGGGACAGGCATCACCCGTATATAATTATCCAACTACATGCAGGACAAGAAGCTGCTCTGGTTGCCTATGCAAGACAGCCTTATGCTGATACGTAACTGTCTGGCTGGTTGTATTCCATCCTATCTTAAAAGGCTCGTGAATAAGCTGGTGCCCTGCGTTTAGCTTTAGAGTATAGAGCAGTTGGAGTTTACTATTTGAACGAAGTATCTCTGGTCTCTCGGTTGACTTCATTTTGACGGATGATTAAACAATTGCTGTAAATGTCTCGTTATTCAATGGATGAAAATAACTCTTTTCCCACCAGTGGCTATTTGTCATTATATGTAAGGTAAATGCATGCACATATTGTTTGTATGTCTAACTGCCTGTCTGTATATTTATGTGTGTGTATATGTATGCATTTATGTGAATATGTAGTAATGTATGTGTGCATGTATGCATGTGTATGTATGAATGCTTGTGTTATGCAAGTTTTCATGTTTGTATATTCATTCATTCATTCATTCAGAGCATTTATATAGCGCCCCTTCAAGATAACTACTCAGCTTATGCATACGTAACTGTCGGTCCCAGCCACGATTAAAGAAAATAACCTGGTGACTTGAGGGACTTGTAGAACCCTGTCAGATGACTTACAAGTAAAAAACGAAGCTTAAGTGGTAGGTCATTCCAGATGGAAGGGCCAACAACCGAGAAAGCACATATATATATATGCATGTATTACCTATGTATGTTTGTGTGCATATGTGTTTATGTATTTATGCATGCATGTACGTGTGCATAAACTGTTGACTTGAAACTGACCTTTCCAGTTTACACTAGAGTAGATTAGAATAGATTAGATTAGATTAACCTTAGTTTAGAATAGATTATATGAACTGAGATTCGATTGTTCTTCTAAGTTATGACAATGCTCGTAAAGGCATTATTCCTAAAGCACAGACCATGACAGTTTATTTGTCTGGGGTGGACAATGGACATTGCATGATGATGAATATCCAATCGACTTAGCTGCGTCTTATAAACGGGTGCGACTAATCTTCCGGCATAGTCCACGACATTGTCAATATTTATGCTTCGGATCTTTACGTCTCTCTACGACTGACAACCCAAGGTCTAACGTCATGGGAAAAGTGAAGCTGTTTCCCTGTATATATTACATAGTGTGTGTGTGTGTGTGTGTGTGTGTGTGTGTGTGTGTGTGTGTGTGTGTGTGTGTGTGTGTGTGTGTGTGTGTGTGTGTGTGTGTGTGTGTGTGTGTGTGATGTGTGTGTGTGTGTGTGTGTGTGTGTGTGTGTGTGTGTGTGTGTGAATTGAAGAAAACACTGACTCTCGTTAAGGGCAACTCCAAAATGCTGCTTGCATTGCAATGTAACTCATCCCTAAACAATTGCCAGATAACTAGAAAAGGTTTGTTGAGATAAATCAATTGACAGAGTACGTACAATATTTAAGAGAAGACTCTTCCAAGAGTAAGCACAAATATACATACATATACATACATATACGTACATATACATACATACAGCCTTCAGCGCGTATACTCGGCAGTTTCAGAAGTTGTAAAGGGAGACAACGGCAGACAGTATA
Organism: Aporrectodea caliginosa; assembly: GCA_020284085.1. Taxonomy (NCBI): domain Eukaryota; kingdom Metazoa; phylum Annelida; class Clitellata; order Crassiclitellata; family Lumbricidae; genus Aporrectodea; species Aporrectodea caliginosa. Next base: position 364,593 of record JACEVL010000153.1, on the reverse strand, counting down.
CATGTAAGAGGCTGCCCTACGGTGTGGTTTTTAGCGCGCTGGATCGTCAATTGAGAGGACGGGGGTTAGCGGGGTAAAATCAGGCCATGGCAGAAATTTCACTGAGATTTCTGCCCCACCTGCGCACCATGCTATTGACCGTACACTGCTGATGGGAAGATGAGACGGCGAGGAAGACGACTGGTCATCCGCAATCAAATAGGCCTACCAAGGCTAAAATAATGAAGTCGCTAACACTTCATACCCATGGCTGCCTCGGGACCTGGCTTAACTGCTTTCCGCTTCCTCTTCTTCTTCTTGATCATTCGACAATTCCTGTTTTATTTTACAGAATGCCACAAAATGACTGTTCTATTTTGCTTTTGTTTCCCTACTTTTCTTGTTTCCTTGCTTTGCACAGGGTTACCATAGTATTTCGGTGGGCAGCCATCGCAGAAACCGGTTGGGGTCGATCGGTGCCCCAAAACTAAAAGGGGTAATGCCCGATTGCCGACTGGATCCACCTTTGTCTAGCCTGTTAGCCTATAAATGATGGTTGACATCGGAATAATTATCTAACTGCTCTTCACCTGGCGACTGACTAACCGCGTCTCGGATTTAAATTTCTGTTATCTTGCGCGTGTTCGAAATGTTTGACATAATAATAATAATAACAACAATAATAATAATAATAAAATAATAATAATAATAATAATAATAATAATAATAATAATAATAATAATAATAATAATAATAATAATAATAATAATAATAATAATAATATAATAATAATTATAATAATTATAATAACAACGATTTTTATATTGACGTCTACTTGAACACCTTTAATACATTCACACCCGGTACTATATATAACTGCAAAGCGTTGAAAGACCAACCTACAGTATGTTATCTTATACAAGTAACATTGACATTAGTATCTTAACTGACTATAATATTATGCTGCTAAACAATTAATATTAGTGACATTATAAAGTACTGTTTAGATGCCTTTAACTCTATCAATTTTGTTTCAATTGTACTGTACATAATATTGAATTGTCGTCAACGGCCTTTGATGTCATATGATGACGTTAAACTGTGGATTAAAAAAAAAAACTTCAAGTTGGTAGTCAGGTTTTCATAACTTGAAGGAACAGCGTACGCACAGAGCCAACTGCTCTGAGATTCAATAAATGTCGCTAAGTATTGGCATGACTTCCAATACTCTAATTATACTATGTATTCATTTCGTATTGTTGACGCCAAGAACCGACAACAATGTTGTTTTTCCGCTGTCACAATGTGCCTCACTCGAGCGCATTGGATAACACACTGGCATAGAGAGCGAGAGGTACCGAGTTCGAGTTCCGTAGGGCGGATATGCTTTGTAGGCTGCTATTAGCGCCGTGTATTGCAGGCTGTCTGTTCTGTTAGTATAGTTAAGATTTATGTCTTCTGTCATTCGTGTTCTTGTGAATTGTTTCAATTACATAACATGTATGATGCTTTTGACCTAACCAGTCGGTAAAATTTTTTTCGTACTATTTATAAATTATAACTTCCGACAAAGGGCACACAATTTCACCCTCCCCGATAAAGACTCGATGAACTTTATTCCTAGAATGTTATATAAAAACATGTAGCCTACTTAGTAACTAACCCATCCATAGGTAGCCATACTGTTAACTGTTATTGTTAACCTACAGCGTTCTGCCTGTTGTTTTATTAAATAAACGAATATACATACATAGATAGGGCCTATGTACCCACACAGTTTTTCTTATATTTACGTTATAGGATAGAATGGAATATAAATAATTAATAATGCGCATTTTGCATAATTATATGAATAAAAATAGCATCGTAATGGGAAACTCCAAACATGCTAAAGCGCAACATGAAAGCTAAGCTAAGGGCAACAGATTATTCACGAGCGCTGCGTCACGTCAGAGGAGTTGTCCAGAAAAAACAGGTGAAGAACAAACTGCAGCAGTTGCCGGAGAGACCCGAACGAGAAGGAAGCAGAGGAGCTGCTAATGAGGGGATGTTTAGGGTGAGAATGGTTGGAAGGGAGAAGAGTTGCTGATTCGGGGCAGGAATAATTCTTCAACAGATGGGAATTGTATTTGCAGTGGAGAGGCTGAGGGGTAATGGGTAGAGGATCTTCAGACGGTTGATAGTGTAGTGGTTAGCGTGCTGGAATGTCTCTTGAGAGGTCGGGGTTCAAATCCACGCCAGGGCAGACATTTCGTTTGATATTTGTGTTCCACCGGAACCCCATTGCCAATTCAGCTGTAATGAGTACACTGACCGTACACTGTCGGTCAGAAGATGAGACGGCGAGGGAGGGGACTGGCCACCCGCCATTATATGACGAGACTCTAAGAAAATGAAGTCGTCTATGGCTGCTGTAGGGTTAGATTAAGGGACTGATTTTCTTCTAGAGGGGGTTTTGCTGGACAGAGAGGAAGAGAGAGAGAGAGAGAGAGAGAGAGAGAGAGAGAGAGAGAGAGAGAGAGAGAGAGAGAGAGAGAGAGAGAGAGAGAGAGAGAGAGAGAGGAGAGGAGAGGGAGAGGAGAGAGAGAGAGAGAGGGAGAGGGAGAGGGAGAGGGAGAGGAGAGAGGGACAGGAGAGAGAGACAGGGAGAGGGAGAGGGAGAGGGAGAGGGACAGGGACAGGGAGTGGGAGGACAGGGACAGGACAGGGAGACAGGGCAGAGGGAGAGGCAGAGGCAGGGAGAGGAGAGGGAGAGGGACAGGCAGAGGCACAGGCAGAGGCACAGGACAGAGACAGAGACAGGCAGAGGCAGGGCAGAGGCAGGGGCAGAGGCAGGGCAGGGGGCAGGGAGGCAGAGGCAGAGGCAGGGGCAGGAGACAGACAGACAGACAGACGGACTGTGCAGAGGGCCTCTGTTGTTAATGGAGATGGAGATGGAATGGAGACAGAGATGGAGTGAGAGGAGATGCCAGAGAGGAGAGATGTAGACAGAGAGACAGAGAGAGAAAGAGACCGCCCTCATATGTGAGTTAATGGCCGATATCTAGATTGACAGAGAGAGAGAGACAGACAGAGAGAGAGAGACAGACAGAGAGAGAGACAGGGACAGGGACAGACAGACAGGGACAGGGACAGGGACAGGGACAGGGACAGGGGACAGGGACAGACAGACATGTAGACAGACAGGACAGACAGTGACAGGGGTTAATGACAGGGACAGGACAGGGACAGGGACAGGGATTCCGAAAGGGGCAGGGGCAGGGGGACAGGGACAGGGACAGGGACAGGACAGGACAGGGACAGGGACAGGGACTGGGACAGGGACAGGGAGTAGGGACAGGCAGGGACAGTTCAATTGGGACAGGGACAGGGGACACCCACAGGGACAGGGACAGGGACAGGACAGGGACATCCATCAGGGACAGGGACCATCCATCCAGGACCCAAACATCCATCAGGGACAGGGGACATCCATCAGGGACAGGGACATCCACAGGGACAGGACAGGGACAGGGACAGGACAGGGACAGGGACAGGGACAGGGACAGGGACAGGGACAGGGACAGACAGGGATCCGGACAGGGACAGGGACAGGGGCAGGGACAGGGATCAGGGACCAGGACAGGGACAGGGACAGGGACAGGACAGGGACAGGGAGAGGACAGGGACAGGGGCAGGACAGGGGCAGGGACAGGGGGACAGGGCAGGGGCAGGGCAGGATCCAGGGACAGGGACGGGGACAGGCTGAGGGAGATGGAGATGGAGATGGAGATGGAGATGGAGATGGAGATGGAGATGGAGATCCATCCGTCCGAGGGAGAGGAGAGGTCAGAGGGAGAGGGAGAGAGGAGAGGAGAGGGAGAGGGAGAGGGAGAGGGAGAGGGAGAGGGAGAGGGAGACGTGGGCCTCTGTTAGGCCGTGAAATTCTAAAATCATACAGAGAAGCAGTGAGAGAAACTGCCAGCCAGGCGCACATGTACACAGGCAGACAGAGAGTTAAAGAGACCGCCTTCATGTGTGAGTTAATGGCCGATATCTCAAATCAAATCCGATCCAAGATTGACAGAGAGACGCAGACAGATAGACAGACAGACAGACAGACAGACAGACAGACATGTAGACAGACCGCCGTCGTTAACGGGTTAATGGCTGTACGTGGGCCTCTGTTGTTAATTCCGAAATCAGTGGCGCCTCCAGCGATTGCTCTCTGCCCCTAAAGAGTCGTTATGTTCTGTTGCGACAGCAGTAAAGGCGGTTCGTTCAATTGGGTCGTTTCCCCAACACACCCACTTCACCTCCGCACCTCCCATCTGAGATGGGAGATCTCTTCCTCCTTCCTTCCATCCATCCACCCAAACATCCATCGATCCTTCCATCACTCTTTCCTTCCTTCCTTCCTTCCTTCCTTCCTTCCTTCATTCATTCATTCATTCATTCATTCACTCATTCATTCATTCATTCATTCATTCCCTGCGTATATCTTTCTCTTTCCTTTCTTTCTTTTTCTTTCTCACTTTCTGCTTTTCTTTCTTTCTTTCCTTCTTTCTTTCTTTCTTTCTTCTCTTCTTTCTTTATCTCCAACTTTCTCCTTCCCTTCTGTCATCAATCCTTCCCTCATTTTCTAATAATCCATCCATCTATTTTCCATTTCTTTGTCTTGTCTTCCTAACTCTCTCTTTTCCTTATTCCTTCCTTTTCCCTCCCTCCCTCCCTGCCTCCTCCCTTCCCTCCTTCCTTCTTCCCTCCCCTCCTCCTCCCTTCCTTCCTTCCTTCCTTTCCCTCCCTCCTTCCTCCTCTCCTCTTCTCCTTCCTCCTCCTTCCTTCCTTCCTCCTCCTTCCTCCCTCCCTTCCTCCCTCCCTACCTCCTTCTTCATTGCTCTCTTAGAGTCGTTAGACCTCTCAACAGAGTCACAGACAAGACGTTGATCGCTTTGAACCGTGGTCTGTATAATTAAATGATCGTCGGATCAGCCATCGACCGGATTAGTCGTTTATATCGCCCACAAGTGACGCATTCCATCCAATCTGGTAAACAACGTAGAACCATCGCAGCTGACCTGCACGAAATGTGTTTCCATTGCTCGGTTCCTATCCGAAACAGAACGAGTGCACTTTTGGTGACTCTCACTGCTTGTCTGCCTGCTTGTCTGTCTGGATGTATTTCTGTGTGTCTGTTTATGTGTCTATGCGATTGCCTGACTGCCTGCGTGTTCATCAATCTGTCTGTCTGTGTGTTTGTTTGACTGCCGGTATGCCTGTCTGTTGGTTTGTCTGTCTGTATCTGCCTGTCTGCTGGTTGTCTCAGTCTGCCCGCCCGCCCGCCTGCCTACCTGCATCCCTTTTCTGTCTTGTTTCCGTCTCTGAATTTATGTTGCTCTGTGTGCTTGCCTATCTAAGTGACCTTTCTCTTTTCTGGCTGGCTATCTTCATTTCTCTGCCTTTCTTTCTGCCTGCCTTCAAGTATGTCTTTCCGTCTGTTTGTGTGATCTGCCTGCCTCCGTATCTATCTGTATGATTGTTTTCTGATTGTCTGTATGCTTGTCTGGCAGTTTGTCTGTGTGGCTATCTGTCGGTTTTTCTATCTGTCTGTCTCTCAAGCTATCTGCTTGTTTGACTATCTCTTTGCGTGTCTAACTGCCTGTGTATCTGCCTGGCTGTCTGTCAATCTGTCTGTTGGTTTGTCTCTGCCTGTCTGTCTCCCTGCTTGCCTATTTTCTCTCTTCTTTTGCATCTATGAATACCTGCTTCTGTGTGCTTGCCCTTGCCTTTGTAACTGACCTCTTTCTCTTTGCCTGTGCCTCTGCCTTCCTTCCTTGCTGCCTGAGAGTATGCCTGAACAACATGCCTTAATTTCACATTGATTTAAAATGGCCACCAGGTCCTTCTCTCAACTTTTGTAGCGCCGTTTTCATAGATGATTAACGTTTTATAAGACAATAACTGGTGAAGTTAAAGTCTTCTGGACCAGATCCGGTCACAAGTCAAAAGTCAAAGGTCAGGGAAACCAGATGACATACTGCGACGAAAATGCCTGTAATCGTAAATATTTTCTCAGATTTATATTGCGCCTCGTCATGCAGAGACGTGTTTTTCCAGTTCTGAATAACTTCCACATGTAGTGCGTAATGCGTATCCAGCGCGAGCCATACTCTGCAGTGGAAACTCCACGGAGACTGGAATTTTCCAGTTTTCCACCAATTCCGCCGATTCCAAGAAATGTGACTCACTGAACAATACTTGTTCAGTAACGCAAACGTCTAAAGGAGCAGGATACGAGTGCAAATACATAATTATATTATATACAGTAAATCTAGGGTACATGTAATATGTATATAATTATGATTATAAAATATAGGCTACAATCATAATTATACATATTAGTGGTACGCGGTGGTGCAGTGTATGTTCTGTGCCTTGTAACCGGAGAGTAGCAGGTTCGAATCTACCTGAAGCCAATACGTATCGATCCTGGACTAGTTACTAACTCACAATTGTCTGTGAGGAAGGCCACAGGAACCGCCTCACTCATCTCATCTCCGGGTGGCATAAAAGCCAATGGACCTGCGAAACTCATCATCATCATCATCATCATCATCATCATCATCATCATCATCATCATCATCATCATCATCATCATCATCATCATCATCATCATCATCATCATCATCATCATCATCATCATCATCATCATCATCATCATCATCATCATCATCATCATCATCATCATCATCATCATCATCATCATCATCATCATCATCATCATCATCATCATCATCATCATCATCATCGTCATCATCATTGTGGGGCGCGGTGGTGTAGGGGTATATTCGGTGCCTTGCAGCCGGAGGGTTGAGGGTTCGAATCCACCTCAAGCCGCCGCGTAGGGACCCTGGGCAAGTCCTTCACTCGCAATTGCTCATGCGCTTCGGCGTGAAACTCCGATTCAGTGTCCACGCTGTTGTCGGGATCGCCTCTGAGTAGAAATCTTGAAGGGGCGCTATAACAAGTGCTCATGCATATGCATACATCGTAATCATCATGTATCATCGTCATCATCATCATCATCATCATCATGCATATATACATATATATGCATATATAATTATATATCACAATATTGTATATATATATATATATATATATATATATATATATATATATATATATTGTTCTAAAGTGTGTGTAATTGCTGTTTGTTTCTTACTGTACGTGAGTGTATGCATATCTGATAACTTTACACATGCTGTGTATAAAACAGATGTTAATGGCCATTAACCCTGCGACTACCAGTGGGGTCAAAAATGACCCCAGAGGTAGTTTGCACTAGTGCTGCTCACCCCCCATAAGAGATATCTCAACGAAATTTTATGACTTTATAGGTAATCCTGTTTTGTACAAAATTCCAAGTTTTATTTGACATTTTCTATCACCAGATGGCGCTGGTATACCATTTATACCCTGAGTACCAGTGGGGTCATTTTTGACCCCAGTGTAAACTGAATAATTCTGACATATGTAAGAATAACAAAATGCATTTTTATTGAGCTAACATTGATTTTAAATGTATTTTAACAAATATAAACTATTATATATTGTTTACTTAGTAAATTTATTGCCAAAAATGTTGACAGTCTGCTAACAGGTTCAAACTAGTTGTGAAAAACAATTCTAAAGGAAACGGAAGTGGATAAATAAGGAAGGCAGTGCCATTTATGGTGAAACATGGAGTGATATATCTGACAAACCTAGAAATGAAGCAGTACAGCAAAAATGTAGAGTTTAGACGTTGTTTCAGCGACAGCATGACTTGAAATCGGTTCCAGAAATTATCACGTACCCTTAGATTTGACGATGTGGTGCGTAGAATAGAAAGTCAATATCCTAAACAACTTGCACTTATTTGACAAGTGGACAAAATCATAAGAAAATGATAAGAAGTCGAATATAATCTGTGCAAAAAGTAAGCGCAATTATGTCGTTCTTGCCGAGTATACCTGCATAAACTGTAAACAGTAACTGTAATGACCGGATATTGTCAATACTAGTTTTGAACATAGAACACTCGAACACTTTGAACACTAATCTGAAAATATTAAATTAAAAATTTATTCATTTCAACAGCCTAATCATGTTCCAAATACTTTACTAATATTTGTTTTCATGGCAATAAATAAAAATGTAAAAAACAAAGAACTTATTGTAAAAATTGTGTTGGGGTCATTTTTGACCCCACTGGTACTCAGTGTATCAAAAAAATTCTGGTAGTCTGAGGGTTAAACTGTGATACTACAATCGGCCGATGGCTGTTAACTTGATGAATCGCAGATGATACATTGAACTGCACGTTATATAATAAACGAGGTTGTAATATAAACACATACATACACCTTTTATAAACCTAATCTAATCGTTCTGATCTAATCTAGTCTAATGACCTCATTGTCGTGATCGTATACATATAATGAGGTACAGCGGAGTCAAACGGTACTATAGAGAAAATCCCTAGTAACCCGATTCAGAAGCGCATTTGAAGTCCGATAAATAAGAGAAAGCAGAAGCCATGCTTTAATATCTATTTATTAGCACGACTCTGCCACAGTCATACTCTGGCAGTGCTAGTCCCAAGCCTAGAGAAATGAGGAGGGTGACGTCAATTTTCGTTATTATGACACCGCGTTATAAAACAGTTACCAATCAACAATTGCCAAACTCACCAATTCGACGGAATATCAATTGAGCGAAGATTACTTTTATATAAAGTCCAAAAGTAGCGAATTAAAGGTGTCTAATTCCTGGAAAAGAGGGCGACGCTTATCATTTTAGTTATGACACAGCGTCGTTGAATAGTAACTAACCAAATAAAACATTGTCTCTACCCGGGTTGTGTCAGTCCTAAGCCTACAATAGAGGAGGGTGGCGCTAATCATCTTTTTATTACACCTCGTCGTTAAACAGCAACTAACCTTACTACGATAACTAGGCTAACCAAATGATCCTAACTTTAGTCCTGAATGACTCTATCAGCGATTTAGCAGAACATATAAACTGGGAAACAACGTCAAAGCCCGCATTCTGCTCGTACAAGGTTAAGCCAGGATAATTTAGTAGGTCGTTAATCATATCTGGTGTGACTTTGCATCGTTAACCCTCAATGGGTCCTTGTCAGAAAGTTACGTTCCAGGTCCTTGGGGTTCAAATGCACCCCCTAAGTGTTTGAGAATATAAATCAACGATACGCTCTGTCTACCGGTAATCGAATACCATGTATTTTATATAAACATACTGTTCAATGTTTTATTTATTTATTTATTTATTCAACACATTTATATAGCGCCCCTTCAGGAAATAAACCGACTCAGAGGCGCTCTCTGCGCTGGACTAGTCGATGGTAAGATATGCCATACGGCCAACATATTACACCAGTTAACAAATGACATAATTATCTAAATCGTACATTTGTCACACAGTAAATTATTGACAGAGTGTGCCGGACAAGCAGGCCTAGAGCACTTATCGCAGAATTTGCGCGTCTTCCTGTCACACTCGCGCGGGCACAGATGACAACGTCCCTGTGTCCTCTTCACTTTAGCTGGTATCTCAGTTCCTGCTTCAAATTCTCCAGAGTCCAGTTCTATAAGTTGGATTGCGTCCATGATCGGTCCTCTGAGCAGGGCTGGCTTGTCCAAACGTCTTCTTATAAGTGGCTCGGCAAGAGACTCCCCGAGACTGATGATGAATTGGCGACGACGTATCGCTTTGGACGACTTATTCCAGTCAGGGTTATTGCACATCCAGATCACGAAACTGGCAATGGCAGCTGTGTCAAGCATGTCAAAGAATAGGACCATTGGCCACCTGTTGATCTTTCGTTTACATGAGTAGATGCAAGCCAAATGATCCATGTTATCTACTCCGCTCTTAGTTGCATTGTAATGAAGGATGATCTCTGGTTTTTGTTTCAGACCATCGACAACCTTGTCGTGATGCATTGTCGACAAAAGAATGACCGACTTTCCCTTTTTTGGGACATATGATACCAACGTTTTGTTGCCATCAAATGCAAAGATCGAAGAAAATTCGTCTCTGTTTTTTGCTATCATGCTTGGAGGAATGTCTCGTTTGTTCTTGCGCATCGTTCCTACATAGGTCATACCCTGAGTAAGCAATTCTTCTGCCACTGAAATACTGAAAATGTAAGCAAAAAAAAATGTCTGACTTCTAAAAAGGTCCAACTAATATCAGGAATGTTCTAACATAATTGATAATAACATAACAAATTATTGCAGTAGGCCTAATTAGCACCAATTACCTGAATTTGTTCATAATATCAACGTTATAATTTTGGGGTGCATTTGCACCCCCGATGAATCTGTGCTGGCAAAAATTGACGTCAACTTTTTTTTTATCGTTTTATGCATGAGTATATGAAAAAATGGTTCACTTACAATGTCCTAGAAGATAACTGCTGAAATTCTAATAATAACACGTGAGTAGCCATAGAATCGGCCATGGGGTGCAATTGCACCCCAAGGACCCATTGAGGGTTAAACAGCAACGACCTATCTATACAGCACAATACAATACAACTATACTTGATTATAATCGACCTTCTTCCTAAGTCCAGAAGTGCACACACGACCATACGACAGAACATCGATGGCGCTGAGCAATTGTGAGTGAAGGATTTGTTTAAGATTTCTACACAGTAACTGCATAGGGCTCGAACCCTTACTCTCCGCATTACAGGCCGAGTGATCTAACCAATTGGTCACCGTGCCACACATCTAACTGAACTCATCGGCAAATTCCAAAGTTTCAACTGAGTCATCGATAAATATACAACTGAGAGTCTACAGTTTAACAAAGGCCGTTGACGTCGAACGAAATTATTGTGAACAGTTTTCACCGTTCGTATGTACAGGGGCGTCCATCCCCCTTACGCCTATAAAGCATTCCCCCTCAAGTCATCAGATTGTCTCCCCCACCACCACCACAGCCCAAGACGATTGGTCGACTGTCGACACAAGAGAAAATATTGTTTATCGAAATTTGAAACACAATTTTACTGTTAGATTCTTTAACTTTAAGTTCACTAATCAAGCGCAATTATGCATTATAATTTATAAAATATGAAGGATTGTACACAGACAGAGGCATACCACGAGAGAGGCCAGACAATACCAACATAATATGTAAGTGCCAAAATCACAGTAGGTGCTTCCTTAGAGCAACAGAGCGCGTACGTAGCCAAGCGATCAACTATTTCGTCCAGTAGTGATAGAGTATATAGCGTCTCGGTCACAGGCTAATAATGTCAGGGGGCAAACCGGTCATCAACCGTCGATTTCTGACAATGCTGATGCCACTCGTTACTCGCTCAGCTGAGCAGCTGGTCACGGCAGGGAGACCAGGATTTTGTACAAGCTGTGGAGTGTTGGATTGCCTGAAAGTTGACATAATCACACGTAATGGCTTAACATAACGTACTGCTTTAAATCCACTGTCCGGTCGACAGATGTGTCTTTTGCTCGTCATCATCGTCATTGCCTGTGCCTGTATCATCTATAGGTGAATCAGTTCAAGTTATGGTCGCAGAAGTTATACAGGTTAGCTATACTGTCTGTCGGTACGTTATCCTCTGTTAACAACTTCCTTGGCATAAAATTATCCATTTCTTCAAATATACCTAGCATGACATTGTCATCCTGGAAACGGTCATGTATTTGACAAGCAACACTATCCAGTGTTGTAGTGTAAACACCAAAACGATAGTAGTCTGTGCTACGGAGCACCACATTTATGCCTATTGTCCTTTTCTCAGTTTTCTGGTCATGTTGCCTGGGCGCTCGTCTTGCTCGATGAACCGGAAAGTTTGCATCAACATCATGGACCGTTGCAATCGTTGTGCTTCTACAACTAGAGACTACCATGAATGTGTTCTGATAAGTTTCAGTTTTTGACTGCACTGATCGACATATCAGCTGAGCCGCATCAAATCAAAAAACAAATCGATTAATTTCTAAGATGGAAAAACCGAGAAGACATTTAACGTATTAAAAAAAATTCTTCCCCCCTGAAAAGGCTATGAAGATTTCTGCTTCATTCCCCATGGGATGGACGCCCCTGCGTATGTACGTATTCCAATAGTAGTATAGTTTCAGTTTAACGACGCTGTGGGATAACAAAGATCATTAGCGTCGCCCTCCTCCGTTATCTATGTGTTGTACTGGCACTGTCAGAGAACGAGCAGTGGCCGAGTTCCGAGTCATTATTCCAATGCTGAAAGTGGCATCTCTTATATCGAGGATGACTGTATTGTTACCAAAACAATTATAAGGGATTGCTTTTCTGCCTCTACTTGTATGGCGAATGTCATACTTAAAAGAGGTATGTAATTAGTTAAAACAGTGTTTATCGTTTGTAAGATATAATATAGCCTCCTTCTCTAAATTTGATGCTAGCGACTGCAGGGGTGGAGCAGAGTTCAGCGACATCTTATGGCAAAAAAAGCCGATGACGTCGACAGAAATTACTTTGAACGTTCTCACCGTTTCAGTGGCGTAATACACCGAATATTTGAGCATAGTAGCCTAGTGATATGATTGTGCAGTCTAGAAACCATTAAGTACTACAGGCGACTAATATTGGATTGACTGGTCTGTAGCTGTAAATCAATTCCATGGTCCATATAGCTATATTCGCCCTGTACATGTACAAATCTATTCCCAACTTATATTCAACAGATGCACATGCGTATATATATATATATATATGCCTCTGATTGGTGTGCACTATGAGAAGCGATTTATAAATCTTTAATAAAATACAATACAATATAATATATGCGTGTAAATGCACATGTATAACTCTAAAGCACATGTAATATTCATATGTGTTCATATTATATATTATCTGATTATCACAATAATTATAGCAATATATATGTATGTCTATATTGTTCTAAAGTGCGTGTAATTGCTGTTTGTTTCCGAAGGCGTGTGAGTGTATGCATATCTGATGTCTTTACACTTGCTCTGCATTAAGCAGAAGTTTACGGACATTAAACTGTGGCATGCATTGTTCCCTACAATCGGCCTATGACTAGTATCTTACTGACTCGCAGATGTTACATTGAACTACACATTATTATAATAAACAGGGTTGTCATATACACACACACATACATGTATATTCACCTTATAAACCTAATCAAATTTATCGGATCTAACCTAATCTAGGCTAATTACCCGATTATCGTGATCGTATTTTATGCAGCTTCAATTGATGGCCCAGTCAAGCGGTGCATTAGAGAAAATCCCAAGGGCCAAGGACTCCGATGCAGAAGCGCCTTTGGAGTCCGATTATTGAGAAAGCAGAAACCAGGCTACAATTTAATTATTATCATGACTCCGTCACTGTCATACTCTGGCAGTGCTAGTCCCAAGTCTGGAGATAGGAGGAGGGCGACGTCAATTTTCGTTCGATTATCTCTATTGTGAAACCGCGTGTTAAAACAGTTAGGCTACGAACGAACAAATGACCATAATCCGCCCATAGGATGGAATAGCGATGGTGTGTGTGTCCACAGTTTAACGGCAGCTTATGACAACATAGGCCGTTGCCGCCGACAAAGATTAGTTTGGCATATTACAGCTCTTTTTAGTAGCGATGGATCTAGAATTACGCTTATTATAGTGTCCAAAGGTAACAAATTAAAGGTGTCTATTTCCTCGGTAAATGAGGAGGACGACGCTAGTTATTTTTGTTATGGCTCGTCGTAGTTCAATAGTAACTATCCAACCAATAATTGTAATTGTAATTGTAATTGTAATTGTAATTGTAATCGAACATTTATATAGCGCTGCTCAAAAATCAGCAGCGCTCTCGACCCGCATCAGTGCCTGAGTCAGAGTACAGGAAAGTCTTAACCCTCGGGCTACCAAAGGGGGTGGTTGCCACCCCCCTAGGTTTTATTCATTTCAAACTTCTTCCGTATGGAATAAAAATTTGACCTTTTAGGTAGCTGTAGGGGGTTCATTTACACACGTTTTGAGGTAAAATGTGAGATGATATCTCACACCGTTCAAAAGTTATAGCCAATATACCCGAGGTACCAGGGGGTGGATACCACCCCCCCTAGACTTTCGACTATATCTTATCCGTCATTTAATATTAAGAGACACAAATTATACCATTCTATAGAGGGAATGTGGGGCTACATTTCTATGGTCACTGAGTTGACCTGTGACAACCGGAAGTGCTCAAAATAAATAATAATACGCGTAATATGCGTGAAAATGGCTGAATGGAAGGACTCCCCCTTAGTGTTTTGTCTGTAGCATATTCATTTGTTTTCCTGGAAGAGAAACAAAGATACCATTCTTTAGAGGGAATGAAGGGCTTCATTTGCATACCTAAATCTTTGTCTTTTGAATACCGGAAGTGATCAAAATAAATAATAATACGCGTAATCTGTGTGAAAATCGCTGAATACAGCATTACAACGTAAACCGATATATATGTATGGATATATATGTATGGATGTACATTTATACTATATAAACATGTGTAGGGATGATTTTGTGTATCTTTTATACATGGATTAGTTTCAAAACACACATAATCTTATATTTGTTTATCCAAAAAGTACAAAATGTACGCAATAATATACAATATTGCTAATTAATGGGTTCCGTTGTTAAAAGTGATGTAATTTCGAGGTGCATTCACATAATGTTCAACTAAATATACCATTCTGTGCAGAAATGAATGCTGAATCCATTGCTATATTACAAGTTATGATATGTAAAACCAAACACGAAATCCAGGGGGGTGGTAACTACCCCCTTGGTAGTCCGTGTTACAAAAAAGCTTGGTAGCCCTAGGGTTAAGGCGTCTACGGAACTGGGAAGGTGAGAGAGCTAGTAACTCAAGGCGAAGAGACTGGGGCAGAGAGTTCCAAGCGGATGGGCCAAAACGGGCAAAGCACCTAGCAAGGCAGTTACGCATGAGGGAAAGGATTTTGAACTGTACTAGGGTTCTGCGGGTATACCCGTACCCGTGGGTTTACCCGTACCCGACCCGTACCCGCGGGTCGGGTACGGATCGGGTAGACATTTCACGGGTCGGGTCGGGTACGGGTAGAAGCATTACGGGTACGGGTATACCCGGTTTTACCCGTACCGAACCGACGTTTTGGGGTTACATGTAATAACGGCGGTGCATAACGTCACATCTGTACCCTTTTGTAATCGGCCGTGGAAATATGAAAGTTCGACGATAATATTGTCAATTATGAGTTTTTCTGGCATCAAATTATGGTGTATGACAAAGCTGCATCGGGTGTTACCATAACCTTCTTATATTGCGCCAATTTTGGTAAATCGTTGCATTTTGGACCACAAATCTAAAAAAGCCATAGGCCTACTCCGAACATTAAGAAATTCAGTTGGGCAGCACGATTATCCATGAAACAGGTTCACTGTCATCATCATCATTCTCATTATGATTATGATTAAGAGTAGGCCCTATTATTATTATTATTATTATTATTATTATTATTATTATTATTATTATTATTATTATTATTATTATTATTATTATTATTATTATTATTATTATTATTATTATTACTGTGATCATTACCATGATCATCAGACTATTATTATTACTACTATATGCTTTGTGAGACTATTGGACTGATAGGGGCTGGGATTATGGGAAGGCCTATTAATTGTGTGACGGGTACGGGTATACCCGCGGGTACGGGTCGGGTTGGGTAGCAATTTTGACTACGGGTCGGGTACGGGTACGGGTAGCGGTCCTATGTTACGGGTACGGGTCGGGTAGCAAAAATGCTCTACCCGCAGACCTCTAAACTGTACCCGCTGTTGGATAGGGATCCAGTGAAGGGTATCCCGAATATAGCCTGAGATATGGGAAAACTTTGGCATGTCGTCTATAAGCCGAGCTGCTGCATTAAGAATAGACTGGAGTTTGTGAGTATTAGAGGCGGAGAGTCCAATGTATGCAGCGTTCCCAAAGTCGACCCGAGTGCAGATCAAGGCGTGAATCAGAGTAGTAATGGCATGCAGTGAAAGAGAGCTGCGAATGGAACGTACATGTAGTTGGCGCAGATGGTAGAAGCAAGATCTGAAAACCGAGTTGACCTGGTCAGTAAAAGAAAGGGAAGGATCTACGACAATACCCAGGTCACAATAGAATATATAATAGAATAGAATAGAATAGAACATAACAGAATAGATTGGCATAGAATAGAATATTATAGAATAGAATAGCTTTAGAATAAAATAGCCTTAGGTACACTCAGCCTATCATTCGCGAGATGGCACGTTCGTACTTTAGATGTAGGACGTGATGGGCGCCTTGCATGGCTGCTGTATACAGTTAAATTCGACTACTGTAGTAACCTGTGATCATCTGTTTATACCGATTTTTAATCGTACTGCGTAATTGTCAGTTTGAAAATATTAAACGAATATTATTATTTTTATTATTATTTTTTTTAAAATTATTATTGTTGCTATTATTATTATTAGTATTATTATTACTATTATTATTATTATTATTTAGTAGTAATTATGGCAGGTATTGCTGCTTAGAGTTATTGTGTTGTACTGTATTGTATTGTATTGTATCTGAACCTTTATGAAGAGCCTCTCACAGTATCGACTATTCAGAGGCGCTCTCAGCGTAGAAGCCCCGGGGATAGACTTCAGGGAACGAGCAGATGAGGACGAGAACCCAGACAATAGTTTTGACTGCCGAGGAGGGGAAGGCCATTCCAAGCAGAACGGCCAACAACAGCTGCAAATGAACGACGTTGGGCTAAAGCGGTCGTGGTCGGAGGGAAAACATGATAGGGCTGCGCGTTAATCGCCGTTAACGCCCGCGATTAACGCGTTAAAATATTTTGCGATTAATTATTTTAACGCAAAATAACGCGTTAAAAATCTCTTGATAAAATGTCTAAAATAAAAATGTCTAATATAAAATGTAAGTTCTTATATATATATATATCTCTCTCTCTCTCTCTCTCTCTCTCTCTCTCTCTCTCTCTCTCTCTCTCTCTCTCTCTCTCTCTCTCTCTCTCTCTCTCTCTCTCTCTCTCTCTCTCTCTCTCTCTCTCTCTCTCTCTCTCTCTCTCTCCTCTCTCTCTCTCTCTCTCTCTCTCTCTCTCTCTCTCTCTCTCTCTCTCTCTCTCTCTCTCTGTACATGGGTCCTCCGGTGCATGTTCTTTTCACTCGTTTATTGACATAAAAGAAACGTGTCTATTAAAAAAGCCAAGGTTGATTTGTGTCGAACTTTGGAGTCAAAGAAAATACGCAAAACAGTTAGGCCTATGGATGAACAATTTAGATTTGAAACTGATAAAGTAGTTGCGATACTGCAACCGAGAATTTCTATGTCACCGGAATAATTCGTCGTTGTCTTACCGCATGGTAGCAGATAAAGGTTTGCGCATAAACTCAGAGATATTTAGGAGCAAGGCCTAAGTGAGATCTGGACACCAGAAAGAGAATCTTATAGCGAATGTGTAAAGTTTATGGACCCAGTGTAGGACTTCAGACATGTAGGTATAGATATGAGCAAACTTAGGAAAACGTGCGATGAGCCTGGCTGCAGCATTTAGATCCGATTGAACAGAGGTGAGGCGCGGCTTGGGGAGGCCTGCAAGAAGTGAGTTACAGTAGTCTATGCGAGAGCATATGAATGCATGGACAATGGTGGTAAAGACCTTGGGCAAAAAAGTCGCCTCAATTCAAAATAACAGCAAATCCACCTCAAAGTCGCCGCGTAGGGACCCTGGGCAAGTCCTTCACTCGCAATTGCTCATGCGCTTCGGCGTGAAACTCCGATTCAGCGTCCGCGCAGTAGTCGGGAGCGCCTCTGAATGGAAAATCTGGTAGGGGCGCTATAACAAGTGTTCAAATACAATACAATACAATACAAACCGATGCGAAGCGCCTTTGTGTCCGATTAATAAGACAAAGCATGCAGAAGCCAGTCTTTAATATATATTTATTATCATGACTCCGTCAGTCATTACTCTGGCAGTGCTAGTCCCAAGCCTAAAGAAAGGAGGAGGGCGACGTCAATTTTCGTTTGATAATCTTTATTGTGACACAGCGTTATTAAACAGTTACGAATCAACAAATTGCCATGCAACAAGTTTGGATGGAATAGCAATTCTTCTTCTTTTGGACTAGTTAACGACTAACTGTATGGTAACAAAGACCCTTAGCGTCGCCCTCCTCCTTCTTCCAGGCTTGGGACTGGCACTGCGACTGGCACAAAGCACGCGAGGTGCAATGCACGAACGTTTCAGTGGCGGAGGTAATGTTGCCCCTGCGTATCTTGGTCACCGATCCTCGTCTCCGCTTGGCCAGGAGTCAGACCGGGCTGAAGCTCATCTTCCCTGGCTGGCCAGATGTCAGGATCGGCTGAAGCCCCCTCGCCCCGTCAAGGCGTACGCAATTACGGAATAGCAATTGAGCGAAAATTATATTTATATTGAATCCGAACGTAGCGAATTAAAGGTGTCTAATTCCTGGAAAAGAGGGCGACGCTTATCATATTAGTTATGACACAGCGTCGTTGAATAGTAATTAACCATCCAAACACTGCCTCTACCCGGGTTGTGCCAGTCCCGAGCCTAAAGAAAGAGGAGGGCGACGCAAATCATCTTTCTTATGACACAGCGTCGTTAATACAGCAACTAACCAGGTTACAATGACTAGGCCAACCAAGTGATCCTAACTTTAGTTCTGAATGACTCTTTCAGAGATTGGCAGAACAAATAGAACTGCGATACAACGTTGATGCTCGCATTCTGCTATTGCCAGTCCCAGGCCTGGATAAATTAGGAGGGCGACGCTAATCATAATTAATTTTTGTGGCTTATCGTCGTTAAACAGCAACGACCTATCTATACTACACAATACAATGCAACTATACATGATTATAATTGACCTCCTTCGATAGATCAGTAGTGCACACGACCATACGACAGATCATTGTGAGTGAAGGACTTGCTTAAGATTTCTACACAGTAACTGCATGGGACGAAGTTCGAACCCGTACTCTCCGCATTACAGGCTGGGCGCTCTAACCAACACATCTAACTGAACTCATCAGCGAATTCCAAAGTTTCGACTGAGTCATCGAGAAATACACAACTGAGAGTCCACAGTTTAACGATATCATTATGGCAACAAAGGCCGTTGACGTCGAAAGAAATTATTGTGAACAGTTTTCACCATTCGTATGCGGCATAAATTTATGCAACAGTACTAAGTACGCATTGCAATAGTAGTAGTAGTAGTTTCAGTTTAACGACACTGTGTGATAGAAAGTATCATTAGCGTCACCCTCCTCCTTCATCCAGGCTTGAGACTGGCACTACCATAGTACGAGCAGTGGCGGAGTTCCAATGTGTAGTGACATATTTAACAGAGGGAAATTGCAATTAACGAACATGGATGGATGGATCCACAGTTTAACGGCAGCTTATGACAACATAGGCCGTTGCCGCCGACAAAGATTTTTGGCATATTACAGCTCTCACATGTATAAGTAAGTAAGTAAGCAAGTATATCCTTTATTGAGAAGCACTAGCAAACGCACAGCACTGTACATGGCAAGATTAATACATTCAAACAAATAAACACAAATTTATATATGCGACAATGAATTGAATTAGAAGCTTTATTGTAGGCTACATCGGAGGAACATAGATAAAGAAGAGCTAGGGCTAGTCATATGGGAAAATAAAGGGTTTAAATAGCCAGATCTAGGGAACATAGTTTATTTGTATATCATCCGGATAAGTAAGCATTTCTGAGACAGGTTGTCAAAGCTCACGGTTATGGGACCGTGGCCGCAGGGAGTAGCGCTATTGCCCCTCAGGATCCGAAGTGCATAAAAGGACTGCCTTGCTTTAAATTTATGGTCAAACGTTTAATGTGACTGGAGAACCCAAATTTCGCTGTTAGCTCAACACCCAGAATATTTAGGGTTTGCACTTTTGCGATACCTTTTAGAGGAGGGGCACACATACCGATGGTATAACTAACGAACAGAGGACCGCTTTTATACTTATAGGGCAAATGTCAAACTTAAAAGAGGTGTGTAATTAGCAAAACAGTTTTAGCGTTTTTGAGACATAATATAGCCTCCTTCTCTAAATTTGATGCTAATGGCAGCGACTGGGATGGATCCAGAGTTCAACGACATCTTATGGCAACAAAAGCCATTGACGTCGAAAGAAATTATTTAGTTTTCACCGTTCGTATACGGCATAATACAACACAAATACAGGACGTCTGTACGTATTCCAATACTATAGTAGTAGTTTCAGTTTAACGAAACTGTTGGATAACAAAGATCTTCAGCGTCGCCCTCCTCCTCCATCCAGGCTTGAGACTGGCACTACCATAGTACGAGCAGTGGCTGAGTTCCGAGTTAGTCTTCTTCTTTTGGTTCTCTGCCTTCCTAGGCAGGATCGTACGTCCAATGTCGCCATTCGTCACGTTGTCTGGCTCTCTCCTTCAACTTGCTGTAATCCTTCTCCATCATCCAGTCCAACAACATCATTCTCGGTCTTCCTCTTGTCTTCTTGCCCTCCATTCTTCCCTCAATTATAGTTCTTAAGAGGGAGTCTCCCCCTCATAATGTGGCCCAACCATAAAGAAAATCGAAAAGCCTCCGATGCAGAAGCGCCTTTGAAGTCCGATTAATAAGAGAAAGCAGAAGCCAAGTTATAATTGGTTTATTATCATGACTCCGCCACTGTGGTACTCTGGCGGTGCTAAATTTTTCTATCTATTATCTTGATTATGACACCGCATTATAAAACAGTTACTAGCGAAAGAATTACTATATCGGGCGAAGAGATGGAGTAGGGTTTGAGCGTCAATTGCTTTTATATAGTGTCGGAAAGTAACTTATTAAAGGTTTCCAATTCCTGGGTAAATGATGAGGCCGACGGTATTAATTTGTCATTTTTGTTATGGCGCATCGTCGTTGAATAGTAACTAACGAACCAAAAGTATAGAATAGAATATTCTTTATTGTAGGATCAACTGCATTTTGGCCTACATGAAAATTTAAAGGATTTTTTTCTCTATTTTTGGATTTGACTATTTATGCATTCTATAAATTGTTTGGTAGCATGTTTTTTTATATTTGATCAATCATCCTAGTAATAATTAGACTTTGATGGTGAAGGTATTTCTCGATCATGAGCGCGAGGTCGTAGACTATGTCCACTGTTTTTTGGGCGGGAACACGTCATGTCCATGGTTTCTCTGCACAGCTCAGAATAGGCGATAGTCCGCGTCTACATGTAGACATTGTTGCTCCTTGGTTAGAGTGCCTGAATGTCCAAACACTGCCTCTACCCTGGTTGTGCCAGTCCAAAGCCGACTAAGGAGGAGGGTGACGGTAATCATCTTTCTTATTACACAGCGTCGTTGAACATCAACTAACCAGGCTACGATGCTTATATTATTTGAAATAGGTGGATCCTAAGTTTAGTTCTGAATGACGCTTTCAGCGATTGGCAGAACAAATAGAACTGAGAAACAACGTCAATGCTCGCATACTGCTAATGCCAGTCCCAAGCCTGGATAAATTAGAGGGTGACTCTAATTATATTTGTTTTGATTGTCTGATCGTCGTTAACCCTCGGGCTACCAAGGGGGGGGGTTATTACGACCCCCTAGGTTTTTTGCTTCGAAAACTTGTTCCATGTGGAATATAATTTTGATAATTTAAGTAGCTGTAGCAGGATCTTTTGCGCACATTTTGAGGTAAACATCATTGTGATATCTCATGCCATTCAAAAGTTACACCCGATATACCCGAGGTACCAGAGGGGGTTGATACGACCACCCCCTTAGTTTTTCGTCTATAGTGTACTCATTTTTCTTCCTGGAAGAGAAACAAATATACCATTCTTTAGAGGGAATGTAGGGCTTCATTTGCATACTTAGATGTTTGTCTTTTGAAAACCGGAAGTGATCAAAATAAATAATAATACGCGTAATATGCGTGAAAAATGGCTGAATGGAAGGACTCCCCCCTTAGTTTTTGTCGGTAGCGTATTCATTTATATGCCTGGAAGAGAAGCAAATATACCATTCTTTAGAGGGAATGCAGGGCTGCATTTACATACCTACAGCTTTGTCTTTTGAATACCGGAAGTGATCAAAATAAATAATAATACGCGTAATCTGTGTGAAAACGGCTGAATACAGCATCACAACGTAAACCGATATATATGTATGGATATATATGTACGGATGTATATTTATACGTATATAAACATATGTAGGGATGTATGTGTATCTTGGATACATAGATCAGTTTCAAAACACACATAATTTTATATTTCTTTATCCAAAAAGTACAAAATGTACGCAATAATATAAAATATCGCTAATTAAGGGGTTCCATTGTTAAAAGTGATGTAATTTCGAGGTGCATTCACATAATGTACAACTATATATACCATTCTGTGCAGAAATGAATGCTGAATCCAATGCTGTATTACAAGTTATGATATGTGAAACCAAACACGAAATCCAGGGGGGGTCGTCTCAACCCCAATTAGATGGTTAAACAGCAACGGGTTAAACAGCAACGATCTATCGATACAACACAATTCAATTCAAATATACTTGATTATAACTGACCTCCTTTCAAATTTCAGAAGTGCACACGACCGTACGACAGAACATCGATGGCGCTGAGCAATTGTGAGTGAAGGACTTGCTTACGATTTCTACACAGTAACTGCATCGTTTGAGGCTCGAACCCGGACTCTCTGCGTTACATGCCGAGTGCTCTAACCAATCGACCACCGTGCCACACGTCTAACTGAACTCAGTGGCGAATTGCAAAGTTTCTGAAAGGCTTATGCTATGAGAAGCGCTTTATAAATGATCAAATGCAATAAAAAAAATGCAGTACCAGTTATTCCCGAGTCAAAGCGTTCGCTTATGAAGTTCATGGTTATTGGCATAAGGGGTGTGCAAAGAATCGCATTACGACGCCTGATTGACCTGTATTGTTGCATATGTTGTGTAGCTCCCTTCACTGCACAATCTACGTTTTTGTGTCCCGCCCCAAGCAAATGAATTGAAGGTCTCGTGTATCACCAACGAGCGGTTTATAATGCACAACCTAGCGAATGGCCTGCACCTCTTAACGAAGATTATTATCAAACAGTCTGAGGATCCCCGCCACCTAGCGAATGACTCGCACCTCTAAACGAAACATCAATCTAACGAGACTCGCCACCTAGCGAATGATTCTAACGCCTACGGTAAAAGTCGTCTTAGTGGCTGTCAACGCACAATTGGTTTGTACCTCTTTGGTGTATATAATTATTTTTGTAACTGGACATTTATATAGCGGCAATTCGTGGAAATGTTACTTAGAGACGTTGACTAAATGGAACAATATGTACGCTTACGTCTTTTAATAGCAGACCACGACTGCGCTGGGTGGATAATAGGTGGTGGTTTTTCTGTTTAACGACTAGCTGTGTGGTAACAGAGACCATTAGCGTCGCCCTCCTCCTTTATCCAGGCTTGGGACTGGCACTGTCAGAAAGCGAACAGTGGCGGAGTTAAGGGTGGATAATATAAATGAGGACATGACATCATGTGGACAAATGCAGAGGGGCGAAATGGACCTGACAAATGACCGAGGACAATGGAGATTATTTACTTCGTACCCATCGTCGCCAAATGGTTGACGTCAGGAGTGATGATGATAATGATGGTGGTGGTGGTGGTGGTGGTGATGACGATGATGATGATGATGATGATGATGATGATGATGATGATGATGATGATGATGATGATGATGATGATGATGATGATGATGATGATGATGATGATGATGTTGTTCGCCTCGACCATCCTAGTTTCAGTTACTTTATTTGTAAAATTCCAAGCGCCATCTACCCTTGACCTCAAATCAAACCTGACCTTGAACCTGCCCATCAATTTTGTTTTGACTGAGCAGCTGTGATTAAAGCCAGTTCCCTCGACTGATTGGATTAAATAAAATAGTTCGACTGTTATTGTTTATTGCTTATTAACATTTGGCGATTGGCTTGTTAGTTAGTCTTTGTCTCTTCGACGACACTGTTTCTTAAAAATATGATCGTCGTCGCGTATCTCCTTTACCCAACGTTTAGACACCTTTAAATCGTTTCTTGCAGACGTTATATATTTGCAACGTTCGTTCAATCGCTAATTTTGAATTGTCGTCAACGGCCTTTGATGTCATATGATGACGTTAAACCATGGAATAAAAAACAAAAATCGCTAATCGCTAAAGTTTAGTCTTTTGTAAAATAAAATAATGTTAATGAAATAAATCGATTAAGACGGTAATGTGCATTAGGAATGGTGGTCAAGAATTAATTTTAACCCTCAGGCTACCGAGGGTTTTTTGTAATACGGACTACTAAGGGGGGTAGTTACCACCCCCCCTGGATTTCGGGTTTGGTTTCACATGTCATATCTTGTAATACAGCAGTGGATTCAGCATTCATATCTGAACACAATGGTATATTTGGTTGTACATTATGTGAATGCACCTCGAAATTACATACGTTTTAACAACGGAACCGATAATTAGCGATATTTTATATTATTGCGTACATTTTTTACTTTTGGTCGTGGATAGCGTCACGCCCGACGTGAGCCGATACCTGGGACTAGGATCACGCCCGCCTCGCAATTGGTCATTACATGTCACATGATTGTGTGTACCTGAAACGAACCGACCGATAAACATTGCCGTTTGCGGTGGAAGTTTGTTCACCGTGTTTTCTAAAGACGAAACTAACCCTAACCCTGACCCTAACCGACCCTCACGACGCCTAATCTGACCCTAAACGACCCTGACGACGCCTAATTTTACCCTAAACGACCCCACGAATCCTAACCTGGCCCGAACCGGCCCTCAAGTTGTCCGCCATATCAAAATTCTACGGAAGACAACAAGTTCACGTGACAGGCTTTAGCCAATAACGCGACGGACGTGACTGTAGTACTGGGGATCCGGTAACGCCCGGGGCGTGAACGGATCCACTACGTTTACTTTTTGGACAAACAAATATAAGATTATGTGTGTTTTGAAACTGATCTATGTGTCCAGAACATTTTAAGCATAATGAGGCTTCATTTGTAACAATAACCTACAAACTAGTCCATAGTCTGTATTAGATACAGCGAAATCTAAAGGCAACATGAAACAAGATTTCACGTTATTGGTCACGGCAGTCAAATATATCAGTGGTCCTTGCAGTTATTACAAGTTACTTCGTTTATTTTGTGCGAATGCTTCCTGTAAACTGGCTTCTCACTTCCTAATTAGTATCTGTTTCAGCTAATATAAGTTATATATCTGTAGCTGTTGACAAAGTTTATGTAGAAATATCGGTTTACGTTGTGATGCTGCATTCCGCCATTTTCAGGTATTATTATTTATTTTTATCACTTCCAGTGTTCAAAAGACAAATAATTAAGCAAGCAAATGTAGCCCTGCATTCCCTCTACAAAATTGTATATTTGTTTCTCTTCTAGGAAGAAAATTGAATACGCTATGGTCGAAAAACTACGTGGGCTGGTATCCACCCCTCTGGTACCTCGGCTATATCGGGTATAACTTTTGAACGGCGTGAGATACCATCATGATGCTTACCTCAAAATGTGCCCAAATGAATCTACTACAGCTACCTAAATTGAAAAAATTATATTCCGTATGAAAAAAAATTTATGCATAAAAATGTAGGGGGGGGGGTGGTAACCACCCCTTGGTAACCCGAGGGTTAAGAAACATTTCTTGTATACGACAATTGATGCTAAATATTGTTGAATTTGCATCAGATACCAAATTGCATGTATGAAACTGTATATTTTATGAATTGTAATTTTTATGTCGTTAAACAATGAAACTAATGTCATTTTAAGGTTATGTTTGGACAGTCTTAAACGGTGTATTTTGGATGCTATGAATTCATTTTCACTGTACTGTATATGTTTTAAATTGTCGTCAACGGCCTTTGATGTCATAATTATGACGACGTTAAACCTTGTTCTAAATAAATAAATCGCTAATCAACTCAGAATAAAATACAGCCCGTAAAAACAAAGTTTTTTACTATATCCATCTAGTATCCTATAATGCGTCTTATGAAGCAGTTACCTCTACAAATATATAGTCCGCGTTCATTTTACAACATAGCACGCTTAACGAGGCAGCGCGCCCATTATTGTTGCAGCCAATGACAACGCTGGCCAATCGCAACGCTGCGTTTCGCAAAAGGGGATTCCCCGATTCGAAAAGTTTAGTCCCCGATTCTATAAGCTAGCCTTTTTGGGGGGAGCTGAAATTTTGATAGAATGAAGTGTGTGCGAGGGCGAGTCTGTCTGCCAAGTTTCATGACGATTGAATGATTGTAAGTGATCGAACTAGTCGTCGCAAGATTTGACTTTTTGCCTGTGGCTCAAACAGACAAGCAAGATTCCCGCAAGTTAAACTAGATGGATAAAAAGGGAAAGCATTATTGATTCATTGGTTATTTACTGCGATGACCCTATGTCGTAACAAGAGCCTCATGCATAATGACCATTTAGACCTGAAACCTATAATAGCTGCAAATTCAGCTGCTGAAAGGTAGATTTTTCTTAGTTAATCCAAAGGCAGAGAATGTTTTGATGTGACATGCTTAATGTATGAATTTGCCAGACAAAGGAATGGACAGAGAGTAGTCGGGTGTAGAGACAAGTGGTCAAGAACCATTTCTACTCAAATCTAGTAGCTTTTACCGACACTGTGTCATAGCAAAGATGATTAGCGTCGCCCTCCTCGTTTGTTAGTCTTGGGACTGGCACAACCGCAGCGGTGACCATTATTATATACATTAATAATATAATAGACGAGAATGTCCTTCATGAAGTCAACATTCTTGTTACGCATAGCGGCATACAAGGATGAGCACCAGATACTTCAATAGGGGCACGCGATTGGACGTAGGGTTGGAGGAAGGGAGGGAGGGAGGGAGGTGAGGGAGGGAGGGAGGGAGGGAGGGAGGGAGGGAGGGAGGGAGGGAGGGAGGGAGGGAGGAGGGAGGGAGAGAGGTATGGAGGTACGGTTAGGAAGACAAGGTTGGAAGAAAGCAGGGTCGGACGGTCGGACGGCGGATGGAGAGGAGAGATGGATGGACGGTTGTAGAGAGGTAGGGAGGGGACGAGGAAGGGAGTGAGGAGAGGACTTATATCAATCACAAATCACGTGAAGAGGCATCTGTTGTTTTTTAAAATTGTTTTTAACCGTCTTAGGACGGGAAAACATCTAGCATAGCATAAATATATAGTATTCTTTTCGCTGGTTTTCAGAGGTGGAGCCCCGTGGTGGGGTTGGTGAGAGTCTGGGTCAGTTAATCTCTGGTTGGTAACTCGACAAGCCTGTCAAACTGTAGCCTACATCGAGTCTGAACCATGAAGTCTCTTATCGGCATCTTCACCATTGTTTAGCCATAGGCAATCGTTGTAATTCATAGCCTATGATTACCATTAACGTTAAGGGTGCCGGAGGTAACGGCCTTTAAAATTTTTATTTTGTTGCTAAAGTTTGAGAATAATAATAATAATAATAATAATAATAATAATAATAATAATAATAATAATAATAATAATAATAATAATAATAATAATAATAATAATAATAATAATAATAATAATAATAATAATAATAATAATAATAATAATAATAATAATAATAGCCTTACAAGAAAATGAATGTATTAGACCCAATTTTCTAATAGGCCTATCCGTTTGAAATAGACACCTTTAAGACGTGTGCAACCTAATCTATAAATATTTATCAAACGTCAACTGAATTATTAGGATTTAGTATCCAGTAGTGGAATATCGATGAACGATGGGAACTTATACGGTAGATGTCGCAGGCTAAGTTCTAATATTTTGCTATCATTGTGATTAGCCGCATTATATGACAATGCGGTAATACCGTGGGGAATACTGGGGATGGTAACAATGCCTGCGGTATTACCGTGGAGATGGAAGTACTTTATAAGCGCGGTATTTATCGGTGTAACGGTTGTAAATTTGTCCCTTGTCGTAATGAACTATGCATGAAGCAAACAAATTCAGCGCACAATGTTAAGCGATCGCGCTATATAATTCAGCTAAGTATTCTGTATTTAGAAACTTCAGATTTAACAGAACTGTTTAACCCTAGGGCTACCAAGCTTTTTTTGTAACGCTGGCTACCAAGGGGGGTGGTTACCACCCCCCCCTGGATTTCGTTTTTGGTTTTACATATCATAACTTGTAATATAGCATTGGATTCAGCATTCATTTCTGCACAGAATGGTATATTTAGTTGTACATTATGTGAATGCACCTCGAAATTACATCACTTTTAACAACGGAACCCATTAATTAGGAATATTGTATATTATTGCGTACATTTTGTACTTTTTGGATAAACAAATATAAGATTATGTGTGTTTTGAAACTAATCTATGTATAAAAGATACACAAAATCACCCCTACACATGTTTATATAGTATAAATGTACATCCATACATATATATCCATACATATATATCGGTTTACGTTGTAATGCTGTATTCAGCCATTTTCACACAGATTACGCGTATTATTATTTATTTTGATCATTTCCGGTATTCAAAAGACAAAGATGTAGGTTTGCAAATGAAGCCCTTCATTCCCTCTAAAGAATGGTATCTTTGTTTCTCTTCTAGGAAGACAAATGAATACGCTACAGACAAAAAACTAAGGGGTAGTGCTTCCATTCAGCCATTTTTCACGCATATTACGCGTATTATAATTTATTTTGAGCACTTCCGGTTGTCTCAGGTCAACTCAGTGACCATAGAAATGTAGCCCCACATTCCCTCTATAGAATGGTATAATTTGTGTCTCTTAATATTAAATGACGGATAAGATATAGTCGAAAATCTAGGAAGGGGGTGGTATCCACCCCTGGTACCTCTGGTATATTGGGTATAACTTTTGAACGGTGTGAGATATCATCTCACATTTTACCTCAAAACGTGTGCAAATGAACCCCTACAGCTACCTAAAAGGTCAAATTTTTATTCCATACGGAAAAAGTTTGAGATGAAAAAACCTAGGGGGGTGGCAACCACCCCACCCCCTTGGTAGCCCGAGGGTTAATGCGCAGGGGCATCTTGTTAGTTTGCTTCTTTGGGATGGGAATGGGAATGGGAATGGGAACGAGAACACGCCTAATGGGGACGCGGTTGGGAAAGGGGATGGGGACTTCCTAGGGTGTTTCTTAGGTGGCAAACTAGCTAGGAAGTCTTCAGCATTAGGCACATAAACTCCACTAAATACATAAAAATGTCCGAGGTCTAGCCTACCAATATGATAAACTGCTATATTATTATTTAACCTATAATTAACAAATGGCAAATGACGAGAGGGGACGTTTCTGAAAGGTACTATAGCCTATATCAAAATGTTAATACAAAAATTATGTAGTCCTACCTAGACTACAATCGGAAAAAGTTTAATTGACAAGATTAAGATGTGGCCATGCAAATTTTAAGAATGTATACTGTACAATCTTAGAATACATCGCACATGTGACATGTGCAATGTGCGGGAAACAACATCACATCTACTACTACATTGTCAGAAAGAATACATTTCGCAGACACTGGGTGAGAAGTTTACCCCTAAACACTTGGATGTAACTTTAATAAATAATTTACGTCAATTTATCTCATTTGCAAATTGTATTGTATGGCTTCATTGATTGTATATACTATTATGAAGGCCGAATCCTATAACACTGCGTGATAAAAGCCAATAAAAGCCAATACCGCCACCGCAACGACAGCATACTGTAACAGTTGTGCATTGCAATAGTTGTGCACTCTAGGTCATTCGACAACGACAATGATGATGATAACGACGACGACGACGATGATGAAGATGAAGATGATGATGATGATGACGACGACGACGACCACGACGACGACGACGACGACGATGATGATGATGATGATGATGATGACGATGACGATGATGATGATGATGATGATGATGATGATGATGTGATACTGCATGTTAACACCACAGGCCTTTGGATACCATAAGATTTCGTTAGACTGTTGGAATTCCAAATCGCCGAAACTACAGATTATATAATTTAGTGTGATGTAATACAATGAAATACAGTACAATATACTAATTTTTTTACTTAATTATTTTTTAATATTTTACAACGCCTTATATTATAAGGCGTTGTAAAATAAACCAAATAAGTAGTAACCAAAAGTTTGTCATAATTTTGGAACTGCTTTAAAATGCTCCACACACGACACCTTTAAAACGTGTTACTTCGCAGCTATAAATATCAGCTATTGTTGCTCCCAGTAGTGTCGCTTTGTCATCTTCCTATTATTGAGCTGTAACCTAATAATTATTCCAAAATAATTTCTTTCGACGGCAACGGCCTTTGTTGTCATAAGCAGTCGTTAAACTCTTCATCCATCAATTCCCCGGGAAAATAAATTCATTATTTTGAGAAACGCTAGTGCTAAGACATATTACTACTGAAACTAGGACCCACCACATCACCTACGAGAAGAAGGTATCATCTTAATAATTATAATAATAATAATTCTTCCTTATTGAAACAATCCGGTTGACACATCGCAACCGCTACAGGTTACAGTTATGCAATTGAAACAATTCACAAGAACGCAAATGACAGAAGACATAAATCTTAACTATACTAACAGAACAGACAGCCTGCAATACACGGCGCTAATAGCAGCCTACAAAGCATATCCACCACATCGCCGACGAGAAGAAGGTATCATCTTCGACCAACAATAATTATTCCTCACATGTTTGGAATACATGGGGTACGTGATCGATCGCTGCAATAAATGTCTCAACGTGATGCGCGCTATGGGAGGGGGGGTGGGTCAAAAGACACCATCCTAATCGATCTATCTAAGGAATGTATACAGCGCCTCTTCTAGATAACTACTCAGAGGCGTTCATCCGCTCCCTGATCAATTACGCATGCATCGTGTACAAAAGAGCTCCCATGCACCTGAAAAACACGATCAACTCTATCCAATGCAAAGCCCTAATAACAGCTACAGTTGTATTCTGGCTGCCCTGCAAGTCATCTGCAGCGAGATGACTTTACAAGGCTAAACACCGTATTTTCTAGTGTATTACAAATTGAAAAGCAAGCTTCATACGTTCAATTTATGAATGAGTGGCCGAGTGAGTTGGTAGCCCGCTCGTCACGCCGGCGCCCCGGGTTCGATTCCCGGTCGGTCGGTTTATCAGAGATTAATTTCTCGGATCTTTACTGCGGGTGGCTCGGTCGCATTATAAACGTGGAGTACAATACAACACACAATACAACACAACACAATACAACACAACACAATACAACACAACACAATACAACTGGGGCGCGGTGGTATAGGGGTATGTTCGGTGCCTTGCAGCTGGAGGGTTGCGGGTTCGAATCCACCTCAAAGCCGCCGCGTAGGGACCCTGGGCAAGTCCTTCACTCGCAATTGCTCATGCGCTTCGGCGTGAAACTCCGATTCAGCGTCCGCGCAGTAGTCGGGAGCGCCTCTGAATAGGCAATCTGGTACGGGCGCTATAACAAGTTAGTGTTCAAATACAATATAAAATACAGCCCGTAAAAACAAAGTTTTTTACTATATCCATCTACTATCATATAATGCGTCTTATGAAGCAGTTACCTCTACAAATATATAGTCCGCGTACATTTTACGACATAGCTTGCGTTTAATCAGCAGCACGCCCGTTTTTTGTTGCGGCCAATGACAACGCTGCGTATCGGAAAAGGGGATTCCCCGATTCGAAAAGTTGAGTCCCCGATTCTATAAGCTAGCCTTTTTTGGGGAGCTGAAATTTTTATAGAATGAAGTGTCTGCGAGGGCGAGTCTATCTGCCAAGTTTCATGACGATTGAATGATTGTAAGTGATCGAATTAGTCGTCGCAAGATTTGACTTTTTAGCCTGTGGCTCAAGCAAGCAAGATTTCCGTAAGTTAAAGTAGATGGATAATAAAATACAGCCCGTAAAAACAAAGTTTTTTACTATATCCATCTAGTATCCTATAATGCGTCTTACGAAGCAGTTACCTCTACAAATATATAGTCCGCGTGCGGCCAATGAAAACGCTGGCCAATGAAAACGCTGCGTTTCGGAAAAGGGGATTCCCCGATTCGAAAAGTTGAGTCCCCGATTCTATAAGCTAGCCTTTTTTGGGGAGCTGAAATTTTTATAGAATGAAGTGTCTGCGAGGTCGAGTCTATCTTCCAAGTTTCACGACGATTGAATGATTGTAAGTGATCGAATTAGTCGTCGCAAGATTTGACTTTTTAGCCTGTGGCTCAAACATTCAAGCAAGCAAGCAAGCAAGATTTCCGCAAGTTAAAGTAGATGGATAATAAAATACAGCCCGTAAAAACAAAGTTTTTTACTATATCCATCTAGTATCCTATAACGTGTACTCTGAAAATAGTCCGCGTTCATTTTACAACATAGCACGCTTAATGAGGCAGCGCGCCCATTATTGTTGCAGCCAATGACAACGCTGGCCAATGGCAACGCTGCGTGTCGGAAAAGGGGATTCCCCGATTCGAAAAGTTGAGTCCCCGATTCTATAAGCTAGCCTTTTTGGGGGAGCTGAAATTTTGATAGAATGAAGTGTCTGCGAGGGCGAGTCTATCTGCCAAGTTTCATGACGATTGAATGATTGTAAGTGATCGAATTAGTCGTCGCAAGATTTGACTTTTTAGCCTGTGGCTCAAGCAATCAATCAATCAAGCAAGATTCCCGCAAGTTAAACTAGATGGATAAAAATACAATACAATTTGTTTGACGTGACGTGCACACCTTTAAAAGCTTTCCTCTGACACTATAAGTATCAGCAGTTGCCAAAATAGTCATGATGTCAGAACTTCAAATGTAACTGGTGATGCTGCTGCTACAAATGATGATGTTGATGATAATTATAATAACAAAAACGAAAATACAGGCGACGGACGAAAGCAGAGACGACTTTCCTCTTTTGAAAGACTTTCGGTGACAATTCAGCGCTTTAACGCTGTAGCCTTCGCCGGTTCTTTTATTGACCCTATGCCAGAGGCGAAAATCTATACATAAGTTTGGGGGAGTGGACAGATTCTACGAGGGCCGGATCTTTTGGGGGACAGAACTTCTTAAGTCAAAACTTTGGGGGACAGTCCCCTCTGCCCCCCCCCATGATTTACGCCAGTTTAACGACAACTCTTTTCTGCAACACGGGTCGCTAACGTCGGCAAAGTTATTCGGAACACTGAATAGCTGTTATCGTTCGTATGGCACAGCAGAATAAAAGAATAGAATAAGACATGTCCTTGGTTTCTCAGAGCTCGGATATCTTCCAAAACATTTGAAATCTTGATATTAAATTATATTCGAATTCGACACAGTCTACCTTTAGAAAGAGTATAGCGTGGTAGCCAAATGCAAAGTACAGCTTGTGGTTGGTTTGTTGCTGTTTAACGACAAGGTGTCATAAGAAAGATGTCGTCATCGCCTTTATCCAGCATTTAGACACCCTTAAATCGTTTATTTCAGTCGCTATATAAACTATTTGTAATTTTCTTTCGATAGTAACGTATTAAATTTTATGGTTTGTTAATAGTTGTCGATTGGCTTGCTGGCTAGTCTTTCAGGACACTGTTTCATAAGAAATATGATTGGCGATTTGGCGTCGCCAATCTCCTTTACACAACGTTTAGACACCTTTAAATCGTTTCTTACAGACGATATATATTTGCAATGTTCGTTCAATCGCTAATAACCCCCTCGGAGCGCCGTTCGAGCAACTGCCTCAGAAGTTTCACTCGACGGTGTGGATGTCCGATGCGTACGCCTTGACGGGGCGAGGGGGCTTCAGCCGATCCTGACATCTTGCCAGCCAGAGAAGACGAGTTCAGCCCGGTCTGACTTCTGGCCAAGCGGAGACGAGGATCGGTGACCAAGATACGCAGGGGCAAAGTTACCTCCGCCACTGAATCGTTCGTGCATTGCACCTCCGTGCTTTGTGCCAGTATCAGTGCCAGTCCCAAGCCTTGAAGAAGGAGGAGGGCGACGCTAAGGGTCTTTGTTACCATACAGTTAGTCGTTAACTAGTCCAAAAGAAGAAGAAGAAGAATCGCTAATAACAGAACAATGAAGCAGCGTCGGTAAGAGTCAAAGACGCCAGAATACCAAGAAAAAACGTAATGTAAATGTCACGCCTAACCTATAGTCCGTTTAGTTCGAAAAATCTTGTCTGCGTCATTTCCAACTTTATGTGATGGAGTAATATATGCATTTACAATATGTATTTGGCCTCTGGAAGTTTTAATTTCTATGCCTTGCATTTCGATATGTGGTAATTCTTCCGTCTTTAGTATTGTATAATTTAATCCTTCTTTTATATAGGTAGCCAGGCCTCCCCTAGCATTTGTAGTAATAATAATAATAATAATATCTTTTCTTTAATTTAGCGCCTGACAAACGCACTGCGCTGTACATTTACATGTTATGCAATTGAAACAATCTTAACTAGTTAACTACTAACAGAACAGACAGCTTGTAATACACGGCGCTAATAGCAGCCTACATTTTATTTAGTTATTATTTAGTGCAATCTTTTCTGACAATGCTATATCCTTCAAGTCTCGGTGAGTCATTCTTGTCCTTTAAGAATGTTTCCTCAATGCATATGATATCAGGGGAGATAGTTGCACAGGAGAGAAAGTGTTTAAGCTGTGCGCAGTGAGCCTTGAGGCCGCATGCATTCCACTGTAGAATAACTAGTCCCATATTGGGAGGGTCGGTTTATTTTATAGTTGTAAAAAACGTTTTTTTTTTTTATTTTTTTTCCCCAAAACGTCGTTTTTTTCGTTTTTTATTTCTCGTCTCGTTTTTTTCCGTTTTTTATTTTTTTTATATGTAACTTTATTTAGTTATTCACTGTCTGTTACTATTTGTTTAATTTTATTTTTGTCTGATATCCCTTACGTTGTCTCCGTCCTTTCAAGGATTCACCTAATTTACGTCACTATTTGGTGTCATCAGTTGAGAAATATAAACAGCACAATACAGGAAATAAAATTTATAAAAGTTATTTGAATTTCTAAGTTATCCAAAATGCGAAATGTTGGCTTTGTATTCAGTAATCTCTGATTGACTGATAAACTGACGGATATTACTCCATAGTGAGTTCTTATATAAGTCAGAATTGTACGTAGATCTACATTTTTTAATTAAGTAGGCTACACTCTATACTTACAAAGTTTAGTTTTTAATTGCTTATGTCAGCATGGGCTTATGTGGACTGATGTAGGCCCTATGAAATTTAAATTTGAACAGATTTAAATATTTTTAATTTCTCAATTTTTTTAAACCAAACGTATGAAATAGAAAATAATTCTTGTAGATTACTGTTATTTTGTGTTTACTAATAAAGTTATGTTATTTGCTGATTAAAACTAAATTGTGTAAACAAGGTTTTTAATTTTGAAATGCAGTAAAAGATGTAGCAAAGTCAAATTATTTTCTTTTCCGTTTTTTTATCGTTTTTTTCCGTTTTTTTATTTTTTTCAATAAAACGACGTTTTTTCCGTTTTTTATATTGATTTTACCGTTTTTAACAACTATGGTTTATTTGTATAGTTATTAAAGTAAAAGAAATTTAGTTGTGGATAACCCTCCAGCAGAATTTTATATTTCCACTAAATAGAAATTCCGAAGCGACTTTACAAAATTAATGATGTTCTTTATCGCGGCCTTAGTATCTTGCTTGTCTCTGGTATTTAAACACCCGAGGACAAATGTGATGATGTTTGCAATCTGGATATGGCTATCTTCAGCCAAGTCCTGTGGGGGTGTGGTAGTAGTAACCGCTTTGTACTTGTCTGCGTTTATGTTAAGAAACTCCTTTATTGGCTGTGTTGTAAAGTCTAGCATGTCATTTGAGGGTTGAGTATTCGATGCTGTTGCCGATGCAGTGAGCAGGTTGGGTATAGGAGTATTCGGAGTAACCAGAGTAACTGGAATAACCGAAGCAATTGGTTGCTTAGCTGCTTCTTCAACTCTTTTAGCCGCCTGAGCGTAGGTGACTTTTTCTACAGCACGTACCTTTAGGACTTCCTGGGTTTTGATTTATACCGGACATTGCATATGAGCTGCACTATGTTGTTGGAAACAGTTTGCACATTTAGGGGTGTCTTTATTTGGGCATTCACTGTACGTGTGGCTACCACTACAGCGGCTATAGGTTACACTATTTGGGCATCTGTCTGTTGAATGTCCGAACTTTTGACATTTGTCGCATCTCCGTGGTTTAGGTATGAACGAGTGGACTTTGTACCTTTGACCATCTATAGCTATGGAGGAAGGATCGTTTCCTTAGGGTAGGCAATTAAAGTAGTTTTGCTGATTTGTGGATCTCTTCCTATCCTTTTCATGTACTGCGCTCCTATTTCAACTGCTATCTCGTCCAGTGTTCTCTTGGCTTTCTAGCAGTCCATTACGTGTTTCTGCTTTCAGTTATAGGAATAATATCATCTGTAAAAGGGTGTGTAATGGTTTTGAACATTTCTTACGGTTCCCGTGGCAGAACACAACAGAAATACAGGATATACCATGTATGTACGTATTCAAATGGCGGAGTTAAATGTGGAACGACATCTTTTAGCTCAGTACGACATAATCAATAGGGTGAATAGAGACCGCCATAAGATGATGTTAAACTCTGGACCATCCACAATTAACCCTCGGGCTACCAAGGGGGGGTGGTTGCCACCCCCCTAGGTTTTTTTCATCTCAAACTTTTTCCGTATGGAATAAACATTTGACCTTTAAGTAGCTGTAGGGGGTTCATTTACACACGTTTTGAGGTAAAATGTGAGATGATATCTCACACCGTTCAAAAGTTATACCCAATATACCCGAGGCACCAAAGAGGGAGGGTGGATACCACCCCTAGATTTTCGACTATATCTTATCGGTCATTTAATATTAAGAGACACAAATTTTACCATTCTATAGAGGGAATGTGGGGCTACATTTCTATGGTCACTGAGTTGACCTGAGACAACCGGGAGTGCTCAAAATAAATAATAGTACGCGTAACATGCGTGAAAAATGGCTGAATGGAAGGACTCCCCTCTTAGTTTTTTGTCTGTAGCGTATTCATTTGTCTTCCTGAAAGAGAAACAAAGATACCATTCTTTAGAGGGAATGAAGGGCTTCATTTGCTTACCTACATCTTTGTCTTTTGAATACCGGAAGTGATCAAAATAAATAATAATACGCGTAATCTGTGTGAAAATGGCTGAATACAGCATTACAACGTAAACCGATATATATGTATGGATATATATGTATGGATGTACATTTATACTATATAAACATGTGTAGGGATGATTTTGTGTATCTTTTATACATAGATTAGTTTCAAAACACACATAATCTTATATTTGTTTATCCAAAAAGTACAAAATGTACGCAATAATATACAATATTGCTAATTAATGGGTTCCGTTGTTAAAAGTGATGTAATTTCGAGGTGCATTCACATAATGTACAACTAAATATACCATTCTGTGCAGAAATGAATGCTGAATCCAATGCTATATTACAAGTTATGATATGTAAAACCAAACACGAAATCCAGGGGTGGTAACCACCCCCTTTGGTAGTCAGTGTTACAAAAAGCTTGGTAGCCCTAGGGTTAAATAAAACTATTTAGGTATTACAATATAAAAGGATCCTATTAAAACAGCAGTCCCTTACTAACTACAGGCTTACGACACTATACACCTCATTTTGAAAGGTGCTTGTAGTCAAATGTCTTTTAAATTTTAATTTAGAATACAGATTTGTATATTTTACATTATTTTATAGATCTCCTAAAGCGTTCCACATGTTTTCCAATAGGAGATGACGTATTATTCTCATTGATATGACATAGCAGTTGTCAAAATTATCGACGCTACAGTGTTCCATGTATATATAGCATCCGTTGACAACATTTTACGGGTGTCAAAGGAGAGTCATTTTAAATATTATGTACAGTTGTTGGTTATTTCGTAGTTTACGCTGCAAAAATTAATTATTTTGATCTCTTCAATGCCACCCCTGATGTTGGTAAGTAAGTAGTCTACCAATGTCCATGGTAAATGTTATCAATTCAGCTTCCATTTCATCAAAAAATTATTTGTATAAATCCAACTTCAATTTAATACAAAGAAATTACTTATATCAATTTCAACTTCTATTTAAGAAAGAAATTATTTCTCATCAATCCAGCTTCATATCAAAAAATTATTATCATAAATCCACCTGCTATTTATGGAAACAATTATTTTCATCATTACAGCTTCTATTGAAGCGAAGACTTGATTTCATCAATCCAGCTTCTACCTACGAATACAATTATTTCCATCTATCCAGCTTTTATTTAAGCAAAGAATTAGTTTAATGAATCCAACTTCTATATGGGAAAGAAATTAGTTTTATCTATTGTATTGTATTCAAACATTTATAAACATTTTTTTATTTATCTATCCGGCTTCCATTTTTAAGTGACAATATAAAATAATTTGGAACCGTAAACTACGGTTTAGCCCAGTTGTTCTGAAATATCTGTAAAGGTCCGCGTAACGACATCCGTTATATTTATGATTATAAGAGTTCGTTGACGACATCTTATGGCTACAAAGTAAGTTTCAGTTATCAAAACCAGAGTGTGTGTACTTCGGGTTAAAGACACTTTTTCATATCGAAGATGATTAGTGTCGGAGGCAGAAAGCAACCTCGTACTCCACGTTTATATTGCGACCGAGCAGTAAAGATCCGAGAAATTAATCTCTGATAAACCGACCGACCAGGAATCGAACCCGGGCCGCCGGCGTGACGAGCGGGCTACCAACTCACTCGGCCACTCTAGGTTAGGATCTCTAGGTTATAACGTTTATTTAACGACGCCGTCATAACGACGATGATTGGCGTCATTTCTCAAGACATTTATACAGTGTACAAGAATGTTCACATTTTACTGCTCAAGGCAGTGTTTAGGTCCTATGTATATAATAATAATAATAATAATAATAATAATAATAATAATAATAATAATAATAATAATAATAATAATAATAATAATAATAATAATAATAATAATAATAATAATAATAATAATAATAATAATAATAATAATAAAAAATAAATAACTGACGAAGTGA
This sequence comes from Aporrectodea caliginosa, assembly GCA_020284085.1. Lineage (NCBI taxonomy): Eukaryota > Metazoa > Annelida > Clitellata > Crassiclitellata > Lumbricidae > Aporrectodea > Aporrectodea caliginosa. The sequence continues at coordinate 325,205 of JACEVL010000153.1, read as the reverse complement.
TACGGATCGCGGTTGGAATGCGACTCGGGACGACACTCTGCGAGCCTCATGTGTGTCACTGTGGTGAGAGAGTTGACGCCAGAGGACTCCACGGTCTGGCCTGCAGAAAAAACGCTGGCAGACATCAACGGCATAACATCCTCAACGACATCATATGGAGATCGTTTGGAAGAGCAAACATCCCTTCTCAGAAAGAACCGTTGGGCCTCACCAGAGAGGATGGTAAACGACCGGACGGCGTGACACTCATCCCGTGGTCATGCGGAAGATGCCTCACTTGGGATGTGACAGTTTCGGACACATTCGCAAAGTCACATCTGGCAACAACATCAACCGAAGCGGGCGAGGCCGCAAACCGAGCTGCCGCCGCCAAAACATTGAAATACGCCACAATCGCCCGAACGCATGCTTTCGTGGCGGTAGCACTAGAGTCCAGCGGTGCTTGGAGCTCAGAAGGATTGAATTTTGTGTTGGAGCTCGGAAGAAGGTTGACGGATGCAACCCATGACACGCTCGAGACAAGCTACCTGTTTCAAAGACTCTCGGTAGCTCTCCAACGCGGAAACGCCATCTGCTTTTCTTCGACATTACCATGCTAGATTGTTCATAACAATAATAATAATAATAATAATAATAATAATAATAATAATAATAATAATAATAATAATAATAATAATAATAATAATAATAATAATAATAATAATAATAATAATAATAATAATAATAAGGGTGCCGGAGGTAACGGCCTTTAAAATTTTTATTTTGTTGCTAAAGTTTGAGAATAATAATAATAATAATAATAATAATAATAATAATAATAATAATAATAATAATAATAATAATAATAATAATTATAATAATAATAATAATAATAATAATAATAATAATAATAATAATAATAATAATAATAATAATAATAGCCTTACAAGAAAATGCATGTATTAGACGCAGTTTTCTATTAGCCCTATCGGTTTGAAATAGACACCTTTAAGACGTGTGCATCCTAATCTATAAATAATTATCAAACGTAAGACTGAATTATTAGGATCCAGTAGTGGAATATCGATGATCGTTGGGAACTTATTCGGTAGATGTCGCAGGCTAAGTTCTAATATTTTGCTATCATTGTGATTAGCCGCATTATATGACAATGCGGTAATACCGTGGGGAATACTGGGGATGGTAACAATGCCTACGGTATTACCGTGGAGATGGAAGTACAAGCGCGGTATTTACCGTCGTAACGATTATAAATTTTTCCCTTGTTGTAATGAACTATGCATTATGCTAACAAATTCAGCACACAATCGCGTTATATAATTCAGTTAAGCATTCTGTATTTAGAAACTGCAGATTTAACAGAACTGTTTAATGCGCAGGAGCATCCTGTTAGTTTGCTTCTTTGGGATGGGAATGGGAATGGGAACACCTAATGGGGACGCGGTTGGGAAAGTGGATGGGGACTTCTTAGGGTGTTTCTAAGGCGATAAACTAGCTAGGAAGTCATCAGCATTAGGTTCATAAACTCCACTAAATACATATCCGAAGTATACCAATATCATAGACTGCTATATTATTTAACAAATGGCAAATGGAATACACAATGAGGGAACGTTTCTGTAAGGCACTAGCCTACAGTTAATACGAAAATTATCTACCTAGAGCACAATCGGGAAAAGTTCAATTGACAAGTTTAAGATGTGGCCATGCAAATTTTAACAAGAGACTGTACAATCTTAGAATACATCGCACATGTGACATGTGCCATGTGCGGGGGAAAAAATCACGTCTTCTACTACATTGTCAGAAAGAATACATTGCGCTAAACACTTGGATGTACCGTTAAAAATATACCGGTATATAAAATATAATATAATATAAAATATAATATAATATAAAATATAACGATGACGACGACGACGACGACAACGCCGACGACGATGACGATGACGATGACGATGACGATGACGATGACGATGATATGATGATGATGATGATGATGATGATAGATGACGATGATGATGATGATGATGATGATGATCATGATGATGATGATCATGATGATGATGATGATGATGATGATGACGATGATGATGATGATGATGATGATGATGATGATGATGATGATGATGATGATGATGATGATGATCATGATCATGATGATGATGATGATGATGATGATGATCATGATGATGATGATGATGATGATGCTGACGACGACGACGACGATGATGATGATGATGATGATGATGATGATGATGATGATGATGATGCTGACGATGACGATGACGATGACGATGACGATGATGATGATGATGATGATGATGATGATGATGATGATGCTGACGACGACGACGATGATGATGATGATGATGATGATGATGATGATGACGACGACGACGACGATGATGATGATGATGATGATGATGATGATGATGATGATGATGATGATGATGATGATGATGATGTGATGCTGCATGTTAACAACACAGGCCTTTGGATACCATAAGATTTCGTTAAACTGTTGGAATTCCAAATCGCCGAAACCATGCACAGATTAGATAATATAGTGTGATGTAATACAATGAAATACAGTACAATATAGCATAAGGCATTGTAAAATAAATCAATTCAGTAGTAACCAAAAATTTGCCATAATTTTGAACTGCTAATGCTCCACACAAAACACCTTTAAAAGTTTTACTTTGCAGCTATAAATAACAGCTATTGCAGCTCCCGAGTAGTCTATCCCTTGTTTCAGTCTTATTATTGAGCTGTCGGCCTAATAATTATGCCATAAAAATGTCTGTCGACAGCAACGGCATTTGTTGTCATAAGCAGTCGTTAAACTCTGCATCCATCCATCCCCGTGAAAATAAATTCAATATTTTGAGAAACGCTAGACCTAAGACATAATTTATTACTACTGAAACTAAGACCCACCACATCGCCTACGAGAAGAAGGTAGGTTCCTACCATCTTCGACCAATAATAATCATTCCTCACGTGGTTGAAATACATGGATGATCGATCGCTGCAAGAAGCGCCTCAACTTAATAAGCGCAATTGCAGGAAAAAAATGGAGGGGGGTCAAAAGACACCCTCCTAATCTATCTATCTAAAAAATGTATATAGCGCCTCTTCAAGTTAACTACTCTGAGGCGCTCATCCGCTCCTTTCAATTACGGATGCATTCGCGTACAAAAGAGTTCCCATGCACCCGAAAAACACGATCGACTCTATCCAATGCAAAGTCCAATAACAGCTGTATTCTGGCTGCCCTGCAAGTCATATGCGGCGAGATGACTTTACAAAGCTAAACACCCTATATTCTAGTGTATTACTAATCGTAAAGCAAGCTTAATGCGTTCAATTTGTTTGACGTGACGTGCACACCTTTAAAAGCTTTCATCGGACACTATAAGTATCAGCAGTTGATAAAAAATAATTATTATGATAACTGCTTGTAGTTTTAAAAATGTCAATGATGATGCTACTGCTGCAAATGATGATGGTGATGATAATTATAGTAATAACAATGAAAATACAGGCGACGGACGAAGAGAGAGACGACTTTCCACTTTTGAAAGACTTTCGGTGACAATTCAGCGCTTTAACGCATTAGCCTTCGCCGGTTATTTTGTTGACCCTATGCCCGAGATGGAAGAGGGATAGCCTTTCCATCTCGCTAGATTTCATTAGATTACTGCTATTTAGGTCCGTTTATTATTGATAAATATGACAATAGCAATAATAAGTAATATAAATAGGTAACGGCATGGATACGCCACCTGGCGAATACCTTGCACACCGTATCTATAAACCCAAAGTGTATAAACTTTGCTATTAACCGAGAAAATAATGTGGCTTGGCCGCCACCTCGCGAATGAATAAAACGTCTTTCTTGACAATGTTTTATCCACGTGTTAATGGTTGAGTCTCTTACCATTCATTATAAAATTGTCTACGATTTTTTCAGTGTAGATAGGCCTAATAACGAATAAGCAGTAAGTAAGAGAGAGATCGAGAGATCGGGACTAGACGAGCGAGGATCGAAACATTGAGAATCCGGACACAGAGAACAATCGTATGCATTATATTGTATTTATAGATTTATAAAGCGCCTCTCACAGTGAACACCAATCAGAGACGATGTGCAAAGGAGAACGCCAACACGTCAGGTTGTATTCGTCCTATTTTTCTTTTTTTACATCAATGGCGGCTGACGACAGTCGCCCTCTGGTGACGGTTTATGAACAAAATATTCGATGGTCGTAGTTTTATAGCGCATTCTAAAATCATAGTAATGTACATACAGTGTAGACTGTAGAGGATATGGACATTAGCGCCATTCCTGGGAAAGGTGAATCTGAGCGCATTCTAGTGAATAATTGTCCAACTAAGCAGATTGAGGAGGGGATGTAGGTGGCAATTGGGATACGGATGGGTTTGAGACAGTTAGGAAAAAACTTAAAGCAACAACCCCGAAAGCTAAGGGTCTTAGCGACTCAGCAAATAATCTATTATAAGAGACAATCAATATATATATATATATATATATATATATATATATATATATATATATATATATATATCCATCAAAGCCCTACCTGCACCTCACCGTGGGAGAGGGTGAACAGCCAAGTAGGGGATAGCCTGGTGGGGCTATATCATCAGTGGTGAAGACCTTGGTCGAAGACCTTAGTTGAAGAACCACCTTGGGCGTTTCGCGAGGTGGAAAGGTTCACCAGGAACCCTGAAACAGCTAGCCAACGCAGGAGGCAGGTGTTGGAAGGACACCTCAGACCGGAAGAGGTCAGAATGGTCCAACGATCTCCTTACCCTACCAGGAGAGGACTGGTCACCGCCTGGCAAGAGACCAAGAAACTCTAACAAAATGAACACAAGAATAAAGATTACAGATAACGACGTTAACGGGGCTCCCCCGAAGATACAGAGGAGCACCGCGTCCAGCAGGAACGGAGGAGGGAACAGGGCCGTTCAGGTAGTCATCCCGAGAAATCCCGGAACCCAGAGGGAAAATCGCAAGAGACCGACCGAAATGGAGAAGTTTTGTTAGAGCCTCATCGTCAGCGAATACTTGACGGAGGAGAAAGAAAGAAGATATATATATATATATATATATATATATATATATATTATACTGAAATATTATATATATATATTATACTGAAATATTACTAAGCTCCTTACGCGCAATTTGTTTGACTTAACGAACACACCTTTTAAACGCTTTTCTCGGACGCTATAACTACGAGTAGTTGAGAAAATTATATAGTTTGGAGGTTGAACGCGCGCCACATTCCGGACGCCATAGTTTAAACACGCGGGCTAGTAGTAAAATAACAAGACTTAATACATATCTACGGGGCGAAGACAGATTAAAACGGGGCGAAGACAGATGAATTGCGAATGCATTAAAAAATCTAATGGCTGGTATACGACCGATTACGTCGTCATTACCTCACATTTCATTTATTTGCATTTTCCAACCTTTCCTTAACTTTCCCCACATTGTCTTAATGTAACTTACATTACCCTACGTTACCCAACCATGCCTTACTTCGTGTTACCTTTTCTCATTCCCTTCCCTTCCCTTTTCTTACTTCTTCTTGCATTTTCTCAGTTTCATTTTCCTGCCGTATCTCTCCTTTTCATTCCTGACTTTTCCTGCCTTACCCTACCGTTCCTTGCCCCACATTTCCTCACCCTACCTCGCCTTTCCGTTTCCTTGTCTTTGCATACTCAACAACAACGGTTCCTAACCTTTTTTAGAGCAAGGCGCACTTACCAAAAGTCATTCATTCAACGGCACTTGGCCTTGATTTCATTTATTTATCTTCCATTTAGTTCTTTATTCCAATGGCGCACACGGTTCATTCATTGTTACCATACTGCTCAACATAAACTGTTGAATCTGAACACCTCTTTTAAGAAGTTTTCCATTGCTATATATATAGAAATGTAAGATACTCCAAATTCACTTTTGTGGTTCTTACGCAATTTCAATATATAATCCATTGGAGGAGAGTTTTAGAGGTGTTTAATGATTGTATGTATTTCGACAAGTTCAATGGATTCATTTGCGTTCGAACGCAAGATTGCGACTATAAAATTATCAACACTACTCTCAATTTATAATAAAAATACAGCCATATTCCAATTTCAATAGTCTATAATCAGGTGTTATTTTATTCAAATTTATGGACAGAAAAGGTTGCGCAAATATTATCTATCCTCGGAACTTCTAGAGCAGGTTCACGACACACTGTGGGCATAGGGGTAACTTTGTATTGTGACGGTGTTGTGACAGTGACTCCCATTTTGGCCCTGTGCTGGCCTATCTTTTGCTACATGACAGCGTTATTTTGGGTAGGGATGGGGAGAGGGAGGGGAGGAAGCGGTAGATTATTCACCACCATTTTGTGGAGCAAAGTAACGCTCTTGCTTGGGAAACACTGCCCTGCAAAGGCTGCAATGAAAAGAACGACATGGTGTGATCCTACCAGTCGAGAAATGGCGAGGACGTGGTTGGTCTGGGTGGCTCCATCTGGCGAACGGTTTGTATCTGTTCCAAAGATATTATGAGTCTCGGGAAATCTGAAACCAAATGAGATCACGACATTACTCAATAGATAAATAAATCAGTGATCAATAAAATAAATTCATCAATCAGTCAATCAAATCATATCAATCAAATCAAATCAATCAATCGATAAAACATCCATCAGACAATCAAGCAGACAATCGAATCAAATCAATCATTCATTCAAATCCTCCAATCAAATTCTCTTTTACTCTGTTTCCCAGTCCATGTATCTTTTCCCAGTCCATGTATCTTTTCCAAGTCCATGTATCTTTTCCCAGTCCATGTATCTTTTCCCAGTCCATGTAGCTTTTCTCTTATTGCAATCACAGATTTACATAGCGCCTCTTAAGAGAGTCTCAACAGCGGCGCGCCGAGCTAACATCAGTTCCTATTCCGACAGACAGACAGACAGACAGACAGACACAGACAGACAGACACACAGACAGACGGATAACCGGTACACAGATAAATAGATATATTATCGTCTTATTATCTATCCATCTATCTATCTATTTATCTGTCTGTCTGTTTGTCTGTCTGTCTGTTTGTCTGTCTTTATGCTTGTCTGTCTGTTTGTCTGTCTGTCTGTCTGTCTGTCTGTCTGTCTGTATTAGGCAGTAGCTGGGCCTCTCGTATGGTGACTGTTATTTATATAGCTACATCAATCAATTTCGCTGAGCAATTGTGAGTGAAGGATTTGCTCAAGGTCCCTGCACAGTGACCGTCTCAGAGAGATGGAACCCGTACTCAACGTTTTGAGTGTGACTTAATGCACGTATTTGTTATATATAAGTAATTGCGCTAGGTTGATTGATGCAGACTTTAGCGACATCTTATGACAACGAAAGCCGTTGACGTCGAAAAAATTACTTCGAACAGTTCTAAACGTTTCTATTGAAGGATAGTCTCTTAAACCTCTCCAGTTGACTAGTTACGGACCCTTGAAATATTCTAAAACAGTGTCGCGCTTCTGCTGTGGATATAAAACGAATTTAACGCTTAAAAGAGGTGTTTAATCATTTCGAACAATTCTCACCATTCCTATGGCAAAATGTTGCTCTGAGTCCCATAGGCGCAACCACCCTATGAGACCCGTGGGACGCGTCCCCCAACATTCGAACAGGTTGGGACAGTCCCCCAACTTTTGAAAATTTTGAGGTAAACAATAGACCAAAATGCACTCCATTTGGTATCAAAATTGCGTCGAGGGCTTACGACGCTCCCCCGTACCCTAAGTCGTTAGGAGCTTCTTGCCTTCCGCAATCTTGGCTGTGCACCTTCCGCCATCCTCACTCGCAGTTCGCCTCCCCCCACTCGGACGTTCTAGTAGGTCTCTCCCCTCCACAACAGATCGCTGGCCCTTCTGCTGATAAAATAAAGGGTCAGGCTAAAGCCGCTAAACTCAAGTCTACATGTATCAGAATTCAGTGCAGAATGTTGCTGCATAATATCACTCTAAAACTTTACTTATCTCGCTTGTTCAAATTCGACTAAGGCTCGCGGTAGAAGCTTAGGAGAACATTTGGCATCAAATGCTCAAAATTGCGTCGGCTGTCGCTGTCTCTGTCTCTGTCTCTGTCTCTGTCTCTGTCTCTGTCTCTGTCTCTGTCTGTCTGTCTGTCAATCTATCTATCTGTCTGTCTGTCTGTCTGTCTGTCTGTCTGTCTCTCTCTTTCTCTCTCTATCTCTTGCGAGCAATCCCCACTTCCTCTGATGTGTCTCAGCGGACGAGTGGTTGATGCATCGGCTTTTCACCTCTGTGACGCCAGTTCGGAACCAGATCCCGTCATGCTAAATCGAAATAGATTGCACGGTCGAACTGTGCCTCACCTCAGAGGCCATTAGCCTCAACGTAAGCGCCCCCTTATCCCTCTCAGGGGTTCATAACTCCACCCTCCAATATTCTTCCCCTTCATCGTCAAACACAGAGACAGACAGGCACGCAGACAGACAGACATAGGCAGTAGTACACAGGCAACCAGACACACAATGATGCACAGATACAGCCAGAGAGACGCGTCCATACATGGACACTGACGCACATACCCACAGGTAAAGACACAATGATAGAGAGGCACAAACATAGACAGACAGAAAACGCAGGCAGCCGGACAATGATACGCACACAGCCAGATGCACGCATACTCACACAAACACGGACGCACAGTGCCACATGCAAAGAGGCAGACAAAGAGAGACAGACAAAGACAGACAGGGAAGATACTCGGAGAGAGGCATTAACTGAGATCTGATGGGGTGTGGAGTCTGTGGACACGAGTTACATCGATTTTGCGTCTTTTAGGACCCCGTCAATGAAACGGGCGCCGGGTGCCTCAGAGGGTAAACAACCTTACCCTCTGCTTTTTCTTACTCCTCTTCCTCCTCCGTTTATCCTCTTTCCACTTTCTTTATCCTTCCTCTTTTCCTGCGTCTCCTTCTGTTCTTCCTCCTCTTCATCCTCCGCCTCCTCACTCTACCTCTCTTCCTCTTCTACCACCTGTTCCCCTCCTCCCCTTCTTCATTCTCCTCCTCCTCCTCCTCCTCCTGTTCCTTATCATCTTCCTCTTCCTCTTCCTCCTCTTCCTCTTCATCATCCACCCCATCTTACCTTCTCTTCATCTTAATTATCCTCTTCCTCCTCTTCCACTTCGTTCTCCTCTTCCTTCTCTGCATTTTTATCTTCCTCCTCTTCCTCCTTTTCCTCCTGCTCTTACTCTTGGTCGTACCCTCCTCCTCTTCCTCCTCCTCCTCCACCACCACCACCACCTCCTCCTCCTCCTCCTCCTCCTCCTGCTCCTCCTCCTTCTCTGCAATCTTCATTCTTCTTTTCTCTCCTCCTCCTCTTCATCTTTATCCTCTTCCTCCTCCTTCCTCCTCCACCTACTCTTCATCTTTATCCTCATCTTTATCCTCATCTTCTTTCTCCTTCTCGAGATTTCTCGTTCGTCGCTGCTAGATCTCGCTGATTTCTCGCAGGACTTCGGCGCCGAATGTCGCACGGAAAAAGCGGTAAACCACACGTGGTGCAAGGGCGAGCAGGCACAAGGGAGAACTGAACGCCATGAAATGATGGCACCTCCATGACCATCTGTAATATCTTTTAATGCCAATACGACGCCTTTGTTCCAATCCTAATTCCACATTCAACCGATGCTTATTACTTTTCAGATAGCTTTACGTCACATACCCAGGGCGTGATTTGTCATTGTTCCAAAACGGGGAAAGAACCATAATATTATGGTCAGCAGTGTTGCCGTTCCTAGGTTATTCCATCAAGATCTATACTTTTCGTTCTGGCCCAAAGTCTATTTTTATTTTTCACAGAAGTTTGTGCGTTTCAAAAACGTACATTTTCAGCAATTTCGAAAATGTTAAATAAACGTTAAATAAATATCCGGAATGAGTTAGGCTTACTTAAATTTATTTTAGGCATTTTCACAAAATAGGCGCTCCACATTCTGCACATCACTGAAACTATTTAATCGCCCGCGAAGCACTAAGGCTATTATGGCCCCCATTGTCCCTATAGGCTATGGCCTCGTTTGTCCCTATAGGTCATGGCCTCCTTTGTCCCTATAGTAAGCTCACCATTGTATTGACATCGAATATTAAAGACTTGTCACGCTATTGATGGTTGATTAGTTGCTGTTTAACGCATCTGTGTCATATGAACTATGATTAGAGTCGCCCTCTTTTAATATCAAGCATTTCGACACCTTTAAATCGTTTCTTTCAGAAATTATATATCTACAATTTTCGTTCAAACGCTAATTATAGTTCCCACGCACTATGCCGTAAACGGTCTATGTTGTCATAATACGACGTTAAGCTGTGCAATAATAACTAGATTTTGCCCCTCCTAGGATGGTAAAGTTTAGCGAGCTCGGGCGTAGGAGTGTATGGCAGCCATGTGCCTTGCATGGCTGGAGACTCTGCATACACCTTTTACAAGAATTTTAAAACTGTTCTCTATCGCCGTAGTCGGGCTGGGAGCGCCTCTGAGTAGGTTATCTTGGAGGGGCGCTATATAAGTTCTCTGAATGAATGAATGAATGAATGAATGAATGAATGAATGAATACAGTTAAATTCGATTACTGTAATAACTTGTAATCATCCTTTTATACTATGACTTGTTATCATACTGCTTACTTGTCAGTTTGAATTAATTATGAAGAATATTATTATTATATCATAATATTTTATCAACGTTAAAAGAACTTCCCTATTAAACATCGACCCTCTATTTCGGCTGTCAGATTATTTCATTTATTATTTTAATTATGATTTAATTTACGCATCTCCGACTCATCAGGTGATTCGTTAGTTTCCTACAGTCCCTCAGCTTATATAGTTTCTGTAAAATCTGTTATTAAGGTGTTTAGCATCAACCATTATTCATAGCCTTGTGTGTCCCTGATAAATCCAGCACTGGAAGATCAAATGACCTAAGCCAATCATAGTCACTAAGCAACAAGGATAACATTAACAAGGATAACATTAACCGGTTTTAGTTACGCTTTCAGATAAATTGAAGCCATACTGTATTGCACCGGTTGAGATTGTCCGAGGCGATCGACATAAAGGTCGGATATCCGAATGACAATCTCACGCCGGAAAATCTCGATATCTTGGCGCCATCTCTCGGCCAATTTGTGCGATTAGCAGTTTCGACAGTCGTCACTGATACAGACATTGCTCAGGTGGCGCCACGAACATTATTAACTCCACGTTACCACTAGCAACGCGGTCATCTGCCGAGAGATTCATTTGGACGCGCTCTACGGATGCTCCGGACATCGTCGGATTTTACTCAGAGTATGTTCCATTAAAACATGGAACACGAGTAACTATGATCTTATAAGGCGGATTAACCTGCCCGACTTCTGGACGTCCTCTCCGCTCTTTAGACCGGCATGAACAGTTGGACACTGACGCACATACCCACAGTTAGAGACGCAAAAATACAGAGGCACATAGACAGACAGAAAACGTAGGCAACCGGACAATGATACGCACACAGCCAGATACACACATATTCACACGAAGGCGGACGCACAGTGCCACATGCAAAGAGGCAGACAAAGAGAGACAGACAAAGACAGACAGGGAAGATACTCGAAGAGAGGCATTAACTGAGATCTGATGGGGTGTGGACGCGAGTTATATCGATTTTGCGTCGTATACGACCCCGTCAATGAAACGGGCGTCGGGTGCCTCGGAGGGTAAACGACCTTACCCTCTGCTTTTTCCTATTCCTCTTCCTCCTCCGTTCATCGCCTTTCCCCTTTTTTATCCTCCCTCTTTTCCTGCATCTGTTTTTCTCCTCCTGTTCTTCCTCTTCCTCCTCCGCCTCCTCACTCTACTCCTCTTCCTCTTTGACCACCTCTTCCACTCTCCTCTTCTTTATTCTCCTCTTCTACCTTCTTTCTTGCTTGTCATCTTCATCCTCCTCTTCCTCCTCTTCCTCTTCATCTTTCACCCCATCTTTCCTTCTCTTCATCTTAATTCTCCTCTTCCTCCTCTTCCACTTCGTTCTCTTCTTCCTTCTATGCATCTTTATTCTCCTCCTCCTTTTCTTCCTGCTCTTACTCTTCCTCATCCTCTTCCTTGTTATCCTCCTATTGCTCCTCTTTCTCATTCTCCTCCTCCTCTTCATCTCTATCCTTCTCCCTCCTCCTCCCCCCTTCCTCCTCCTCCTCGTCTTCCGCCTCCTCCTTCTCCTCCTCTTCATCTCTATCCTCCTCCTTCCTCCTTCCTCCTCGTCCTCCTACTCCTCATCTTTATCCTCCTCTTTTTCTCCACCTCATGTTTGTCCTCCTTTTCGTCCTCCTCGTCCTTCTCTTCCTCCTCCTCTTCTCTCTCCTCCTTCTCGTCTTCCTCCTCCTCCTCCTCTTTCTCCTCCACTTCATCTCTATCCTCCTCCTCCTCTTCCTCCTCCTCCACCTACTCTTCATCTTTATCCTCATCTTCCTCCTTCTCTTCTTCCTCCTTCTCGAGATTTCTCGTTCGTCGCTGCGAGATCTCGCTGATTTCTCGCAGGACTTCAGCGCCGCATGTCGCACGGAAAAAGCGGTAAACCACACGTGGTGCAAGGGCGAGCAGGCACAAGGGAGAACTGAACGCCATGAAATGATGGCACCTCCATGACCATCTGTAATATCTTTTAATGCCAATACGACGCCTTTGTTCCAATCCTAATTCCACATTCAACCGATGCTTATTAGTTTTCAGGTAGCTTTACGTCACATACCCAGGGCGTGATTTGTCATTGTTCCAAAACGGGGAAAGTACCTTAATATGGGCAGCAATGTCGCCGTTCCTAGGTTATTCCATCAGGATCTATGCTTTTCGTTCTGGCGCAAAGTCTATGCTTTTTTCATAGAAGTTTGTGCGTTTCAAAAACGTACATTTTCAGCAATTTCAAAAATATTAGGCTTACTTAAATTTATTTTAGGCATTTTATCAAAATAGACGCTCCTCATTCTGCACATCACTGAAACTAATTAATCGCCCGCGAAGCTCTTATAGGCTATTATGGCCCCCATTGTCCCTATAGGCTATGGCCTCCTTTGTCCCTAGAGTAAGCTCACCATTGTATTGACATCGAATATTAAAGACTTTGTCACGCTATTGATGTTTAACGCATCTGTGTCATATGAACTATGATTAGAGTCGCCCTCTTTTAATATCAAGCATTTCGACACCTTTAAATCGTTTCTTTCAGAAATTATATATCTACAATTTTCGATCAAACGCTAGTAGTTCCTAAGCACTGTGTCGTCAACGGGCTCTGATGTCATAATACAACGTTAAGCTGTGAAATAATAATAACTAGATGTTTGCCCCTCCTGGTAAAGTTTAGCGAGCTGGGGTGTAGGATTTTATGGCAGCCATGCGCCTTGCAGTTAAATTCGATTCTTGTAAAAACTTCTTTTATACTATGACTTGTAATCATACTGCTTACTTGTCGGTTTGAATTAATAAAGAAGAATATTATTATATAATGATATTTTATCAACGGTAAAACAACTTCCCTATTAAACGTCGAACCTCCATTTTGGCTGTCAGATCATTTCATTTATTATTTTAATTATGATTTAATTCACGCATCTCCGACTCATCGGGTGATTCGTTAGTTTCCTACAGTCCCTCAGCTTATATAGTTTCTGTAAAATCTGTTATTAAGGTGTTTAGCATCAACCATTATTCATAGCCTTGTGTGTCCCTGTAATAAATCCAGCACTGGAAGATCAAAAGACCTAAGCCAAGCATAGTCACTAAGCAACAAGGATAACATTAACCGGTTTTAGTTACGCTTTCAGATAAATTGAAGCCATACTGTATTGCACCGGGTGAGATTGTCCGAGGCGATCGACATAAAGGTCGGATATCCGAATGACAATCTCACGCCGGAAAATCTCGATGTCTTGGCGCCATCTCTCGGCCAATTTGTACGATTAGCAGTTTCGACAGTCGTCACTGATACAGACATTGCTCAGGTGGCGTCACGAACATTATTAACTCCACGTTACCACTAGCAACGCGGTCATCTGCCGAGAGATTCATTTGGACGCGCTCTACGGATGCTCCGGACATCGTCGGATTTTACTCAGAGTATGTTCCATTAAAACATGGAACACGAGTAACTATGATCTTATAAGGCGGATTAACCTGCCCGACTTCTGGACGTCCTCTCCGCTCTTTAGACCGGCATGAACAGTTGGACACTGACGCACATACCCACAGTTAGAGACGCAAAAATACAGAGGCACATAGACAGACAGAAAACGTAGGCAACCGGACAATGATACGCACACAGCCAGATACACACATATTCACACGAAGGCGGACGCACAGTTCCACATGCAAAGAGGCAGACAAAGAGAGACAGACAAAGACAGACAGGGAAGATACTCGAAGAGAGGCATTAACTGAGATCTGATGGGGTGTGGACGCGAGTTATATCGATTTTGCGTCGTATACGACCCCGTCAATGAAACGGGCGTCGGGTGCCTCGGAGGGTAAACGACCTTACCCTCTGCTTTTTCCTATTCCTCTTCCTCCTCCGTTCATCGCCTTTCCCCTTTTTTATCCTCCCTCTTTTCCTGCATCTGTTTTTTCTCCTCCTCTTCATTCTCCTCCTGCTCTCTCTACTCCTCTTCATCCTTGACCACCACTTCCCCTCCTCCTCTTCTTCATTCTCCTCTTCGTCATCCTCCTCTTCCTTATCATCTTCATCCTCATCTTTATCCTCTCCTTTTTCATCGTCCACCCAATCTTCCCCTCCTCTTCATCTTAATTCTCCTCTTCCTCCTCCTCTACTTCGTTCTCCTTTATCTTCCTCCTCCTCCTTTTCCTCCTCCTCTTCATGGTTATCCTCCTCTTCCTTCTCCTCCCCTCATGTTTGTCCTCCTCCTCCTTCTCTTCCTCCTTTTCTTCCTCTTCCTCCTCTTCCTCATCCTCTTCATCGTTATCCTCCTAATGCTCCTCTATCCTCCTCCTCCTCTTCATCTTTATCCTCCTCCTCCTCTTCCTCCTCCTCTTCTTTATCCTCATCTTACTCCTCCTCTTCTTACTCCTTCTCAAGATTTTTCTTTTCGTCGCTGCGAGATCTCGTTGATTTCTCGCAGGACCTGGGCGCCGCATGTCACACGGAAAAGCGGTAAACCACACGTTGTGCAAGGGTGTGCAGGCACAAGGGACAACTCACGCCATGAAATGATGGCACCTCCATGACCATCTGTTATATCTTTTAATGCCAACACGATGCATTTGGTCCAATCCTAATTCCACATTCAACCGATGCTTATTGTATTGTATTGTATTGTATTTGAACACTTGTCATAGCGCCTCTACCAGATTTCCCATTCAGAGGCTTATTACTTTTAAGATAGCTTTACGTCACATACCCAGGGCGTGATTTGTCATTGTTCCAAAACGGGGAAAGCACCATAATATGGGCAGCAGTGTTGCCGTTCCTAGGTTATTCCATCAAGATCTATGCTTTTCGTTCTGGCCCAAAGTCTATGTTTTTTCATGGAAGTTTGTGCGTGTTAAACAAAGTACGTTTTCAGCAATTTCTAAAACAATTACCTAATTAAGTTTAGGCACTTTCACATAATAGGCACTCCTCACTCTGCATAATCACTGAGACTAATTACTCGCCCGCGCAGTACTTAATTACATTTTATAACCAACATCTATGTTGGCGACATACCGCCGATGATAATATACGTTCTATGATATTTCATCTATGTATGACGTCATTTCTAATGTAGTACTGCAGTTTTTCATTAGTATAATTTGAACTAATTTCCATATATTCCTTAAAATAAAACCTATCCATGTTTTTTCTCGAGGGAAGATTTAGGTTTTTCCTAAACTTGAGAATGGTGACAGTTATGGGCAGTCCAGTCTTTCTCTCGACCTAAACGAAACCACCTTTCTGTCTGTGGTTTCTCTGGAAACTGGACTCTCCTGGACATGTACTCCGACACGAGGCAACGCTCACGAATAAACTTGTGCCCTCCACTTAGCTCTAAAAAGGCGCTCTATAAATAAGAGTTGACGAGTACGATTAAGATTAAGAAATGTTTGTCAAAAACATAGGCTGGACAATTGTCTTCCGCCCCTTGTGTTCTACAGTTTAAATCTTCATAATTGTTTAACGAAAAATACAGACAATTCAGAAGCAACCAGTAAGAAAAAAATCAACTTTAAACCATTTAAGTAATATCGTATCATTATAATAATAATATACCTACCCGTTTATTTTCCTTTGGTTCATAGTATTAAATTAAATTTAAAGCTCAATTTTTAATTTTCTGATTTTTAAATTTTGTCGACCTCTGGAATATTCCGTCTCTATAGGCTATTATGGCCTTCTTTGTTCCTATAGGCCATGACCTCCTTTGTCCCTATAGCAAGCTCATCATTGTATCCACGTCATATATTAAAGAATTATCACGCTATTGATGGCTGGTTAGTTGCTGTTTAACACATCTGTGTCATAAGAAATATAAATAGCATCCCATCTTCTTTATCCAGGACTTAGACACCTTTAAATCGTTTCTTTTAGACACTATAAAAAGACAATTTTCGTTTAATCGCTAATAAGTGCTACATTTGGCCGTCAACGGGCTTTGATGTCATAATACTAGGCTTACGTTAAGCTATGGAATACTAATAACTAGATGTTTGCCCCTCCTAGGATGGTAAAGTTTAGCGAGTTGAGGCGTAGGACGTGATGATCGCCTTGCGGGTGGCTCGGTCACAATATAAACGTGGAGTACAATACAATACAACACAATACAACACAATACAACTGGGGCGCGGTGGTGTAGGGGTATGTTCGGTGCCTTGCAGCTGGAGGGTTGCGGGTTCGAATCCACCTCAAAGCCGCCGCGTAGGGACCCTGGGCAAGTCCTTCACTCGCAATAATTATTGCTCATGCGCTTCGGGGTGAAACTCCGATTCAGCGTCCGCGCAGTAGTCGGGAGCGCCTCTGAATAGGAATCTGGAATCGGGGAGGAAGCGAGAGGAGGAGGAGAAAGAGGAGGAGGAACTATGATGAGGATAAAGATGAGGCATCGGGAGGAAGGAGGAGGAGGAGGAGGAGGAATTAAGGATCTAGGAGGAAGAGGAAAAGATGAAGATAAAGATGAGGAATCGAGGGAGGAAGAGGAAGAGGAAGAAGGAAGAGGAAGGAAGAGGAGGAGGAAGATGAGGATAAAGATGAGGAATCGGGGAGGAAGATGAGGATACAATGCAATGGCTACCATACAGTTTAAATAGGTTCCTGTAATAACTTGCAATCAACCGGTCATACTATGACTTGTAATCATACTGCGTACTTGTCAGTGTGAATTAATAAAGAAGAATAATATTATTATATCATAATATGTTATCAACGTTAAAAGAACTTCCTATTAAACATCGCCCCTCCATTTCAGCTGTCAAATTTTTTAATTTATTGTTTTAATTATGATTTAATACATGCATTTCAGAGTTCTGTACTGATTCATCAATTTTCTACAGCATCTAGGCTTATATAGATTCGGTCGAATCTGTTATAAAGGTGTTTAGCATCAACCATTATTCATAGCCTTGTGTGTCCCTGTAATAAATCCAGCACTGGAAGATCAAAAGACCTAAGCCAAGCATAGTCACTAAGCAACAAGGATAACATTAACCGGTTTTAGTTACGCTTTCAGATAAATTGAAGCCATACTGTATTGCACCGGGTGAGATTGTCCGAGGCGATCGACATAAAGGTCGGATATCCGAATGACAATCTCACGCCGGAAAATCTCGATGTCTTGGCGCCATCTCTCGGCCAATTTGTACGATTAGCAGTTTCGACAGTCGTCACTGATACAGACATTGCTCAGGTGGCGTCACGAACATTATTAACTCCACGTTACCACTAGCAACGCGGTCATCTGCCGAGAGATTCATTTGGACGCGCTCTACGGATGCTCCGGACATCGTCGGATTTTACTCAGAGTATGTTCCATTAAAACATGGAACACGAGTAACTATGATCTTATAAGGCGGATTAACCTGCCCGACTTCTGGACGTCCTCTCCGCTCTTTAGACCGGCATGAACAGTTGGACACTGACGCACATACCCACAGTTAGAGACGCAAAAATACAGAGGCACATAGACAGACAGAAAACGTAGGCAACCGGACAATGATACGCACACAGCCAGATACACACATATTCACACGAAGGCGGACGCACAGTTCCACATGCAAAGAGGCAGACAAAGAGAGACAGACAAAGACAGACAGGGAAGATACTCGAAGAGAGGCATTAACTGAGATCTGATGGGGTGTGGACGCGAGTTATATCGATTTTGCGTCGTATACGACCCCGTCAATGAAACGGGCGTCGGGTGCCTCGGAGGGTAAACGACCTTACCCTCTGCTTTTTCCTATTCCTCTTCCTCCTCCGTTCATCGCCTTTCCCCTTTTTTATCCTCCCTCTTTTCCTGCATCTGTTTTTTCTCCTCCTCTTCATTCTCCTCCTGCTCTCTCTACTCCTCTTCATCCTTGACCACCACTTCCCCTCCTCCTCTTCTTCATTCTCCTCTTCGTCATCCTCCTCTTCCTTATCATCTTCATCCTCATCTTTATCCTCTCCTTTTTCATCGTCCACCCAATCTTCCCCTCCTCTTCATCTTAATTCTCCTCTTCCTCCTCCTCTACTTCGTTCTCCTTTATCTTCCTCCTCCTCCTTTTCCTCCTCCTCTTCATGGTTATCCTCCTCTTCCTTCTCCTCCCCCTCATGTTTGTCCTCCTCCTCCTTCTCTTCCTCCTTTTCTTCCTTCCTCCCTCTTCCTCATCCTCTTCATCGTTATCCTCCTAATGCTCCTCTATCCTCCTCCTCCTCTTCATCTTTATCCTCCTCCTCCTCTTCCTCCTCCTCTTCTTTATCCTCATCTTACTCCTCCTCTTCTTACTCCTTCTCAAGATTTTTCTTTTCGTCGCTGCGAGATCTCGTTGATTTCTCGCAGGACCTGGGCGCCGCATGTCACACGGAAAAGCGGTAAACCACACGTTGTGCAAGGGTGTGCAGGCACAAGGGACAACTCACGCCATGAAATGATGGCACCTCCATGACCATCTGTTATATCTTTTAATGCCAACACGATGCATTTGGTCCAATCCTAATTCCACATTCAACCGATGCTTATTGTATTGTATTGTATTGTATTTGAACACTTGTCATAGCGCCTCTACCAGATTTCCCATTCAGAGGCTTATTACTTTTAAGATAGCTTTACGTCACATACCCAGGGCGTGATTTGTCATTGTTCCAAAACGGGGAAAGCACCATAATATGGGCAGCAGTGTTGCCGTTCCTAGGTTATTCCATCAAGATCTATGCTTTTCGTTCTGGCCCAAAGTCTATGTTTTTTCATGGAAGTTTGTGCGTGTTAAACAAAGTACGTTTTCAGCAATTTCTAAAACAATTACCTAATTAAGTTTAGGCACTTTCACATAATAGGCACTCCTCACTCTGCATAATCACTGAGACTAATTACTCGCCCGCGCAGTACTTAATTACATTTTATAACCAACATCTATGTTGGCGACATACCGCCGATGATAATATACGTTCTATGATATTTCATCTATGTATGACGTCATTTCTAATGTAGTACTGCAGTTTTTCATTAGTATAATTTGAACTAATTTCCATATATTCCTTAAAATAAAACCTATCCATGTTTTTTCTCGAGGGAAGATTTAGGTTTTTCCTAAACTTGAGAATGGTGACAGTTATGGGCAGTCCAGTCTTTCTCTCGACCTAAACGAAACCACCTTTCTGTCTGTGGTTTCTCTGGAAACTGGACTCTCCTGGACATGTACTCCGACACGAGGCAACGCTCACGAATAAACTTGTGCCCTCCACTTAGCTCTAAAAAGGCGCTCTATAAATAAGAGTTGACGAGTACGATTAAGATTAAGAAATGTTTGTCAAAAACATAGGCTGGACAATTGTCTTCCGCCCCTTGTGTTCTACAGTTTAAATCTTCATAATTGTTTAACGAAAAATACAGACAATTCAGAAGCAACCAGTAAGAAAAAAATCAACTTTAAACCATTTAAGTAATATCGTATCATTATAATAATAATATACCTACCCGTTTATTTTCCTTTGGTTCATAGTATTAAATTAAATTTAAAGCTCAATTTTTAATTTTCTGATTTTTAAATTTTGTCGACCTCTGGAATATTCCGTCTCTATAGGCTATTATGGCCTTCTTTGTTCCTATAGGCCATGACCTCCTTTGTCCCTATAGCAAGCTCATCATTGTATCCACGTCATATATTAAAGAATTATCACGCTATTGATGGCTGGTTAGTTGCTGTTTAACACATCTGTGTCATAAGAAATATAAATAGCATCCCATCTTCTTTATCCAGGACTTAGACACCTTTAAATCGTTTCTTTTAGACACTATAAAAAGACAATTTTCGTTTAATCGCTAATAAGTGCTACATTTGGCCGTCAACGGGCTTTGATGTCATAATACTAGGCTTACGTTAAGCTATGGAATACTAATAACTAGATGTTTGCCCCTCCTAGGATGGTAAAGTTTAGCGAGTTGAGGCGTAGGACGTGATGATCGCCTTGCGGGTGGCTCGGTCACAATATAAACGTGGAGTACAATACAATACAACACAATACAACACAATACAACTGGGGCGCGGTGGTGTAGGGGTATGTTCGGTGCCTTGCAGCTGGAGGGTTGCGGGGTTCGAATCCACCTCAAAGCCGCCGCGTAGGGACCCTGGGCAAGTCCTTCACTCGCAATAATTATTGCTCATGCGCTTCGAGGGTGAAACTCCGATTCAGCGTCCGCGCAGTAGTCGGGAGCGCCTCTGAATAGGAATCTGGTATCGGGGAGGAAGCGGAGGAGGAGGAGGAAAGAGGAGGAGGAAGATGAGGATAAAGATGAGGAATCGGGGGAGGAAGAGGAGGAGGAGGAGGAGGAGGAGGAAGAGGAGGAGGAGGAAGAGGAGGAAGATGAAGATAAAGATGAGGAATCGAGGGAGGAAGAGGAAGAGGAAGAGGAAGAGGAGGAAGAGGAGGAGGAAGATGAGGATAAAGATGAGGAATCGGGGAGGAAGATGAGGATACAATGCAATGGCTACCATACAGTTTAAATAGGTTCCTGTAATAACTTGCAATCAACCGGTCATACTATGACTTGTAATCATACTGCGTACTTGTCAGTGTGAATTAATAAAGAAGAATAATATTATTATATCATAATATGTTATCAACGTTAAAAGAACTTCCTATTAAACATCGCCCCTCCATTTCAGCTGTCAAATTTTTTAATTTATTGTTTTAATTATGATTTAATACATGCATTTCAGAGTTCTGTACTGATTCATCAATTTTCTACAGCATCTAGGCTTATATAGATTCGGTCGAATCTGTTATAAAGGTGTTTAGCATCAACCATTATTCATAGCCTTGTGTTTCCTTGTAATAAATCCTGCACTTGAAGATCGGATTTAGTTTACTCCACCCAAATGACCTAAGCCAATCATAGTCACTAAGCAACAAGGATAACATTAACCGGTTTTAGTTTCGCTTTCAGATAAATTGAAACCAGACTGTATTGCACCGCGTGAGATTGTCGCAGGCGATCGACATAAAGGTCGGATATCCGAATGACAATCTCACGCCGGAAAATCTCGATGTCTTGGCGCCATCTCTCGGCCAATTTGTACGATTAGCAGTTTCGACAGTCGTCACTGATACAGACAGTGCCCAGGTGGCGCCACGAACATTATTAACTCCACGTTACCACTAGCAACGCGGTCATCTGCCGAGAGATTCATTTGGACGTGGTCTACGGCTGCTCCGGACATCGTCGGAGTT
Source organism: Aporrectodea caliginosa (assembly GCA_020284085.1). NCBI lineage: Eukaryota > Metazoa > Annelida > Clitellata > Crassiclitellata > Lumbricidae > Aporrectodea > Aporrectodea caliginosa. The sequence continues at coordinate 303,185 of JACEVL010000153.1, read as the reverse complement.
TACTCCGAGTATGTTCCGTTGAAAGATGGAACACGAGTAACTATGACCTTATTAGGCGGCCTATCTCAGCTACTTCTGGACGTCTTCTCCGCTCTTTAGACCATCATGACCTTCTAGTACCTCGGTCTCGGACTGCCACAGCACAGCATCGTGCCAATGCCTCTGTAAGCCCTTTGCTTTGGAATGACCTTCCTGGTAAATCCGTAAATAGAATACAAGGGAATAGATCGAATAGAATAATCATATACTGAGAGAAACAACGTACTTGAGCGATTCATTTGGCTGCGGTGCTTCATACCTTTATCAATCAATCAATCAATCAACCAATCAATCAATTCTTTATTGATCACCATAATACGATCACATATAAACACAATCAAGACATTCATGTGCAGTGGCGTCAATAGGTAGACCCAAAGGAACATAAGGTTCCGCTAGCAGGGTCACCCTACTTTCATCGATCATTAATCTAACAGTATTTTGTTTATTCATCATTTAAAACAGTACGTCTTCCAACAATCCTTGTTATGGTGTCCATAGTTATTCTTACAGGAACTAAAACAATCTTCAAACAACAAATGCAAAGTTAACTTATAGCGTATGTTGACGAGATTTTAAAGGTGTCTAAAGAGAGTGGTTTAAAACAATCGGCCACCGTGTCCTACATGTACATGTATGTATGGATACATGATCTGTCGGAGTTAAACCTAGCTGACAATACGGATTATGATTCTTGATTGCTTTTTTATTGTCACTTTAAGCGGCCATTGATGTTTTAGGTATTATGTTTGCGGCCCTATTAATAATAATAATAATAATAATAATAATAATAATAATAATAATAATAATAATAATAATAATAATAATAATAATAATAATAATAATAATAATAATAATAATAATAATAATAATAATAATAATAATAATCGCGTTCCGAGGCACTTTCGCCAACCAGGACACCGACGAGTAGGGTCATCTCCAGACAAATTACATCATATAGTAATCTCTAAGTCCCTGAGGGATCCTGTATACCTCGGGGCAAAAAAAAATAATAATAATAATAATAATAATAATAATAATAATAATAATAATAATAATAATAATAATTTTCTTTATTGAAGCGCCTGACAAACGCACTGCGCTGTACATTTACATGTTATGCAATTTAATCGTAACTACTAACAGAACAGACAGCCTGCAATACAACGGCGCTAATAGCAGTCTACAAAGCATGTCCGCCCAACGGGGCTCGAACTCGGTACCTCTCGCTCTCTGTGCCAGATGTTATCCAATGCGCTATCGGGGCCCAAAGCCATTAGGTAAGTAAGTAAGTAAGTAAGTAAGTAGGTGTAGCATTTGATACTCCATTAGCAAACGAACAAATTAAATAACAAATAAAACATAGAAGTACTAATAAGAAATAGTAATAATAATGTAATCACAAAGAAGCGGCAGCCATAAGTAAGTGCCCAGCCCTGGGACTGGAAAGCAACTCGTTTGATCGCCCGCCTTCCACGTTTTTCCAATATTTCAACTTTCATGACTGAACACCATCATTGGCTTCCCTTAACTGTTCGAATTCAGCTTAAAATTCTCTTTCTTACGTGTAAAACGTTTTTGGGTCAAGCTCCACGCTACCTCTGTTAGCTTATCAATATCAGACGGCCTATTTCAGCCTCTTCTCGACGTCCTCTCCGCTCTTTAGACCATCATGACCTTCTAGTTCCGAGGTCTCGGACAGCCACAGCACAGCATCGTGCCTATGTCTCTGTTGACCCTTTGCTGTGGAATGACCTTCCTAATATAACTCGAGCTGTGATGTTATCTGGGGGCACTACTGTTTCTGCTCGTTCTCTCAAGACTTCTCTTTTTTCGAGGCGTTCTTTCCACTGGAAGCGCCTCTGATTAGGTTGTACTGCGAGGGGCACTTTATAAGTCCGTAAATAGAATAGAATGGAACTATTGCGAGTTCTGGTTTGTGCTTATTCTGGAATAAGTCGTCGCTTTTGTGGTTCACCGTTGCGCAAGTTTTAATTAACTTTACCAATGTGAACATAGTTTTTATTGGAAATATATTATATTATAGTATGGCTTGTGACCGTTTGCCTATGCGGTGTTTTCTTTCTCTGGGTCGTGATCAAAATGCACGCCATGCTATCATAATTACATATTATGACAGCTCTTAAAAATAAAGAAACACAGACGAAACTAATAAAATCAAATCTGTCAAAGGTACATAGCCTTATCCAATCAAATTCCTTAGGAATAAACCATAAAACTCAGAGTCTGCTCCGAGCAGTCGTTGACAGCACCCGTAGTATTACCTCAGCGCCGACCTATTAGCATTCAGAGCAGAGTGTTGCTGGTTATCGTCCGCCAGCTTAAACCGTTGCCATGGTGACCAGGAATTTAAAACGTCGTTTCTGGAGAGCGCTAGGTGGCTCTGGTCCGGTTGCTAAGGGTAAGGGATGAGGTTGCGGATGCTGCGGGAGGCGTTGCCAATGGCAACGTTACCGTTGGGAAAAGATTTTAGCGTTAAATAGGGATTTATAAGGCAGTTCGTTTATGCCTCGTAATATGAAAACAGCGGACTGTATATCGTTTATTTGGGCTGATCTAAGAATAAAACATCCATACACAGGAAGAGAGAGGCAGACAGAGACAGAGAGACAGACACAGACACAGACAGAGAGGAGAGAGACAGAGAAAGACTAAGAGAGAGAAAGAGAGAGAGACAGACAGACAGACAGACAGACAGACAGACAGACAGATAGACAGACAGAGAGATAGACAGAGAGACATTCACAGACAGAGAGGAGAGATAGACAGAGAGAGAGACAAAGAGAGAGACGGACAAAGAGAGAGAGACAGATAGACAGATAGACAGATACAGACAGACACAGACAGAGAGATAGATAGAGACAGAGAGACATTCACAGACAGAGAGGAGGGATAGACAGAGAGAGACAAAGAGAGAGAGAGAGACAAAGAGAGAGAGACAAAGAGAGACAGTCACAGACAGAGAGGAGAGAGACACAGAAAGAGAGAGACAAAGAGAGGCAGACAGACAGACAGAGACAGACACACAGAAATAGAGGAAAAGGCAGAAACAGGTGCAGAGAAATAGCGTAGATAGAGAGACACAGGCAAAGACAGACACAGACAGATGCAGTGATTGTGATGTTGTTGGTGACAATATTAACGATTTATGATTATGATGATGACGACTAAGACGTTGAGATGGACACAAATAGATAAATAGAATGACAGACAGTGGGCGAGAGAGATGCAGCGAGACATTCAAATAAGCAGAAACAACTTATAACAAAAGCAGGACCAAGTGCTGCAAAAATACGGTCAATTGAACAGAAGCGGACTAAAAAGACAGATAGACAGACATACATGGAGGCAGACAGACATATAGACAGACACACACAGAGACAGAGAGACAGGTAGAGGTAATTCTACGGGTGTTGTCAACAACTGCTCAGAGAAGACTCCGAGCATGCAAGGAGTTTTATATCTTAAAAGTATGGGATTAGATTGGTAGACAGACATACAGACAGACGGACAGATATACAGACATACAGGCAGACATATAGACAGACAAATAGGCAGACAGATAGATGCACAGACAGACAGATAGACTTACTGATGAATAGTTACATAGACAGACAGACAGATAGGCAGACAGACAGTTAGACAGACAGACAAATGGACAGACAGACAGAGAGATATATAGATAGACATATAGAATTATAGATGAATATAGACAGACAAATAGGCAGACAGATAGGCAGACAGACAGACATACAGGTTTATTTGATCCAAAAAGTTATAGTCCTTGAAATGATGTCGCTACCTCCCTCTCTCCCGCAATTCAAGCTCATCAGCAAATCTATTCTGATCGTCCTCTAGCCATCCACACAATAGCATTTGATAGAGATAGATACTGGTGGGACTCATACACTGGGGCTATATAAAAAGATTGAATGCGTTAAATTATGAGTACATTACAAGCCATTCAGTTGTTGACTGTTGCCGGAACTCGTTCTCCATTCATTGTGCGCTAGTGTTAATCTTCGGGCCCGATAGCAATAGTTGAATTGGTCAGAGGCGATCAAGAGGGTGGTGATGATTCGAACAGCCGCTGGAGGCGCCACGAGTATTCATTGCAACAGTTATAACGGATCTGTGAATGTACGTGTGATTGGGTGATTCTGCCTGTCTATGTATGGGTGTATGTATGTTCATATGTGTGACTTTTGTATGTTTGTATGTATGTATGTATGAGCACTTGTTATAGCGCCCCTTCAAGATTTCTACTCAGAGGCGCTCCCGACTACAGCGCGGACACTGAATCGGAGTTTGACGCCGAAGCGCATGAGCAATTGCGAGTGAAGGACTTGCCCAGGGTCCCTACGCGGCGGCTTGAGGTGGATTCGAACCCGCAACTCTCCGACTGCAACCCACCGAACATACCCCTACACCACCGCGCCCCATGTTTGTATGCATGTCTGTATACATGTGTTTACATTTGTATGCATTTATCTATATCGTATCGTATTTAAGCATTTGTATAGCGCCTCTCGTAGGGTGAACCGTTCAGAAGCGCTCCCAGTGTGCTAAGCCCCGCGAAAATAAACAGGTTTTGAGAAAAGCGAAGGAAGAAGAGAGACTGCCAGAGAGAATTTTAGAGCGAACAGAAGGAGAAAGAGCATTCCAAAGAGAGGGACCAATTGAAGCAAAGGAACGAGCCTGAGCCATAGCAGTTCTACTACGGGGAACCAAGAGGTCAAGTCTATTGCAGGAACGAAGTGGACGGTGGGAGGAAGCTGAGTGTGGCCGAAGTAGTACGCCAACCAGATATTGCGGGGCAAGACCCCTCTGAGCCTTGAAGATCAGAGAGAGGATTTTAAATTGTATGCGAGCATGCAGACTGCAGAGGGAGCCAATGAAGTTCATCAAACATAAAGGAAGAGATGTGAGAGTACCTGGGAAGGCGCGCTATAAGTCTAGCAGCTGTGTTGAGGACCGACTGAAGAGGAGAGAGACGAATCTTAGGAAGACCAACAAGAAGGGAATTGCAGTAGTCAATCCGAGAAAATACAAAAGCATGAACTAAAGTTGTGAATATGGAGGAGGAGACAGAACGACGAATGACCCTGAGACGCCTTAAGTGAAAATAGGAGGAGCGTGAAAGATTAGAGATGTGATCGGTAAAGGTAAGTGAACTATCAAGGGTAACACCCAGATCACGTACACTTGACGAGAAAGAGAAGAGCGGGAACTTTTCAGAGAGGAGAGCAAAATCAAGTTTATGGAGCTGCTGAGGGGTACCAAACCAGATGAATTGAGTCTTAGAAGCATTAAACATTATTATATATAAATATATATATATATGCATGTATGTATGTATGAGTGTATGGATGCATGTATAGATGTAGGTATGTATACATGCATGTATTTATGTAGGACAATATGTATATGTGCATGTATGCATGTATGCATTTTTTATGTATGTATATATGTATGTACATGTATGTTTGCATGTATAATAATAATAATAATAATAATAATATCTTTTCTTTAATAAGCGCCTGACAAACGCACTGCGCTGTACATTTACATGTTATGCAATTGAAATCTTAACTACTAACAGAACAGACAGCCTGCAACACACGGCGCTAATAGCAGCCTACAAAGCACGTCCGCCCAACGGGGGCTCGAACTCGGTACCTCTCGGTCTCTACGCCAGATGTTATCCAATGCGCTATCGGGCATATATATATATATGTACATGTATTTGTATCCTCCGTTTTCCGTTTGCAAACATGGTGGACAAGTGGTAGAAAGTTATACCGTTCTGGTTCTTTCAAGAAAGGATGAAGAGGAAATTTCATATAATGGGTTGAGGCTGAGCTCACAGTTAATTACTTCTTAATTATTAGTACGCATTCATTAAGCCCCAGTATCTGATGACCAAGCCCGATAGCGCATTGGATAACATCTCGCGTAGAGAGCGAGAGGTACCGAGTTCGAGACCCGTAGGGCGGATATGCTTTATAGGCTGCTATTAGCGCCGTGTATTGCAGGCTGTCTGTTCTGTTAGTAGTTAAGATTTATGTCTTCTGTCATTGTGTTCTTGAGAATTGTTTCAATTGCATAATTGTAAACTGTACCGGTTGCGATGTGTCAACCGGGTTGTTTCAACAAAGGAAGAATTATTATTAATTATTATTATTTAATGGCGCTGATCAATTGTGAAAAGCATGTGCTTAAAGTCCCTATACTTTCCTCGCTAGAGAGTGACAACGGTCGAACAAACTGGCTTCCGAATCCCGTGCTTATAATTATAGCGTCGTCCGACAACGTTTTAAAGGTGTCTTAAAAGAGCTCGCTAACTAAGTGATAAATCCAGAGTTTAACGACATCTCATGGCAACAAAGGACGTTGACGTCGGCCGATATAATTTTGAACAGGGTTTTCGGTTCGAATTAACTTATGGGTTATATTATTTTATATTGACGACTCCTCCGTAACAAGGATTATAGCCGTGGCTGAGCAAGAAACTAAGGATAATAGCATACTGATATTGTAATGTAATGTAATGTAATGTAACAAGACATTTATAAAGCGCCACTTAAGAGTCTCACAGAAGCGCTCAACACGTGGCCATCAAACAGCTGAAAAAGTGCGTCTTTAAGAGTCGAGAGAAAACCATGTAACCACATGCAGCATTAGTGGCACGCACAGATGGCGGAAGAGTATTCCAGATCCGTGGCGCCGCAATCGAGAAGTCCCGACGAGCACGTGTGGTGGTTCGAAACGAAGGTACAATCAAGTCATTTCGCGAGGCAGACCGGAGAGCCCGCCGACCAGTTTGAGTGCCAACTGGAAGGCACAGTTCAGCAATGTAGTCCGGAGCAGTGCCAGTCGTAGCCTTCCAAACCAGCGTAGCGATCTTGAAATTAACACGATCAGCAACTGGAAGCCAGTGAAGCTCACCCCGCATGTAGTCGGATATGTGTGAATATTTCGGCAGGTCAGCCAGAAGTCTGGCTGCTGCATTCTGAACGAGCTGAAGTTGACGAATGCGAAACTCAGGGAGGCCCAGGAGGACTCCATTACAGTAGTCAAGACGTGTGAGAACAAAAGAGTGTATTAGTACAGCCGCGGCGTTCAGCGAGAGCGTCCTCCGTATAACTCTGATCTGTCTGAGCTCGTAGTAACTTGTCCTTGAAATATGTGTCACATGATCAGCCATCGTAAGCCCACCATCAAGCAGCACCCCAAGATCCCTCACCACATCACAGGTCTGTCCACCAAGGGATGCTGATGCAAGGGCATCAATCCTACAACGTGCACGTCTTGTACCGAACCATATAAACTGTGATTTAGTCGGGTTGAGTCTAAGACGATTGGCAGACATCCAGTCATGCACCATCGCAAGTGCACAATGCATTTGTTGTGCGCACACTACCGAGTCTTCAGGTCGACAGGACAAATAAAGTTGAAGGTCATCAGCAAACTGGTGAGATGTAGGACCCAGCGACGCCACAACATCATAGAGGTCAGCTGTGTAGAGAATGAACATTAGTGGCCCCAGGACTGAGCCCTGAGGAACACCACAAACAACAGGCGCCCAGACAGACCTGTCGTCTCCAATCTCTACCCTCATGGTCCGCCCCTCAAGATAGGAGCAGAACCAAGCCAATGCACGGCCTGAGATCCCGTATGATGCCGCAAGCCTTGTAAGCAGTATCTGGTGATCCACCGAATCGAAGGCAGCACTCACGTCAAGAAGAGCCAGTAGTGTAACCCTGCCCGAATCCATAGCCTGATGGATGTCTGATAGAAGACGGACAAGGAGTGTCTCAGTGGAATGGCCCTTGCGAAAGCCAGACTGATGTTTTGGCATCAGACCATTCTCTTCAAGATATCGGAGCAGCTGATATTGGTTGATTATGCACTGATAATACCATTTTAGCTTCAAAGTTCGTGTTATGTTTCCACGTTAGAAACTGGTGTTGAACTAACAGTATAGCGCGTTCCATGCCTATATAACACAGTTTGAAAACGTTTTAAAGGTGTCTTAAGAGAGCGCTCTTACCAATCAAATTGGATCTATCATTTACACATCATTGGCTTCAAAGGACGTTGACGTCGATTTAAACTAATTTTCTTGTTTACAAACGGTGGTCTTTATCTTTCTCACGGTGCTCTCTATCTTTCTGTCTCTGTCAGTTTGTCTGTCTCTTTCTCTGTCTGTCTTTTTCTCTGTCCCTCTCTTTCTCTCTCTGTCTGTCTCTGTCTCTGTCTGTCTTTGTCTCTGTCTGTCTGTGTCTCTGTCTGTCGATCTGTATCTGTATCTGTCTCTCTGTCTTTCTTTGTCTCTCTGTCTCTGTCTGTCTCTGTGTCTGTCGTTATGTATCTGTCTGTCTGTCTGTCTGTCTGTCTGGCTGGCTGGCTGTCTGTCTGTCTGTCTGTCTGTCTGTCTGTCTGTCTGTCTGTCTGTCTGTCTGTCTGTCTGTCTGTCTGTCTCTCGTCTTGCTTCTCTGCCTTGTTTACGAAACGCTGGCGCTTCAGATATTCTAAATCTTAAAGAAACGAGTGAGGAAAGGTGAGCTGCAGGTCAATCTGTGCCTTCCTAATTGATTTTCCTTAGGCTATAGAAACCTGTAAATAAACTGGTTCACAGCACTTCCCTATTTTATCCTCGATACTGTGGCCTCAAAGGCCGTTCTCGTCGAACTTATTTATCCAAGCTTGAGAAATAGGGCAGAATCTAACGATTGAAGAAAAATGACGACTTTATTGATCAGAAGACGCAATTGAAAAGGTGTGTAATAGATTAAATTTTCTATGAGTTTATGCCAGTCTTTCTTTGATTAGCTAGCTATTCTATGTCCACAGTGCGCTTTTTTATAAATTTAAATATTAATTTTTAAATTTGTCTACTTACGACTTTAATACCCACCTCAGACCCTATAAGAGAACTTACGATGATCCTCCTGATAATTTATCACTTGCGGCGTCTACGTGCCATTCGACGATCTGTCCCCTCGCCGATTTTTTCTTCCATGGTTCATGCCTTTGTCTGTTCACGCATTGACTACTGTAACTCATTACTTATAGGCCTACCTAAACTCCGTCTGGCTCCACTTCAATCAGTACTTAATGCAGCTGCTCGCTTGATTGCTCGCCTTCCTCGTTTCTCCCATATTTCGACTTTCATGACTGAAAACCTTCATTGGCTTCCTTTAACTGCTCGGATTCAGTTTAAAATTCTCTTTCTTACGTGTAAAATGTTTTTAGGTCAAGCTCCTCGATACCTCTGTGATCTTATCAATATCATACGGCCTATCTCAGCTACTTCTGGACGTCCTCTCCGCTCTTTTGACCATCATGACCTTCTAGTTCCTCGGTCTCGGACTGCCACAGCACAGCATCGTGCCTATGCCTCTGTTGGCCCTTTGCTTTGGAATAACCTTCCTACTATAACTCGAGCTGTGATGTTATCTGGGGCACTACTGTTTCTGGTCGTTCTCTTAAGACTTTTCTTTTTTCGAGGGGCCCTTCGCACTGCATGGAAGCGCCTCTGATTAGGTTGTACTGTGAGAGGCGCTTTATAAATCCGTAAATAGAATAGAGTAGAATAGAATAGAATAGAATAGAATTAATTGCAAGAGGACTTAGCGCTCGCATGTTGTTTTTTTATTTGATCTTTGCTGGTGGTACGCCAGCATTCAATTTTTATGTGGTTGAACAATAAAAATAAGTTTGAAAACCGCTTACTTAAAGCTCAATACTAGCAAAACACGGGAGATGGTGCTTACTAGACGGTTAAGGAGAGATCATCCCATTCCCACTCCTTGATCTTGAAAGGGTTGACTCCATGGTGGTACTGGGAGTTACTAAGAGCAATGACCTTCGGGTTTCGTCGCATGTCGGTCGCGTTCTTGGATCCCGCGCCTCATCGCCCTATGCGCTGAGCGCCCTGAGAGCCCATCGTCTGCCATCCGCCGCTTTTAACGGTGTTGCTAGAGCCAGTGGCTAAATTGCTTATCCAGGTGTGGCGGATCTCCGATTCTTTACAAATCTAAACTTTAACCCTGGAACTACCACTGGGGTCAAAATGACCCCAAACGATTTTCCGTTCCTCACAACTCCCGCATAACATGAAGAATTTTTATGATTTTTTCTGACTTTGTACATCTAACCATTCTTTGTAAGATTCTGTAATATTTGTACCATTTTATCTCACCAGATGGCGCTCATAACGATTTGCAACATTGACTACCATTGGGGTCATTTTGACCCCAAATGAAGATGCTGAATAGAAATTAAATTTGCCTTATAGAAATTATTAAAAATATGTAAATATGAAATGCTGTTTGAGAAGAATTAAGCCCCCTGACAGCAAGACATCGTAAGTTTATCATCTGGAAATTTTACACTGGGAGAATGAGAGCAAAACGTGTGGGAGAAATGAGAACGTGTGGTTTTTGACGTTGTACAAGACATGCAAGGTTCTGGTGGAAACATTATCTGTGACAACATCTTGCCAGACTTGGTCTGGTGCAGGAGTTGTTTCAAGAACAGATGACTCTGTTAGGCACCATTCTACTCGCTTTCAATGTCTAGCTGGTAACCCTCCTCTTATGCCTTTCTCAAAATCTATTTCTTCTCTCGTGGCCTTATGCACTGGGAGTGACTCTGAACGGTACACCCTACCTCTAGTAAGCTATACTAGAGGCGCTTTATAAGTGTTTGAATACAGCAGAAAATACAATAGGCTACATTAAAGAACTATAAGAAACTTTAGCCTGAGTTAGGATGCCAAGGGTCGTGAAAACTGTACTCGTTTTCACGGTTTGAAACGCTTGTTTTCACACTGTTCGAAAACCGCTAAAGTGGTATGTTTTGTACTGCATTATTCCAGGACACAGAATAATAGGACAGGGCAGGTTTTAAGACCAATTTGAATAGAAACTATTACAACTTGAAAGGAAAATTTAAAAAAAAAATAATTTTATTCATGCATCACAACAATAAATGGTATGGGGTCATTTTGACCCCAATGGTAGTCAGTGGGTGCAAAAAATGCTGGTTGTTCTAGGGTTAAGCCTATCTGGCGAATGTATTACCGAGGTATTCGCTTTTTGCTATGCGAATGCGCATAAAATTGTGTAAAACAAGGAGCCTATGGTCGATTATTGTAACCGAAACACGTTTAGGTGACGGATATCATAGTTTAGGCGGCGGATCTTATATCAGAGGTGCCGGAGCTAAGATCCCGTGGGATCCGCCTGCATTTAACCACTGAGTCTATAGCCACAACTGCGGCGCGTGTCCTCTACGTCGCCCTGACCCGGTGCACGGGGCTTGACAGCAACAGCAGAGGACCGGTCAATTAACCTATGGCTGGAGCGCATTCATTCTTATTATAGGGTGAATGTCATTTCTGTCGCCCGACACTTCGAGCGTTGAGTCGGTCGTTGGGGACATTAAGGTCCGGCTGCTGCGAGCAGTTATACGACTTGATTTGCATGCATTGCGTAGCCTGTCTCCCCCCTCGGGTATAGTCTGCGACTTCGATCTTATAGCTTTGTGCATCCAAAAAAAGACGAGAGAAACTTCATTTCTCGAGTGTTATACAGATTCTCAATCAAGGTTTCCATCTGACTAGTTCGATTGAATTATTTTTTTCTGAGATTCCTTTCTTATCGCTGTACCTGGCTTCGGTGTGTCAGCAAGAGTTCAATAGACGAATATAAATAATTAATTATATTTTCCTTTCTCCAGGCTTTGGACTGGCACAACCACAGGGGGTTGTGGCGGAGTTATTTAGCAATGACACTTTTCGAAATTCATTTGAAATAATATTATAACGTTTTCGGATGGTCTATATAGCATCGGCTGACCTTATCTTAGGGGTGTTTAAATAGAACGTTCTAACCAATTTGTGTATTTCCTTTTTAACGTCTAGCTGTGTGGTTTCAAAGACTATTAGCGTCGCCCTCCTCCTTTATCCAGGCTTGGGACTGGCACTGTCAGAAATCAAACAGTGGCGGAGTTAAAATTTGTAACCGTGTATCAAACTTTTATAGCATCGGTTGACATCATTTTAGAGGTGTGGAAATAAAGCGCTCTAACCATTCGGATACCGTACTGTACAGTAGTTCCGGTTCTCATTTCCACCGACCCAATTGTTTCTCAATTGATTTTATACGAATCCAGGCAGTCCTTTCTTCCAGCCTGTCCATAAGCTTCACCACCTTATGATTCCATCTTGTGCTGCCTTCTGGATCTCTCCATCTCTTTGCATGGCCAATCGTCAAGGTCAATCCTTTTATTCCACTTACATCTTGCTTGCCATTGTGTTCCATCGCGCCTTCTTATAACGCAACACATTTGGCAGCGTGCCAGGTTTTGCTCAAACGACGAGCTATAAATAACCGCGCCATTTTCTTATGTGTTTTGTTCGCTGCTTGTATGCGTCTATGTCCGCGTGCGTTATCGTCAATGTATGCCTAGTTTATGAGTAACTGCCGACATTTAGAAAATCCTATCTCACCGAAATTGCATCATTTGGAATCCCTGTGCATCCGACCCTTCTTCGCTTACCCTCCCCCACCACCACCACCCGCCACTTACACCATGACCACCACCTACCCACCTATGCCCCACCCGCTCTGCCCTAGCGATAAGTCTGCCTTATGGGATAAGACGGTGGAAAGAACGCGAGATTTATTCATGGCGGAAGAGTGAATTGACAGCCTTACGTCATCGGCGAAAGACGTAGAGCTAATTGTCGTTGTGCAAGACAAACGCATGACAGTCATGCGAAGGCTATGGACAGGGTGTGTCTCGCGAACACTCCTCGTTTATATTTCTTCCATTATCTGCTATAATAACCGTTAGCAGCAATGTAATTAGTCAAGTTATTGAGAAACGTGGTCCTGGGGTTGAAATCTGAGAACAGTTAACAATTGACAAATGGTTTCATACTGTATAACAGGACAACCATAAAACAATAATATATTTAATAATTATAAAAGTAGCCAATTATTTAGGGCGTTCTTTCTATACACATTTAATTGCATAGCTGTTGAATAGCTATATAAATACACATAAATTTTGATCAAATTAATTAAATATTAAGCTGTAATATGCCAAAAAAATCTTTGTCGGCGGCAACGGCCTATGTTGTCATAAGCTGCCGTTAAACTGTGGATCCATCCATCCATCAAATTAATTAATTTGAGCGTTCATTCTTTCTATTAATTCACATAGTCATGATTTCATGCCTTAAATTAATAATAAATTCATCAATTCACTGATTAATAAATTCATTTGTTCCATAATTCATTAATTTGTTCGTTCGTTCTTCTAATCGTTCATCCACTAATTAAAGTTTAATACACCGTCAGTGTCGCTGTTGAACGACACTAAATCATAGCATTGTCACCCTCCACCTTTATTCTGGTTTGGGTATGGCAGACTGGAATTAGGCCCTGCCTGCTACCTGAAATAAGTCACTTTTAAAGACTCGCTGGCACCAGAGCTGAAGAATCAGATTAATTATTGAACGAAAATGGGACTTATAATTATAAGGTCAGTTTTAACCGATATAAAGGTGTTTAACCTGCGCGTAATGAAAATGTAAAAATCAGTGTTTAAGTAAGTAAGTAAGTAAGTAAGTATTTCCTTTATTGAGAAGCACTAGCAAACGCACAGCACTGTACATAGCAAGATTAACAAGATTAATACATTCAAACAAATAAACAAAAATTTATATATACAACCAAAGAATTGAATGAGAGGCTTTATTGTACAGAGGAAGAAGAGCTAGAGCTAGATCTATGTTTAGCGACATCTTACAGCGACCAAGGCCTTTAATGCTAGCCTACGCTACCTAGGCTGTTACGATTAATTTTGTCGGAACTGTCAATTCATTCGAAGGCTCAAACCAAGCCTTGGATTAAACGACTAAGTCATGCTTTCATGCCTTCATTCATTCTTTGAAGGTTCAATCAATCAATCAATCAATATTTTTATTGACCACCATGATAACAATACAGGCACATAGTTTATGCAATCGTATACAGGGTGTCAATGGGTAAACCCAAAGGAACATATGGTTCCGCTAAGGTTGACTACAAGCGATGATTAAATCAATTTCTTCTAGTCAGAGGTCGGTTTAAATCTTCATACGGTTACTCCAGACGGCGCTATATCCCACTAAATACCCTCTTAGGGTAAGTAATACATTGCCATTAGATCAACTTGCAATAAAAATATATATATATATAATATTTACTAGTTTATTCTAAAACTTTCTAATGAACTTTAATTATTCACTATCACTCATGTTAGCATTTCTGCGTTTTTGTCAGATTGTTTTCTCAATTAAACGAATATATATATATATATATATATATATATATATATATATATATATATATATATATATATATATATAATGTATTATGTATATACATGTATGTTTGTAGTTAAACATATGTCCACCGATGCTATATAAATTTATTTAACTCTGCAAAATGTACTGTAAGCAAAACCCAACGCTTTACTGAAAGGATGTAGTGAACGATTTCATTTGAAGCGTTCGAATAAATGATTTTATTAATAAACTAATGAATTTCATGAATGAAGTAATGTCATCAAAGGTTTTGTAACTCAAAATAATTTCTGTCGACGTCAAAAGCCTCCGTTTTCACGAGACGTCGCCAAACACAGGATCCATCCACTGCCCGTACTCTGGTTGCGCCAGTCGCAAGCCTGGATAAAGGAGGAGGGCGACATTATTCATCTTTGTTATCACACAGTGTCGTTAAACAGCAACTAGCACATAATTATCTCTAATCTCTCTCGGTCCAGGTTTTATCACTTGCGGCGTCTACGCGCCATTCGATGATCTGTCCCCTCGCCGATTTTTTCTTCCATGGTTCATGCGTTTGTCTGTTCACGCATTGACTACTGTTACTCGTTACTTATGGGCCTACCAAAACTCCGTCTGGCTCCACTCCAATCAGTACTTAATGTTGCTGCTCGTTTGATTGCCCGCCTACCTCGTTTCTCCCATATTTCGACTTTCATGACGGAACACCTTCATTGGCTTCCTCTAACTGCTCGGATTCAGTTTAAAATTCTCTTTCTTACGTGTAAAACGTTTTTGGGTCAAGCTCCACGCTACCTCTGTGATCTTATGAGACGGCCTACCTCAGCTACCTCTGGACGTCCTCTCCGCTCTTTGACCATCATGACCTTCTAGTTCCTCGGTCTCGGACTGCCACAGCACAGCATCGTGCCTATGCCTCTGTTGGACCTTTGCTGTGGAATGAGCTTCCTGCTATAACTCGTGCTGTGATGTTATCTGGGGCACTACTGTTTCTGCTCGTTCTCGTAAGACTTTCCTTTTCGAGGGCCCTTTCGCACTGGAAGCGCCTCTGATTAGGTTGTACTACGAGAGGCGCTATATAAGTCCATAAATAGAATAGAATACAATAGAATAGCCATCTATTTAATCACGGGACACGGTTATAGAATGGATAATGTGCTCTGTTTAGACTCCATGAAAACATACAAAAACATACAAAACGACGTTATAATTATAGTCATAGGACACGATAATATCTAGTTCCAAACTCCGCCACTGATCGCAGTCTGTCGGTGCAAGTCCCAAGCCTGGAGGAAGGAGGAGGGCGACGCTAATGATCTTTGTCGATCACACAGTGTCGTTAAATTGAAACTATACTACTAGTAACTGTTGGTACCCGCCACTGCACGTCCTTGCCTTAGTGCCAGGCAGTGCCAGTCTCAAACCTGGATGAAGGAGGAGGGTGACACTAATGATCTCTGTTAGCACACAGTGTCGTTAATTTGAAACACAACTACTAGTAGCTGTTGAAAATTGTAAATTCGACAAAGTAAACTTCAACGGATCCATAATAACAGTTAAATACGGAAATTTACTAGCTGTTATACGCCAACTGAATGGTGTAAACTGATAGAAATAATATTACTGCGGTCGTTAATGTCCTTTGTTGCCATAACATATCGTTAACTCTGGATCCATCAATTGTTTTCAACGGCTTTTGACATCATAAGACGACGGTATGCCTTTGAAATAAAAAATAACTGTTAGATTTGTAGATTACGTAAAGTCAATATCAACTGTCCTGGGAGCCTTGAGATAGGAATTGATGAAGTTCATCAAATCGAGGACCATAACTCTATTTTTCAACGATTACAACTAAATGTACAAACAGCAAAAATGAGTCAAAATTAAAATAGTAATAATGAAACACAGGATATTAAAATAGCCAATTGTTGAGAGCGGTCCATAAGACACCTTTAATTGCGTTGGTACTGAGCCTATAATTACATAGGCTAACACAGGGTAAGCATCTTGAATCTACGCCTACATCGTGTACTAAATTGTTCATTTCCAACAATGTGCTTTCCTATCATCGTGCGTGTCGACTTCTGAACTTTGAAGGACAATGTCAAATAGAGTAGTATTGTGTTGCATTTCTGTTGGTATACAAATCCGAATTGTACTTCATATACAATAGTTGGATGCATGATATGATTTTCTGCGCGTCAACCATTTCCTAAAATTCAAGTCAAGATTCCCAGTTTGATCGAGAAATTGCCTATAAGAACGTGTAAGTGACCCATTTTATAACCAAATGTTCACTACATATTTCATGGCTACACTCTAAAATCTTTTGTGGCCGGAGCTCCACCCCAAACCCTGATTTTAATTTTGTATTCAAGGTAAGTGTAATCCATTAGGAGTAAAAATTAGGGCTGTTAGGAGTGCCTGGAAAATAGGACCTCGTCCTTTGGAACTTAGTGAATGTTCTTCGAAATGCAATGGAATTAATAAGGCTGGATAGAGATGGCAAAGGAAACTGAGCTCACGCGACTATGCATAGAAGGGCGAAATGACAGAGAGGAATGGAGAAGATGCTTTGCATGATGCCCAGACCTGCTACTGAATGATTAATACTACGTTTTTGTTCCCCGTGTTAGGACCATGCACAATGGCTCAATCCAGATCCTTTGTGTCCATAGGTCCCTCTCTATGGAATGGACTTCCTTCTTCTCTACGCTCTACAATACTCTCTGGTAGCATCTCTTCCTCTTTCTCTCACCTTAAAACCTTCCTTTTTTCTCTGAGTACCTCGCACAGGGAGCGCTTCTGAAAGGCTTATGCTACGAGAAGCGCTTTATAAATGACCAAGTACAATACAATACAATACTACGTAGAAGTATTATAGCGAGGGCAAGATAGACAGCGCCTGTAGGAGGAGAGCGAGGACTTGCGCTTTCAACATATCAGCCGGCTTTCTATTTAATTGCCTTCCGATATTTCCCTATCCGTATGTCTGCCTGTGTTTGTCTGCGTGTCTGTTTGCGTGTCTATCTGCCTATGTGTCTGTCTGTCCTTGTATTGTATTGTATTGTATTTAAAGATTTATAAAGCGTCTCTCACAGTGCACACCAATCAGAGGCGCTCCCAGTGCGAAAGTCCTCGAGTGTAAAGACAAGTTTTGAGGTAGCGAAAAGATGTAGCAGGACCACCACACAGTATGTGTCTGTCTGTCTATATATGGGTCAGTATATGTGTGTCTGACTGTCTGCCTATCTGTCTCTTTAATGTCCAATGAATTAGACGGAGAGCTGCCGGCAGGTGGAGCTTCTGTCTTTGCTAATCGGACTCTTTAAGTCGAAGGTAGCCTAATTTCGGAAAGTGGCAAGAATCGAGGTCATCAGCGCAGAAAAAGATATACAACCTTTTAAATTCGCAGATATTTTCATAATGATATTCATCATCGTCATCATCGGTGTTTTCAAATCTTAACCTTCGTCCTCGTAGTCATAACGATCATCGTCATCAACTTCATCCTCATTCTCGTAATGGTTTTAGTTTTCTCGTCGTCATCTGAGTAGCGCCATGATCATTATCATCATCGTCACCATCGTCGTTGTCGTCATTGTTATCGTCATAGTAATTATCATTATCAATATCACATCGTCGCTGTCTTCATCATCATCATCATCATCATCATCATCATCATCATCATCATCATCATCATCATCATCATCATCATCATATCAATGCAACTAGACGATATTAAGATTGCAAAGTGAAGGTCCCACATAACTAAACAGAAACGTAAAGGTTTTTCTATATCGACCATTTTTTCAAGTTTTCAAGTGACTGATCGTGTGAGATCCTTCATTGTTCCAGAAGTTTAACGATATGGTATCGACTTAAGGAAGATTACATACTGGACCTCGTTTCTGCTTTCGTTCTATATTTAAGGCGAACAGAACCGTTAAAACAGGTGTGTAATTATTTTGAGCAGTTTCACCGTTCCAATGCCATAATCTAGCGATCTACCTATTACATCATGGTATAGTTTGAATGAATGAATGAATATATATATACACAAATATATACTCTCAAAATAGACCGCTATATATATATATGATGTATGGCTTTGTACCATCCAACATGACTACACATAAATGTAAACTTTTTGTATAGCGACATGTTTTCAAATGACTGGTCAGATGAAATCACTCATGGATCCAGAAATTACTTTTAACATTTGTCTCAGTTTGTATGGCATAATACAGACTTAACAAGTGTACAAATTAACAAAAATATATAACAATCAGGTTAGTTGGTTAGTTGCTGCTTAACCACGCTATATCAACCTGTCAGATAATAAAACGAATATCTATCCTCCTCTATAGCAATTGAACACCTTTAACTCGTTTAATTCAGACGCTATATAGGTGTAATATTCGTTCAAATATGAGCTTACAGCAGAGAAGTCATAATTATTATAGGTTGGTTAGTTGATATTAATATAAGGACGCTGTGTAATAACAACGATTAATAACGTCGCCCTCCTCCTTTATAGCATTTGAACACCTTCAAATCGTTTATTTGAGACGCTATATAGGTGTAATTGTCGTTCAAACATGAGCTCTAAGCAAGGAAGTCATGTTATAGGTTGGTTAGTTGATATTGTATTGTATAATTGTATTGTATTTGAACACTTGTTATAGCGCCCCTACCAGATTGCCTATTCAGAGGCGCTCCCGACTACTAAACGCGGACGCTGAATCTGAGTTTCACGCCGAAGCGCATGAGCAATTGCTGAGTGAAGGACTTGCCCAGGGTCCCTACGCCGGCGGCTTTGAGGTGGATTCGAACCCGCAACCATATCTCCAGCTGCAAGGCACCGAACATACTACCCTATACCACCACGCCCCAGTTGTGTTGTGTTGTGTTGTATTGTGTGTTGTATTGTACTCCACGTTTATAATGCGACCGAGCCATCCGCAGTAAAGATCCGAGAAATTAATCTCTGATAAACCGATTTAAGACCGGGAATCGA
This sequence comes from Aporrectodea caliginosa, assembly GCA_020284085.1. NCBI lineage: Eukaryota > Metazoa > Annelida > Clitellata > Crassiclitellata > Lumbricidae > Aporrectodea > Aporrectodea caliginosa. The sequence continues at coordinate 283,737 of JACEVL010000153.1, read as the reverse complement.
GTCTCAAAGGCCGCCGGCGTGGCGAGCGGGCTACCAACCCACTCGGCCACTCAGGATCTCAAATATTAAATATTAAGGACGCTGTATAATATAACAAAGGTGATTAGCGTCGCCCTCCTCCTTTCTTCAGACTTGGGACTGGGACTGTCAGAGTGCGAGTTTAGAAAAGTCAATTTAAAGGCGCATGACAACGGTAAAATCGTTAAGCAAGTAAATGTAAACGTATTCGTTTCCTGTAAGCCACCCTATGACTCCGACCTTAGTAATTTTTCAATGAATTGACTGGGTGAGATCCTTCATCACCGCTGCCCGTTTGAATGAGAGTGACGCCAATTAAGGACCCCGTGTACCGACCGTGCTATCGCTAGATTCAAATCTCTTACATAAGCTACTCATCGGTATGAATACGAACCGACATCCTCACGCACGGAGATATGTGGGACGTGCGTTCTAACCGAAGTAGCTTATGGATCTAGGGTTTAACGACATCTTACGGCAACAAAGGCCGTTGACGTCGGCAGAAATTAGTCTCAACGTTCGCACGGTATAATACAGCTTCTTATCATTCTTCACTGTAGCTTATCGAACCAGAACTGTAGGGCTATCAAGAAAATATATAGCGCAATATAATATGCTCTGGGAGATTTTACACAGGCTTTGCTTAAGTACCCTGGAAGTTCGCGGACGTAGTTCCGAAGGCTTTGTATTTGAGTCTTTTGTCTCCTCAAGCTCATTGTGATTTCGGTAAACCACTTACGCGCAGGAAATCCTTCATTGTTGAAACGCGGAAGGTAGAAAAATTACCGAGGGAAGTATCTTTTGCGACTCCAGCACGGCAGGGCCGCAACAATAACCGTCGACGCGCTGATTGGCTAAATCAAATCCAAAAAATACGAGGACTCGGGGGAAAACTCCACGATTTGAAATCTTCCGAGGATGAGAATGAGATGCTTAATTGGGAAAATTACTGATTGAACGCACGTACGCATTGAAAACTATTAAGTTATACTTGTAAATAGATTACTGTTAGCGATTTGGGCAATATCAATTTGTTGAACTTGCTGTGAGGTATAAATGTATACTATTCCATGATTTCCATCCATGTCTTTGTTTGTCTTCCTCCACTCCGTGTTCCCTCCACGTGACAATGTAATGCCATGTCTGGTAATCTCTTTTCATCCATTCTTACTCCATGACCGAACCATGCCAGTTTTCTTTTTCAAACAAAGACATGGATGGTAAACGTGAGACAAGATATTGCAGAAAAAGACATGGACATGAGAACGACCATGGATACTATCAGAGACAGAAAGAAATGGAGCCATCTTGTAAAAACCTCATCGTCGGCACACACCTGACGGAAGAGAAGAAGAAGAAGAAGAATGTAGCTATTATTAGCCCAGTGAATTTGTTACAGTGAGAAAGACAGAGACTGAGACAGAGGCAGGCAGACAAAGAGGCACACAGATATATATAGGCTTGGATAGATCTGCAAGAGTGCTGGATGGGCAGAGATAGAGATACGGAGAGAGAGAGAGAGAGAGAGAGATAGATCTGAGAGAGATTGAGAGAGGGAGAGGAGAGAGAGAGAGAGAGAGAGAGAGAGAGCAGAGACAGAGACAGAGACAGATACAGAGAGACAGAGATAGACAGAGAGCAGAGAGACAGAGAGAGAGACACAGAGAGAGAGAGACAGAGACAGAGACAGAGACAGAGAGAGAGTTTATCCCGAAAGAAAAAGAGAGAGAGAGAGAGAGGAATAGAGTGACAAAGCGTTAACCACGGACACAGGAAGGGATACAGAAAGAGATAGTGTGACAAGCCGTGTTTATGAGGTGTTTAAACATGCGCTATATTAAGTGTCCTGATACACGCAAACAAACATACATAAAAGAGACAATAATGACAGAGACACGGAGACGGATATAGAAGAATGAAGGGACGACAGATAAAAAGGAATGGAACAACAAGAGAGAGACAGAGACAGAGAGAGACAGCCAGAGAGACAGACAGAGACAGAGAGAGACAGAGAGACAGAGACAGAGGCAGAGAGAGAGAGACAGACAGACAGAGAGACAGAGAGAGACAGAGAGACAAGAACGTAGAGAGTGTGAAACGGAGTCACAATGAAATGGCGTATGTGAGGTTTCTCCCTCTCTTGAAGCATCACCAGGTGTCCGTCTCATCTGTTGGGTCATTGACTGAGGCGCTAAATCAATTCCTCTAGGAAGGAATGCATTATTAAGACAGGTGGTTGCGTCACCACTCAACGAAGGTCGCAAAGCAACAGGAAACTGCATCTGATGCCTCGATTTTACCTCTCGCTCATACCTTCCCTTTCTCGCCTGTCAATTTAATCACTCCTCCGTTTGCCCTCTCTCTTGCAGCTTTCCACTCAAGACTGAAAATCGAACTCTTCAGTAACTATCCTATCCTGGTTCAAGTCCGCTTGCGCAACCACACGACTACTACCTTAACCGATTGCCATCGTAGCACCATGCTGTCTCCTCGACTTGACCTCCCAGGATTTTGACCTGGCACCGGAAAGGACAAAAAACCATGGCAATTACGGATTTGATTTGATATTGGATCTGTGTATAAGAGGATCTCCCTGACTTGGCTTTTGTGTGGCACTGAGTCATTTAGGATATTTACTTAACATACATTATATTTCGCTTGCGTGGCCCAAGTAGTCGATGGAGTGGCACTTGGATGCACGTTTTCCTGATGCCACATCAAGTGCCTAGTGATATTATTATTCTGCATTCAATTTGTGCCAATGTCTAATGACCAAGCATCAGTCGATGCTGCTGTATGAAGGACTTGCTAAAGGTCGCTACGCTGGAACCGTACCAAAGGAGGCTCAAACCCTTACTCTTCATCTTACAGGGCTAGCTTTCTAACCAATTAGGAGTAGTTGTCAGTGTGTTACGGCGTCTTATGGCCGCCAGAGCTGTTGAAGTCGCCCTCCTCCTTTCTAGTGGCTAGGGACTAACCATGGTCGCCCGCAGATATATTTTGCAGGTGGGTGAAGGAGCAGAACCATTTAGCAGAAAATCATTTTGGAAGGATGAAGAAATCCTATTGGCTTTCCCATATTCCTATATTGGACTTATGTGAACCTATCATTGGGAATATTGGGTGAATGCTTAAGGGCATACTTGAAAACATTCATTCATTCATTCATTACGAAGATTTATATAGCGCCCCTTCAAGGTTACAACTCAGGAGCGCTCAAGTATGTTACGGATTTGAAGATATATTAGTATAGGCCTAATAGTTTAAAATCAACTTTACAAAATAATTAATTATATGAACGAGGAGAAATGTCATGAGATCCTTCATGAAGTAAACTTACCCGTTACGCTAATTTGACTCATTTCGTTTTGGTAGGTGGCGCTGCTAAAATCTTATTCGTTATGAAGCTCGTAATAAATTGGACTCTTGCGAATTGAGTCCAGTTTATTACCAGTCCTCTCATATCGGCAGGTGGCGTTGCTAAGAACATGGCCGATGTTGTTTGCACGCATACAAAAGAACTAGATCGATAACCGTCGCGTAGATTCAAATTTTCATGCAAAGAAAGTTCGTGCGGGCATGCGTCCCACGGGTTGATTTTCAAATTCTTTTCAACGGCCTTAGGACGGGCAAACTAGTAAATACATCGAAGTAGACATCAATTCACAAAAATGAAATGTATAGTGTTTTACTCATTATTATTTGTAGAATTTAAATAGTGTAAGTAATGAGCTGTGGCGGAGAAAATCAATTCCGACTTCACTTGTCAGATAGGGTGAAAAGTAGTAATTTACCGTCTCCCAAGCCATTATTATAGCATCTGATAAAAACATTTAAAAGGTGTCTAAGGAGAGAGCGCTAACCATTCGTCTGCCGTCTTGTTGCCCGGAAATGTAACCCCAGCTTTAGTCTTTCATATCTCTGAGTATAAAAGGTTTAGTTTCATCTTCTCACCATCCCTCATTCAGAGCATGGTTTGTGATCAACTGTTGAATTTTATTACTTGATGTGACGTTAAACTAGTAAAGTATTATTACAATCACCACTATAATTTGTCATTTTATTGCTATTATTTTGGAGCAAATTATTTCTTCATAAATCCAGCCAGCTTATGTAAAGACTAATTAAATTGACTGTTTTCGGACAACCGTCATTCATTCATTCATTATTATTATTATTATTATTATTATTATTATTATTATTATTATTATTATTATTATTATTATTATTATTATTATTATTATTATTATTATTATTATTATTATTATTATTATTATTATTATTATTATTATTATTATTATTATTATTATTATTATTACCGTCATTGTCATCATCATCATTTATAATTTTTATTCTATAGAAAAGCAATAGAGGCACGGAAGAAACTGCAACACAATCGGATATAACATAACCCATCCATCTATAGTCATTGGATGTTATACGTCCCCTCTGCCCTCTATGCATCGACATCCAATGTCCTACCTGTGTATGTACCCGAACCGTTATACAGCGCCCTCTCGATACATAATAAAGGCTCTGGATAATGACTATCCAAGAGGAATTTTAGTTCGCAACACGATCTCTAAGGAGGCGGTGTACAACAATAATATATATATATATATATAGCTCATTCGTGTGTTCATAAAAGGCGATATACATAACACTATATATACATAATATATATATACCATATATATATATATATATATACCATATATATATATACCATATATACTATATATATATATATGCCCAGATCGTTTGCAGTTTCCACCTTTTCAATTCCAAACATATCAAGCTACCTAACGAGGCATAAACTGTGTCAACAACTTTGCATACGAAAAGGTCATTCGTGATGTGCGATAGCAAGTAGACAGGGCCTTCTACTCCGCTCGCTACGATACTTTCGGATGCCGGATGTTTATTGAAAATGTGATGTAATGTTGCGTGATGTGATATTGTGGGAAGTAATGTTTTAGTAATAATAATTTATTTTGTGGGAAGTAATGTTTTAGATGTGATGTAATGTAAGCGTTCCAAGATTCAAGTCGGCCTCGATGCATGCACCAAGGCTTACTCGATGGAATTCTGTACACGTCAAGTTGTTTGGTAAGGTCAGTGTCAGACTAAGAAGTGTTGTTCCTTACACACCTCTTTAAGTCTTACATATAGCTCTATAAAAGAGACAAGAGGCAGTCGTTCGCATATCTTTTGTAACCGTCGCGTTCGACCTAAAAGTAAACGTGAAAAAGAAACATCCCGTTAAACTCCGTTACTACTCGTACTCTGGCAGTGCCAGTCCCAAGCATCGATAAAGGAGGAGGTCGACGCTAATGATCTTTATTTGAATGCTCAGCTCATCTCTTGGTCAGATGTGGTGTTCCCCAGGGTTCTATACTGGGGCCACTACTCTTCATCCTCTACATAAATGATCTTCAAGCAGTAACAGATCTAGACTTAATAATGTTTGCAGACGATACTAATATCTTTGCAACTGGCTTAACTAAAAATGTCATGGTTGATAAACTAAACTTGGACTTAAATCGAATAAGTGACTGGTTTGCAGCAAACCTACTATCCCTGAACTTAAATAAAACTTGCTACATGATTTTTGGAAATAAGCAAAACCTAAATTTAGACTTAGATATTAGAATAAATAACGAGAAATTAATTCGTACCTACGAAACCAAATTTCTTGGTGTTATAATAACAACTGACCTGAAATGGGGAAGGCATGTGGATATGATTGTAAACAAGATGTCTAAAGTAATTGGGATTTTTCGAAAGATCAGCTACAAATTAAATCCAGTTGTCTTGAAGCAGCTATACCACACATTACTCGAACCATATATTACCTATATTACATCCATATGGGCATCACCACACAAAACGGTTAAACTAAATCGGGTCCTTCTACTACAAAAAACTGCGATACGTATTATCTCCCAATCACACTACATTGCCCATAACTGATCCAATTTTTTCTTCATTACAAATTCTTAAAGTATATGATATAGCAAAAACTGCCATACTAGTCCTAATGCATAAATCTAGAAATAACACCCTCCCAAATAAGTTTCAAACCTACTTCCACCTCACGTCCCAAATTCACTCTTACTGTACCAGAGGGGCAGAGAAATATGCAATCCCATACGCCAGAACTAGATGTAGATCAAATAGTCTTCAAGTCATTGGCCCTCGTTTGTGGAACTTACTGCCACCCGCACTACAAGAAATTAAACCATTGCAACGGTTTAAATTTAAACTAAAAGAATTTTTTGTATTGGATTATAGAAAGGACTGATGCACTCTGACTTGAGAAATAGACCTTATTGATTTGTATGACTTAGATTATGGAGGGATTGAGGGTAGACAGACGTTGTCTTATTAACTCACTAATATTGTAAAAATAATTTGCTATTTAACCTAATTAAAGTTGACTGGCTTTCTGATCGTCTTCTCTTCTGTTCCTTTCATTAGTTGGTCTTTCACTCTTTTCTCTCTTCCAATACACTTATCTCCCATTTATTCCTCCCTCTTACTATCCCTGCTTCCTATTCTTTCTTTCCTCTAACTCTTCTGACTTTCTTATACATTACATATGATTATGCTTAAACACCGTTTGGTCATGTGATTGAGAAGCACCTGTATAGTATATTGACTTTGAAGTGTTAACACAGTGTAATTGTGCTACTGACTTTGGAAAAGATGGGGTCAATGCTTATAAGCAATAGCTTTCTTTTGACTCCACTTGTGCAGTAGCTTGCTGTTTAGTTATATATAAAAGTGTTTATTCTGTAATTTGTTCCCTGCTGCTGTTACAATAAAGATATCAATAACAATAACAATAATAATAATATTATCACAGTGTCGTTAAACTGAAACTACTATTACTACTGTTAGGACCACAATGGCTCAATCCAGATCCTTTGCCTGTATAGGACCCTCACTGTGGAATAGACTTCCTCTTTCTCTATATATGTATACGCTCTACAATCCTCTCTGATAGCATCTCTACCTCTTTCTCTCACCTTAAAACCTTCCTTTTCTCTCGGAGTACCTCGCACTGGGAGCGCTTCTGAAAGGCTTATGGATCCTCAGTTTAACGGCAGCTTATGACAACATTGGCCGCTGCCGCCAACAAAGATTATTTTTGGCATAATACAGCTCATGTTGAAGGCTTATGCTATGAGAAGCGCTTTATAAATGATCAAATACAATACAGTACAATACAATACAATACATTAGCCTTAAAATAAAGTAAGATAGGCAGTCATTCACACACCTCTTTAAACTGTTGCGTTAGATCTATAAGTAAAAGCAGAAGAGAAAGCAGTTCGTTTAGGATTCTGTGGATTAGTATTATGCAGGGATGGGCAGTAGGCCCTAATTGAAATTACGTAATTGAAATTACTTGAAATTGAGCAATTTGTAATTTGTTATTTTGTAATTCAATTACATTTCCAATGTATTTTGTAATTTGAAATTACATTTCATATCCCAAAGTAATTTGTAATTTAATTACATTTTTCCAAGAAATTTGCCCATCCCTGGTATTATGCAACAGGAGTGGTGAGAACTGTTCAAAAAGAATTTCAATCGATGTCAACATCTTTTAGTTCCATGAGATGTCGTTAAACTACGGACTTATCCATCCAGTGCCTTAAGCTAACCCCAAGAGGCGGCTATGGATGTGAAGTGTCAACGACTTCATTTTCTTAGCCTCGGCATATGAGCGCCGGTGGCCAGTCCTCTCCTTCGCCGTCTCATTTCCCCACCGACAGTCTACGGTCAGTGTACTCATTACAACCGAGTTGGCTGGGTCGCAGGTGGAGTAGATGGTTGGTTCGAAGCTTTTGAAGTCACTGTCCAGACTAATTCAGGTGGCTACACATTAACCGCCTCAGTGGAGGAGATGGCTCGAACCCGTACTAACTCTGCTCGCTGCGAGGCGATCTCCCTAACCAATAAGTATGAATGATGAATGACACTGTGATAACACAGATCATTAGCGTCGCCATCCTTCTTCATCAAGGTTTGGGAATGACACTGCTTGGCAGTATTGCCATCGGGATGAAATTTAACGACATCTTATGGCAACAAAGGTCGTTGACGTCGGCAGAAATTATTTCTAACAGTTCTGACCGTTCCTATGGCATGTGCAGAACGGAGGACGGGTGCCTCCTTGCAGCTGTCCTGCTTCATCAGGGCCATGTGATGAACCCATTCCTCCCACCGTTAGAGGCCACAGCCCTACTCCGTGAGGCCGAGACTGCACGATCGAATTATCCCAAGGGCAGATAACCTTACGAGGGAAACGTTTTTGACAAGAAAGCTTTATCTTGTTTAAATGCCATGTTAACCAAAGTGCGGTATAAGCAGTTGGTCGTAGTGAAGAATATACTTACTTAAAATCAGCATATTGAAATAATTGCAGCAAGTGGATGGATTGGATCCACAGTTTAACGGCAGCTTATGGCAACATAGGCCGGTTCCGCCGTCTTTGTAAGACCACCTCACTTATAGGGCAAATGTCACACCTAAAAGAGATGTGTATTTATTTGTACAGTTCTTACCAATTGTTGGCAAATTGCAGATGTTAGTGTTTCTAACGGCCGTGCTTTATGAATATATAAGATTGCTTGACGGCATTTTAAAGGTGTCTAAAGACATCGCTCAAACCAATAGAATTATAATAGATTATATGTTATTCTATGTTTAATTCCACCGCCATCCTGTCACATGCAAGACTCCGCAGGTGCTGTCACCCTCTCCCACACTCCACTTCCCCGTCATCACCAATCACGCGACCGTGATTCCAGACATATTTATCTAGCGCCGCCGCCGCCGCCGCCGCCGCCGCCGCCATCCGATCGGGGATCCTGCATGAGTGCTTACAGTGTCGGACGCCGCGCGGTCAGACGGTCTCCATTAAGTGATAGTTCTGGGTGAAAGCAGCAGGTGCCTGGCGCCAATGATCACTCGCCGCGGGGCTGACATCCGTCCGGCTTCTGATGCTCCCAGATAAAACGAATTCAATTAGGAAACGATACTCGTAGACGTCGGAGGAGATCAAGCAATATCTACATATGCTTGTCGCAGTGTATATATTGTCACGCAATCGGATCCATTTGAAAACAACTTGACTGAAAAGTCATAGAGGAAATAATAGTCGAATGCTAGCATACATGTATTAGGTGTAAACCGCGACCGCGTTAGGTCACCTGCGCAAATACCTGCGTCTGATATTTAAACAGAGCGAATTGAGTAACGTATGTAACAGAGAAAAAAGGTATATCGTGAGGTCATACTGTCTATTTTAAGTTTGTGCGATACGCTTTGTCAGGCTTTAATCTCCAGTCTCCTCTTATGAGGCTTTTCCATTGAGATGTATAAAAAAGTCTTAACGTTGCATTTTTACCTTTAGTTTGTAATTCCAGGTGCGCACGTGTATGGGGAAGATAATTGAATGGGTGTTGAAGGCTGATGGAGTGGAAAGGTGTTTGCTCGGATTGTATTTCGAGCACGTGCTGCGGAAGAGTGGAGACTGTCTGGAGAAGGAAAATGTCTAGGCAGAGTTCCAGGATCAAGAGCTCAAGGAAGACCTAGAATTACATGGACTGATGACATTAAGTCATCAACAGTGATTTATCACTCGATTAGTCATTGCGGGAGATTTAATGACAGAAGCGGATAAAACCAAATTGTCCGTGTCCTAGAATCAAGGTCGGTTCAAGACAGGACAAGATACAGACAGCCTTGAGCGCCTCTGAGTAGATATCTTGAAGGAGCGCTATATCAAGTTTCACTGATTGATTGATTGATTGATTGAGCCTGAGTACTTTATAAGAATGTCTTTAAATTAGATGCATGCGCGTCGTTAAAATGTTCGATTGTGCTGCAATATTTTACACATTTCCGTTTATTTTATTATTTATTCCAAATTCTGTGCTGCTTAGGTAATCACAGAAAGCTATGATACGTGAGCAAACAAAGACTCTTAAATCTCTAAGAGTTCAATCCAGCTTTTAGCATCAGAACTTCTTTCTGACTTCCTACATGAAATCTAAATAGATTCATTCCGAGATCTAACACTAAAACTCTAGGATATCTTTCTTACTTCCAACACGAGAACCCTGTGAATTTCACGCCAACGTCTAGCACCAAAACTCTTGAAACACATGTGTTCTTACAATTTTAGTATACTCAGATATTTGATATCTTTTACCGCAGTACAGTAAAATACAACATAACTTTAATTCGATACTTAGTTGATTACAAAAACTAATCTATTTTAGACGATACTTCCCCATAGATGGTGAGCGGACGAGATATATGACTAAGTCGACATTTCCAGGAACTCTGTCGTCTCTGCGACTGTGTATAGGTCGAGGCTTTTCAATTAAATGGGAATCAAGTCAAATCTTCAGTTAATGCCAGAGGCGTAACTTGAAATGCGATGCTGGTGTCCGGTAACCATAGCAACCACCGCTAAAAAATATGTCGACGCAGGGTTAAGATGCGGGGGTGACTGTCACCACCAATTTTAGGTCCTGTGCTGAAATATTCGAAGCGACATGACTGCGTTATTTTGGTTTGATGCATGTTCAAGATCCGTTAGATTAGTCATGTATGCAGCGTCTTTGCTTGTAATTAAAAGGCGCTATATCAAGTGTTTTCATGCATGCAAACATGCACACATACACACATACATAAATATATACATAGATACGCACATACATACACATGCATACATAAATACATACAAGCATACATACACACATATACATGTATGCACACCTGCACACATGCATACATACATTATATTCAGATATATAATAATTATATTCCAGAGATGGGCAAATAATCGATTAGGTGCTAATCGTTTAGGTAATCGATTAGACAAACAGCTAACTCTAATTCTAAACATGCGGCTCGCCTTATGCTAATTCTAGTTCTAATTTATTAGCAACGTTTTTAGTTAATTCTAATAGTAAAACGATTAGCTGATCGAATTAGGGGTGGGCAACGATTAAACGCGATTGAAACTCGGGTTTGAATCTATTAGTTTCGCCGTACACTGCAGCAGTCTACAGGAACAAATAGAGATTGCGATGAACGCTGCCATGGAAACACGGCCCACGTCAAACACTTTCACTAGGAGTCGTGAAACAGTCGTTGGCTGCTGCTATCAAAACAGAAATTGAAGTATATGATGAGAGCACTGGAGTAAGACGTGGCCAGTACCTATATACAGTTTGTCAACTCGTGTCTTCTCTCTATTCCTCCAACATCTGCCGAGGCCGAGCAAGTGTTTTCGGCTGCAGGTCTTCTGTGTACAAAGATCCGTTCCCGGTTGAGTGATACATAGGCCCTACATGTATATAATATTATATGCAGACATGGACAAATGCTTACATGCATTATAGTTATGTATGCACGTATGCTTGCTGGTATGTATATGTATGTATAATTATATGAATGTATGCTTGTATAATTGTATTGTATTGTATTTGAACACTTCTTATAGCACCCTACCAGATTTCCCATTCAGAGGCGCTCCCGACTACTGCGCGGACGCTGAATCGGAGTTTCACGCCAAAGCGCATGAGCAATTGCGAGTGAAGGACTTGCCCAGGGTCCCTACGCGGCGGCTTTTGAGGTGGATTCGAACCGCAACCCTCCAGCTGCAAGGCACCGAACATACCCCTATACCACCGCGCCCCAGTATATTGTGTTGTGTTGTATTGTGTTGTATTGTACTCCACGTTTATATTGCGACCGAGCCACCCGCAGTAAAGATCCGAGAAATTAATCTCTGATAAACCGACCGACCGGGAAGCGAACCCGGGCGCCGGCGTGACGAGCGGGCTACCAACCCACTCGGCCACTCAGGATCTCAATAATTCATTCATTCATTCATTCAAAACATTTATATAGCGCCCCTTCAAGAAACTACTCAGAAGCGCTCCCGGCCCAGCCACGACTACAGAAAAAAGACTTGAGGGACTTGTAGAACCCTGCCGGTTGGCTCACAAGTAAAGCGCAGAGCTTAAGCGGGAGGTCATTCCAGTGGAAGGTCCCACACTCTTAAATTTGCAAAGTTAAATCAGCCGAATCCGCAGGCAACACAGCTAAGATTCATAGCTAAAAATTAGATTACTAAGCCTTGAGCTGATCCACGTAATTTTGCGTAGTTATCAGAATGTACGTGATTTGCCTTAAATATCAAGCTGATTCTCCTATGCACGCTGTAGGTGGGTCAGCTACGCATGCTTAGCTGGATCTCGTAATTAGCGTTGTAGCGGGAGCACTGGCTGCCTATCTAGGGTAACTACGCATGCTTAGTTGGATCTCGTAATTAGCGTTGTAGCGGGGCTCTGGCTGCCTATGTAGGGTAGCTATGCAAGCGTAGTTGGCTTTTCATTATGCCTTGTTGCTTCTATGGTCGCCTGGAGGCTAGATGCTTTGTTGTTGTTGTTGCTGTTGTTGTTGCGTGTGTTGCTGTTGTCTTAGTTGTTGTTACTGCTGATGTGACGGTTTCCGTTCCAGTTATTGTGTGGTTGTAGTCGCGGTGTAAGTAGTAGTAGTTGTTGCGTTGGTCACCCGTGGCCATACGGCCGAAGCTACTACTTCTGTTGGCATTTCTCGATCTTGAGCTGTAGTCGTTGTTGCGTTGATGATTCGCTGGTGGTCCATTGTTGTAGTCATTGTTGTAGTTGTTTTGGTGAGAGTTGTTGTAGAATCGCTGTCGTCGTTGGCTGTTAATGGCTAGATTCGTATCCATAGACCTAGACTATTCCAGGCGCTGCTGATGTTAGACATAAGGGATAGGTATAATTCAGAAAAGGCTCTGGTTTTGAGACAAACTAGAGACTTTTCAAATTTTATTGTCGAGCATTCGACCTTTCGTCTACTCGACTTCGTCTGGAATGATGTGTCTAACAGTCTAACAACGCGATTTGATAGAGTTCAGTATTACAATTACATCGTGTATATAAATATATATAATCTTACGCCTACATCAGCGTTATATACATGAGTTCAACAAGCACATTATATATCTAAATATACGTCCTTATATATACATCACACAGTGGTCATCCTCTACAGATTGCCAGATGTTTAAGTGATTAGGGTGTTAATTGCCTCGTGGACGGTCGACCGGGGTTTGAAAATCGTGCAGCCTATTCCTTGATAGCCAATAGCCAATCAACGGTGTCCAAATCAGATGCAGATAACTGATGTCTGGCTATGTGGCGTTGTTAATGCAGCAAAACCTCTTGGCGGGGCTTAATGGATGACGATCATTGCTGCTAGCCAGCTAACTTGCATAGCTGATTATGTATACCTAAGTTGCGATGTTATTTCAACTAAGGGTCATAGCCTGCATAAGTATTTGGATAAGGTATAACGACAAACGCTTTGTGAAGACACGTTAGCGCATAGTCATTTTGAGAATGCCTAGCCTCTATGCATTCTTAGCAGAATTACCAAAGCGCAAGTTACCTCTTCCAGCTAAAGTTTGCTGACTAAACTACATTTTCCCTTGAAATAGCAATTTTGCATAGTTCCATGAAGTTTATCATAACAACTAAGAAAAGCATAGCTGAGAAAACTCTGCAATTTTAAGAGTGCACAACCGAAAAAGCACGGCGCTGCTTAATAGCCAAGCGTGCCCGTGGAACTAGGAGCTCACCCCTCGTCGTAGAACGAAGCGCCCGACGCGCTGCAACGTCGGACACTGGGCGGCAAAGATCACGCAAGTAAGATGGAGCACAGCCAAGAACGCAGCGAGAAACTAGAGCAGCAGTGCGGTATGAGATCCGCTGAGAGATAGGCAGCCAGTGCAACACATCACGTATGTATGCAGAGACAGGAGAGAACTTAGGTAGTCGTCCAATGAGACGAGCAGAATATACAGAATACAACGCATGCGCTCATACATACATACATACACGCATTCATACATGCTACATACGTACATAAATACATACATACATACATACACTCAACGTCGAGAACTGTACAAACTGTTTTCGCATAGTAATCCCAATATTATCGTTAAAACATTATGACGCAATGCATTCCTTCGACACCTTCATTACGCTTTTAATCGATACGATATATTTACTGTTGTCTATAAGTTGAGAATGTGAATCTTTGTACGAAGCGTCACTATAGTGGTATCTAGCAATTTATAAAGCGGCTGTAGTAGCTCAGAGGAGCTCCCAATGTGAAAAGCCCCATGAGAAGAGAAAAGTCTTAGTAAAGACAACGAGTATATACCGTATTGCACCAATTTGCGAATCGCAGTAATAAAATCACATGTGTACTTTGAGGCTAGATTGTAGAACGTCCGAATGGTAATCAACACAATTTTACTACTACTACTATTCCTTTATTTCAAAAACTCGTTGACACAAAGGCAACAAGATTACAAAATCAATAGTTTAGATATCGATTAGACAAAAATAATATATAGTCAAATAGATAAGAGGGTTAGGAATGTATTAGTGACTGAAACCTATTGCTAAAGAAAATTATTGTTTAGCCAATACACCATAAAGTACTCTCGGTATAAAATTTCGATCATCCCTATCCGGCAGAGTGAAATCATGAGGCCGGGGTCATGAGATTATAATAATTATAATTCATTAAAATGAATACGAGCACTACGAGGAAGCCAGTGGAGATGCTCAGACATGAAAGTGGTGATAAGGGAATGGCGAGGAAGGCGGGCAATCGGACGTATAACCATTACGGCTTTTAAGCAATTCATATGGTAAAAACTGCTCAAAACAATCATTATACTATCGGTATCAACTACCTTTGACGCCAGAAGATGGAGTTAACCTGTTGGAATCCACATTTTACATTTAAAATAGAGGAAAATACTTGCAATGCAAGACAGGCGACGACGATCCTGACTGTCAAAAGATGTCGCCAAAATATTTGAAAATGTAATGTTATAGTCAGACACCTTTTAAAACGTTCCCACCAATGCTATAATTACAAACATCTGCGTTTTGTTGCAATAGAACATCGCAGGCGAAAATAATAGTATAATAGTACAATAGTATTAAATAATCATTAACAACAAAAAAGGAGGGCGACGCTAATGATCTTTGCTATGACGCAGTGTCGTTAAACAGCAGCTAACGAACAATCTTGCACTAGTTGATTCCAAATCTCTTTAGTTTTAATTAGGTGAACTCTGAAATATCGTATCTTCTCTCTATTCCTCTGACAACTGTCGAGGTCGAGCACTTGTTTAGGTTGCAGGTCTTCTGTGTTCGGAGATCCGTTCCCTGTTGAGTGATAAGACTCTGGACACAATGTGTTTGCTGCGCAAATTTCACCGGAAGTCAGGTCTGGCACTGGCAGTTCCTAATGCTGCGACGTAGACGATTTAAAGTGACATTTGACAATTCTGCATATAATATGAAACAACCTCTATCACGATTTTCATAAAGTTTTCTCTTTTATGCCAATTCTTGGATGTTGAAGAACTTTGGAATTTGTAGCTGCATACCACGACGTTGTTCTTATCGCAAGATATAGTGGAGCAATACTTATCATTTTAAAGTTTGTAAAGCCTCAAAACCCGGGTAGCCGAGTTTTTACTTCCGCCAACACCGGAAACCCGGGTTTCTAAAACGCCCTCGGGTTTGCAGACCATGATACTTGGCATGTGGATTTGTTATGCCTTTAGCTGTCGACATTTTTCTTCCTCGAGAATAATACCCACCGTGCTGTGGCGAATCGAGTTATTTCTTCCGCTTTGCATTTGCATCAATTGTCATTCCTTGTTTCTCGCCCTCTACAAAGCCTTCCATTTATTCATTCGTCACAACGTCCGCCCAATCAACACGGAACCGCCGCGAGGAGTCAATCCAACCCAGTCATCCCCGCCGATTGTCGAAAAATCCATACACCCAACCCGATCGCCCCCTGCGCCGAGCGTCGACTCGTCCATTTGAGCCTGTTGCGCGGCGATCGAAAGCCAGACTTAAGGTGACCATACACCTTGGTTAATGCGCCAAGTCGCGACTTGCGACATGTCTCACGTTCGCAATCAGTTACGCGGTTCAGCACCCATTCGCCTTTTATGGATTGTTTCCGTCGAGAGTCGCTGAGGACAGTGTCTTGCTTCGCTCCTTTGACCGCAGGTGGATTTCATAACGCCCTTTCGTTGCCGGAATCTTCAAACAATCTTTGCATATCGATTAGTTTATGCACGCAGGATCATACCATCTATGGCAATATAAGAGAAATGCAGAAGGGAGAACGAGGAATATCCGGCCGTGTTCTAGCGTGCATAGATCATATCGCGTTTCCCGTACGATGCCACAACAAAATCGAACAGCGCTGTATAATGCGGTTGCTAGCATGACGGCTGCTAAACTCATAATAATACTAACTGGAGAATTGTAGGCAAGCATCACAGTATGTCAAATATGTATACTATCTATGTATGTTATGTATGTATGTGTGTGTGTATATATGATGTGCATATTATACGTGTATGTAGGTATTGTATCGTATTGTATTGTATCAGTGTCGGCCTTAGGATATTTCGGACCCTGTGCAGAGTAGGCCTATACGATATGACCCCATGAAACAACCAAATTGTTTTTCATTGCTAATCATTTTATTCTAGAAGATCGTTTACAAGTACAACAAGTAAATTTTAACAATGCAAGTGCACCTCTAAAAGAATAATATACAATGCTACTTCTTCACAGAAAGAGAAATTTCCTTGCTTTCTGTGCAACAAATTCCTTAATTAATTCAGTGTAGTCGAGGTTCGTTCACATTCATGTTCAACTGATATCAGTGACAAGCCAGTCAGCAAGTCCAGGATCATTGAAGAGCGCAAGTAATTCTTAATAACTTTCAACTTGGAGAAGGATCGTTCCCCAGAGGCTACTGTGACATGCAGGGGCGGACTGGGATGTGAATTTCTACCGGGAAAAGTTCCTCGAAGGGCCCGCACGAGCATGGGTGAATGGGACCTAGACACTGTTACTTATGTTACGAAAACAAATACTCTACAGTTACCTGTGTAGACCGTTGAACTGCACTGAATAGTGTTCAACGATTCATTGCTCGGTAGCGAGTCGGTACAGAAAAATCGTTAAATGAGTCTATAGCAGCAGCATCTTAGCAAAGACTTGTGAATCTTTGGCCATGACTTGGATCAGATCATCTATAGTGATGTAGTCACGAACATCTGTAGTTTTTCATTTCCGAGCGAGACGCGTAGCCGTTTCTTGATGATCTTAAGCTTACTAACTCACAGTACACTTTTTTCACAGCATACACTTGTGAAAAACCAGAGTGAGTGAGTATACTGATAAGCAAGGTATACAGACTGGAGAAAGCAGATGCGTTAAATGAATATACCTGTGCAAAACCTTGTGACATTTGATACATTGCTTACAGGCTCCAGCGCCTAGACAACACGTGAATCAGCATCCAATGTATTATTGTTATTGTATTTAAAGATTTATAAAGCGCCTCTCACAGCGCACACCAATCAGAGGTGTGTACCGTCACTACCGTGATGCGAATCTTCACCAGCGTCAGGTGGTAGGCCTTCATCCGTGCTATAGTGTCCGGGTAATCTTCAGATTCTGAGTCACACGACCATTGCTAAATTCCTCCTATGCACAGTAACTCGTACATTCTTGAAAATACAGACCACGTGCCGCTATAGTCGCATCAGGGCCGGCTAATTCTGCTATGTTGTCGAAACTGCCCAGTGGAATTGCACCGTCGGTAAGTTCTTTAAATTGCCTTGGATCCAGACAGACTGTGTCAAAATGATCGTTTAATTGTCAATCACAGATGTGTTCTGACTGCCATCCAGTTGCACGTTGCACCACCAATTTCGCTGACAATTATGTCCTTCATAAGATTGCCGATTGCATCAAGAATTTTATTGACTGCTGTTTTTGACATCATTGTTGTTAGATCACCTTATCCACCAATTTTTCTCCCATGCTTCTCGGCCTTTTCTGCGTTTGCTCTCAATGATGCACTTGACGGTATAGCCTAACAAGAGTTAAATCGGTGGCAGGTTTTGAAGCATAATTGACGGCGCATCAGTGCAACAAAGCGACAGAATGACGTCAGCCTGCAGACGCGAATGTTGTTTCTGTATGAATCAAAACTTCAGTTTCACCGCTGCTGTGTGATACTTCTATAATTTGAGCTCTCTGACAAGCTTCATAACTACCCACAGTGGCCGCTCTGGGGCCCCCAGCATCCCAAGATGTCATCGGAAAACTGTCATTTGTTGGTGTCACCTCAATGGTTTAAGATAACATTAGTTTTAGTTTACGTTGTTTTGGATCCAGGGCTGCATCTTGCAATTCTTCATTTCGTTTTTTAAGTCTTTTCTTTGCACCACCTGGCTGTTCCATTACATTACGCGTTATCAAATTCCTGGCTCGGGCCAGGCAGTCTGTTGTAACTTGTTTTGGTCGTACGACGTATGCTAATAGCTACGGTTTAGGCAGGGGCCCACCGGGAAATTTCCCGGTTTCCCGGCGGGCCAGTCCGCCCCTGGTGACATGAACTGTCAAAAATATTCATCTAAGAAATTACCCGTCACTAATCAAACAGCTGCTATTTATATAAACCCTTAGAATTATTATAAATCATTGTGTAATTTTAACTTGAGGCCAAGAGAATACCGTGGTAGTTGCATGCACTGTAGGCGCCATGCAGCTCATGTTTCTATTTTTAAATCATTGCGGAAGTTCTCGTCACGAGGATTCTGGGATATAGAGGAAGTTAATATTATAGCGCTAATATATTTTTGATACAAACTTAACTGTTGGCACAATTTGACTTTAATTTTATTGACAACAGAGAAGATTTAATCCAAACCATAATATTTTTATTAGGGTTTCTTCATGTTAATTTTCTATTACATTTTCGCCCCACCCCAAGTCACGAGCCGTGTGCGACCTCTCGGTTCGGCCCCACCCAAGGCGGCACTGACTGCATTGTATTAAAGAGTTTCTAAAGCGCCTCTAGCAGCGCAATCAGAGGCGCTTCCAGTGCAAAGGACCCTAGAGAAAAGCAAGATTTAAGACAGCGGAGAGATGCAGCCGGACCTGCAGTCAGAACTGAGGGATGAGGTCATTCCACAATTAAGGAGAAATGCAAACAAAAGCTCGGGATTGGGTTATGGCAGTCCTAACCCGATGAACAGGAAGGTCAAGACGATGCAGAGATCGAAGAGGACGAAGGGAGGCAGCCGAGACGAATAGATTGTATGAACGTGAAGATATTGCATGTACGCGTGGTTCTAAGTCTGTGTGTATGTATGTATATATATTTATGTATGCATGTATGTTTGTGTGTACGCATGCGTGTGGCTGACCATTTATACATTGCCCTTCAAGCACCTCTCGAAGGCGCTGGAGTTCTGTTGTAAGGGGTGGATGAGATTGCAGAGTTACCGTCGAGTGCTCTTATCTTCCTATATTATACCGTCTTTGTCTGATATTAGATTTCGGAAGAACTGAACCATTGTTCCCCAGTTTCTCCACCTCCTACATTTACATTAGTGTCCATCTGCTTTCCCTTTCGCGTGTGCCTCTGATTCAAGTATTGATCTCTGGCAAGTAGGGAATGCAAACCCGGGTTACCCGAACCCGGGTTACCCGGCTTTTTTCCAAACCCGAAACCCGGGTTTGAACGCGATTGAAACCCGAGTTCGACGGGTTTGAAAATTGTAGGCCTAACTTTCACCGTCCTTCACGGTGTGAAACTCACAAATGTCGAGTAATGGAAATATAACTATAATAGTGGTTGATAACGGGTTTACGTAATACAACTTCTAACTACTTATTTATCGGCTCATTCCATATCTTTATTGGTGACTTCGTATGAGTGTGACCAGTGACTAATGTTGAGTGTTTTGACACGTCGGCGTCGTAGCTTCGAATTCGTAAATAGGGGCCTAATAGCAGTAAACTGTTTTTATTTGAATTTAGTGATTTCAGACACAAATCCAAACAATGTCTAAATCAGCAAATGTAAAGGGTCGTGTTTGGGATCATTTCGTTCACGATTCTGAGGGCCAGACGGCTCAATGTCAGTTATGTAACTCGCAGCAAAAATTGCCAGCGGTGCAACAAGAAATATGCATAGGCTATTCATCTCGGGTCCAAGCAAAAAGATAAACCTACTGAAACACAGGACGTTGGTGACCCTTGTCGTTCTGACGAAGCCAATGACGGTAGGCCTCTTTAGTCCAAGCACAATCACAGGCTGCGATATGTCTCCAAAGCAGCATCTACTTTAGTAAGTTCTGGCTCTGCCAAATTGGGTTGCAGAGTAACGATAACAAAATTATCTTCTGAAAGCAAATGGGCAGGCACTGGAATGGCCTAAAGCTTAGATGTAGACGATTAAGCTGTCATTTGACAATTTTTATAGGCCTATGCAATGTTTCTTTCAGACAGAACGCTCCGGAACGGCATTCCGTGAATTTTTCAAGCTGCTAAAATTATTTTATTTACTTACATTTAAAAAAAATTATTTAGTCAATTTAATTTAATTTTAGCGTTTTCAGTGTTTATTGGTATTCAGGATGCTATAAAATTAGAGGCTCAGGTTTAGGCCTTCGGAACCCTTGCAATGTCTTCCATAACTGTTCTGGAATTGTTCAGTTCCGGAACATTTTTTATTGAAAAACACTGCTTATATAAAAAAAAATCGCGATTATCCTAAAGTTTTCTTTTTATGCAAAATTCTTGACTGTTGGAGAACGTTGGACTTGTAGCTGCATACGACGACGTTGTTCTTACGCAAGAAATAGTGCAGTAAATAATATTTATCATGTAAAATTTGTTAACCCGTCCAAACCCGGGTTACCCGGGTTAGGGTTTTCACGGCGGTCAAACCCGAAACCCGGGTTTCGAAAAAAGACCCCGGGTTTGCATTCCCCTACTGGCAAGTAACTCTCATGTTATTCATTATCGTTCTGCGCATTGCCTTTTTAGACTTATTTACTTTAGTATATTCTACCCTAATGATTGGTATATAATTATTACAATGCCCTAATTGACCTTGTCATCAATATGGTCATCATCATGATCGTTGTTCATCATGATCATCAGCATCATCATCGTAATAACAATAATAACAGTAAAATACTAATAATTAAAACAATAATAATACAGTAATACTACTACTACTACTACTACTAATAATAATAATAATAATAATAATAATAATAATAATAATAATAATAATAATAATAATCATCATCATCATCATCATAATCATCATCATCATCATCATCATCATCATCATCATCATCATCATCATCATCACCATCATCATCGTCGTCGTCATCAGTTCCTGACGCCGAGCAGGTAGCGGCCATGTGTACAAATAAATGTTCTCCATGATTGTCCTCGGTCATTTCTCAAGTCTATTGCTGCTCTCAATGTTAGTCCACGTCTTGTTATGTCCTCATTTATTATTTTCTATCCAGCGCAGTCTTGGTCTGCCTTTGTTTCTATGTCCTTCGTATATGTAGTATATATATGTGAGGTACTATCTACTTTCTCTTACCTATTATTATATTCGTCTATTATTGGCACTCAAAACAGCTGACACACCGCAACTGATTATAACGAGTTCAAAAGAATAATAAAGATTAGAGTTTAAAATATTAAACTACTGTTAATTGGAAAGTTCAAGAGATGGAACTAATGCCTTAGTTTACATTACCTTGACACACCTTCCTGTTTTCATTGACCTTTTCATACCATACCCAAGGTAAACGGTTCACAAACATTTGCACCAAGGGCCAAATCAAGCCATTTAAACGACCAATTTTAATTTTCAAACGTTTTCGTAGAAAAATTAAGTTAACTAAAAGTTCTTTAAATATCAAAACGAAATCATGTCGCTTTTGAAACATTTCAATTTAATGGAAATATTCATGTGAGTTAGAGAAACCCAATTTAAACCGGTTATGGGCTTATTTTAAAGTGAATAGTGTGAGAAGAAAGAATGCGACAAGGACACCTTTCCAAGTGGAAAGTTGCACTCTCCAGATTTATAGAACTATCGGGAAGGTCCTTACTAATGAGCTGTAATATGCCCAAACTAATCTTTGTCGGCGGAAACGGCCTATGTTGTCATAAGCTGCCGTAAAAACTGTGGATCCCATCCCAAATGATGGCTTTATTTAAACACCTTTTAATTGGTTGTTTCAAACCCTATATATAAGCAATTTTCGTTCCATTGCCGATGAAATACGTCTAACCAAGGCAGGCCGACGTTGACGGCCCTGGCAACCATAAGACATTGATAAACAATGGAAAATCACTATAATTGACTAAAGAAATTGAAACCTTTATGTAATATGTCGGTAAACACTCAAAACTACGGTCAATAATGAGACTCTGTTTAGACACCTTTAAAAATTTCTTTGATCGCAAGTTTTATACATGAAATTCGCCGCTTCTCGTAATCTGGTAGTGCCAGACCCAAGCCTGGATAAAGAAGGAGGGCGACGCTAATGAACTCTGTTATCACTCAGTGCCGTGAAACTGAAACTACTACTACAACATGAAATACCTACTGTCCGTATTTTAGCAGTGCCAGTCCAAAACGTGGATAAAGGAGAAGGGTTAGGCTAATATCTTTTACTGAACTATGCCAATGGAACGGAGAGACCTGTTCAACATAATTTCCTGTCGACATCAACGGCCTTTGTTGCCATAAGATGTCGTTAAACTCTGAATCCATTGAGCTAGTAACTCCGTAACAATCGATAATCTGGTAGTGCCAGTTGCAAGAGTGGACATATAAGGAGAACGATGCTAATAGTCTTTGATGTAGCTTCAGTGTCGTTAAGCCGCAACTAACCAACCCATTGCCATATCGGGAAAGCAATACATGTAGGCCCTAGATGTAATCAAATGGAGAGGGGGTTTAGGTGAATAGTTAACACTGGAGCACGAAGACCAGAAGATCAGCACGGATGCGGGATCGATTCCCGCTACCATCTAAAAGGTCGACTCATCCTCTCATTCGCCAGGTGGCGCTGGTAAAATGAGCAGTTGGCCAGATGGGCGTTTGCATGGCTGCCATACAGTTAAATTGGACTTCTGCAATAACTTGTGATCGTCCTTTCATATTATGACTTGTAGTCATATTGCGTTCATGTCAGTTTGAATAAATAGACGAAGGTTATAATTATTATTATTATTAAAATATCGTAAAGCAAGCAAAACCTACGCCTCGTTTACACACCTTTAAATCGCATCATTCGTCGCTATATAAGAGTAAATTAGTTTATTATTACTCTGTCTGCGAACGGATTAATGACTGACAAAAACGTTTACGTCGACCTCATTTTAAACAAGGACCAAAACAAGCTCTCTTGTAACTTCAGCGGGCCACGCATCTCTAGTATAAGAATGTTTATCGTAGAATACATAAATTAAGCAAAGGCTCTTCAAATATCAAGCCAAAATTATATTGCTACTGAAACATTTCAATTTAATGGAGAAATTCATGTGAATTAGAAAAAAACTCCTGTACATGTACCGTTCATAATTCAGTATTTGGAACTTAAACTCTTCAGCAATTATTGATGTTTAGAATCCAGGCTTTTAATGCCTGGCTGAAAAGATGTGGCTAAAGTCATAAACGCAACTAAATTGTTATCTGTGAACCTGGTTTGCTGCCTATTTTTATCCATCTAGTTTAACTTGCTTGAATGCTTGCTTGATTGAGCCACAGGCTAAAAAGTCAAATCTTGCGACGACTAGTTCGATCACTTACAATCATTCAATCGTCGTGAAACTTGGCAGACAGACTCGCCCTCGCACACACTTCATTCTATCAAAATTTCAGCTCCCCAAAAAGGCTACCTTATAGAATCGGGGACTCAACTTTTCGAATCGGGGAATCCTTTTTTGCGATACGCAGCGTTGCCATTGGCCAGCGTTGTCATTGGCTGCAACAATAATGGGCGCGCTGCCTCGTTAAGCGTGCTATGTTGTAAAATGAACGCGGACTATATATTTAATAGAGGTAACTGCTTCATAAGACGCATTATAGGATACTAGATGGATATAGTAAAAACTTTGTTTTTACGGGCTGTATTTTATTAATAGGTTTCATTGCATAAACTGATTGCTTACACCCGTAGGTGGAACAGACAAGACATGTAGATCTAAATCGATGGGCGTAGATACTTTTATTTAAACTGTTCATATTGCAGTAGTTGCTAAAATGACGTCATATGCTTGAAGTGCCATGAACTTGCTTCTTAAAACAGAATTGCACATCAAATCTACCAACTTATGCTGAGGATTTAGTTCCATCTGGAAGATAATTATTAGTTTATACTCGACTGTGATTTAAAATTCGAACATATAGTAGTCCACCCGGGAGCTAACAGATAGAAAAATAAAGAGCTCCTTCACAATATGGCCAGAATTTTTCAGCAGTAAGAAAGGTTTGACGGGCTAACTAAAAACAGCTAGCGTACCAGTTTTGGTTCGAAAGCCGCAGTTTGTGAGCCACTGCTCTGGGTATATAAAATTGTACATTCTTCGCCGATACAGTTTCGATCAAGCCAGTTAAACAACTTGCATAATCTTCGTAATCGTAACCTCGAATATTTCTACAGCGTCAAAAAGAGTGAAGTCGCGGGAACCAGCTTATTTACAGGCGCCCAGTCAAAATAAAATCGATAATCGGGTCAGGCCAGGTCAAGTCAATCGGTTCAAGGTCTCATACAGCTCTCGTGAACTTGAAATCACAAGAACGAGTTGTCTAATCAACTTTCTTATGACACAATGTCGTTAATCAGCAACTAACCTAACCTAGGTGGTCGTGATAGTCATGGTGGTCATAACGGTAGTCAATTTGTTATATGTCAAATGTCAAGCATCACATTAAATGTCAAATATCAAATGTTAAAAATCAAATGTCAAATAGCAAATTCAAATATCAAATTACAAATGTCAAATATCGCTGTATCAACAACGTATCAGACTGCTACTGGAATAGGCCTACTGCTGCTGTTGCTGCTGCTCCCACTACTACTACTACTGCTACTGCTACTGCTACTGCTACTGCTACTGCTACTGCTACTGCTACTGCTACTGCTACTGCTACTGCTACTGCTACTGCTACTGCTACTGCTACTGCTACTGCTACTGCTACTGCTACTGCTACTACTACTACTACTACTACTACTACTACTAGTAGTAGTAACAATAATAATAATACTAATAGTAATACGCTTATCCCATGACTCAATAGCCGTAGTTAGATCTAGGATGTGACCGTGGCGGATTCATACTTGGCTGCTGTATCTCATTCGGCCAGTGGAATCGCGGAACCAACAGCTTCGCGGACAGTTTAAACTACACCCCACTGCTGCTGTAGTATAATTTTGATTCTGCTCTTGAACAGTTTGAAATGCCACTTACCCGATGCCAAGGAAGTAAGAAATGCCACTTACCCGATGCCAAGGTATTCAACCACCTGTTGTACGAAAGGGAAGAAGCGTTCTTCAACCAGTTCGTAAAGACCCGGATATTGCGCCATCGGATGTAATGTCCACCAACTTCCGGTGGTCAGCTTCAATAGTCATGCGAATTAACGAGGCAACGACAGATGTCGCGCTGGACCGCCAACGACAGAATGCGTTGCGCATGCGCCGGACGAAGCCGGCCAACGACAGGTGGCAGCACGATGGCCGACGTTATATGCATGCGATGGATTGACAATGGCAGCACGAACATTTCCCACGTCATTTCCGTTTATCGCATATATATATATACATACATACATATATATATATATATATATATGCATTTATCTAATATATTATATGCAGCATATTCGCATATGTCAAGTTGTCGGGTAAGAAAATCAAAGAAATGTCATGCATAATTATATATATATATGTTTATGTATGTATATATATATAGTCTACATGCAGTATATATATATATATATATATACATGCAGTTAAGAATGAGTATTCATGTACCTCCAATCACTGCTCCCAAGGGACCAAGTCTGCATGACATGGTATAAAATGATCACAGAGGGCCGTTGTAAATATCAAATGGAATAGCATCCGCTGTTATTAAATAAAATACATCGCAGCGGATGAAAACATTTTAAGCTATTATTATTCCAATGACGTCTCTTATATCTGCCTTAAGATTTCTTTACTAATAACTGGAATGTCATTAACGTCTTTAATTAAAAACATTAATTGTATATTCGTTTATTTTCTTGATTGCAGATCATTCGTTTCAGATCGTCATTGGTTGGTTGGTACGCATTATTTTAGAGCCTGGGGTTCATGGTGTTAGTTGGGACAGGAAGGTTAAGCAGTTGTTGAGCACAGTGTGGCCAGATTGTTGTGTTTCCTTTTTAACGACTAGCTGTGTGGTAACAATGACCATTAGCGTCGCCCTCCTCCTTTATCCAGGCTTGGGACTGGCACTGTCAGAAAGCGAACAGTGGCGGAGTTAGTGTGGCCAGAACGCCGCCTCCAGTTTATATAGTATCGTTAGATAACGTTTTAAAGGTGTCTAAACAGAGAGCTCTAACCATTCGGCTATCGTATCCTACTGATAATGTTGGGTCCTTTGGCTGGTCCGACACTTTGGAATTTAATATAAACCTCCGTGTAATTTGCCGATTATACCGTAGAATAGACGGTTCAGGTCTAAACTTGAGATCCATGATACTATAGAAAAGGAAAATTTTTAGGTTAGACTTTTACTGCCGAGGGTTCAAGTAAAAAGTTAATAAACTTGCTCATAATAATTCATATGATAGATTTATGAGAATTCTGTGTTGCTTAAAACAACATCATGAGGAAAACTACAAAAACTCGAACAAGTCACAAATTGACGATAGTCTTAATCTTTAGCTTTTAATGCCCTGCGAATTATGACTGCGCACCGCCTCATTGGACCAAGTCTGAATGAACTGGTAAGAATGATCCGCATGTCATACGCGGTCCCGGCATGAAGGGTCTTTGCAGGGCAGCAGGAGCTTGGTAGACCGCAGTTCGTGATAGACCGCTTGATCCGACTGCATTATCTTCCTGACGAGTGACGAACACCCTGCCTTCGAGCAATTATGTAGAGCTGCGGACGGGAGCCTCTGCTGCTGTCTTGCTTGATCAGTGGCATGTGTTGAAGCCATTCCTCCCATCGTTGAGACCACAGTCGTACTTCATGAGGCCGAGACTGCACAACAGAGTTATCCCTAGGGCGGACAACCTAACGAGGAAAACGTTTTTGACTAGAATGCTTTACCTCGTTTAAATGCCATGTAAACCAAAGTATGGTATAAGCAATTGGTCGTAATAAGGAGTATACTTACTTACTTACTCAAATAGATTGACACATTCAAGCAGATATGCATGCTTACGAAAATATACATGCTTTTGCATGCATTATATGTATGCTTGTTTGTATGTATTATGTATGTATGTTTGTATATAATATACAGGAAACAATGCAAACATGCTTATGTGCATATATATATATATACATGCATGCATACATACATATATACATACATACATACATACATACATGCATACATAGGCCTATATAAATCAACGTCGAGAATGCATCAACAGTTTCTTCTTATCGACGTCAACGGCCCTTGTAGCCACAAGATATCGTTGAAACGTTGGATAATGTAATGCCTTCATTAGACACCTTTATTACGTTTCAATCAACGTTATATAGGTAAACTAGAAGGCTTTGCCGATATGTTGCGAGAGACGGGTATTGTATTGTATTTGAACACTTGTTATAGCGCCCTACCAGATTGCCCGTTCAGAGGCGCTCCCGACTACTGCGCGAACGCTGAATCGGAGTTTCACGCCGAAGCGCATGAGCAATTGCGAGTGAAGGACTTGCCCAGGGTCCCTACGCGGCGACTTTGAGGTGGATTCGAACCCGCAACCCTCCAGCTGCAAGGCACCGAACATACCCCTAAACCACCGTGTATATTATGCTTCTTGATCATAATCCATTAACTTTGAAGGTGGGAACTGTGCAGAAATCATTTCTGTCGACGTCAAATGCCTTTGTTTCCATAAGATGTCGTCAAACTCTGGATCCATCGATCCGTCGATAAGTAGTAAATCTCTAGCTTCAGAAATGGTTCCTTGCCTGGACGCTATACAAATAAACTATGTTTAGCCTAGATCTGGCTATTTAAACCTTTCATTTTCCCCTATGACTAGCCCTAGCTTTTCTTCCTCTATGTTCCTCTAATGTACAATAAAGCCTCTCATTCAATTCATTGGTTGCATATATATAATTTTTTTATTTGTTGAATTAATCTTGCCATGTACAGTGCTGTGCGTTTGCTAGTGCTTTTCAATGAAGGATATACTTACTGTACTTACTTACTTAATATGATCTCTGCAACGCAATACGAGTGGTGAGAACTGCTCAGAACAATAATAATTACGCTATCTGGTCAATTGCTTTTGTTGCCATACTGTTTAAATCTCTATTTTACCATCATTAAGTTACAACCACCTACATACAAAGCAAGGCAGACGACGCTGGCCCTGGCTGTCACAAGATGTCGCTAAATCATTCGAAAATGTTATGCACTAGTTAAACACCTTTAAAAAGTATCCACTTCAGCTGTAATTACTTGTATTCGCTGCGCTATTTTAGGGTGGAGTGGGGCAAAAGGCCTAGGTGGGGTGAAACGCCTAGGGCCTTCGTAGAGCCTCTGCAGTATTTAAGCGCTATAAAATTATACATAATATGCTGGCGCCATCTGAAGTTACCTTCTGATATCGAGTTTGTGTATTTCGTTTCGCGGTAAGTGAAAATATTTCATTTCTTAATTATTTGGACACTTTTGCTAAATGTTGTGACCTCACAGTTTGACGATTTGCGAAAGCAAGTGGTATGCGATTCGATATAGTTATGGGCAGACAGACAGAGCTCGCAACGACGTTTTCAATTATATCTTGATGTATTAGCGATATTGCAGGATAACGACACTGTAAATATTTTCGATAAATCGGGGGTTTTGGGGTAACACGCCCACCCTCTATATGGGGTGAAACGCCCATGGTGGGCGTTTTACCCCGCAACGACCCACGTGTAAAGTAGGCTTGTTGCTAAATTCTTGTTCGCTTGCTTGCTATTGTGATAATCGTTTTGGTAGGGTATGGTAAATGAGTCTGCAATGAATTGTTTTTAGATTACATCATGGTACGTGTCTACAAGCGAAAGTCGGAAAGAGGAGAGTATGGTGAAGAGAGACTTGCTACAGCATTGGAAGCCCTTAGTCAGGGCATGCCTCTCATTCAAGCGAGTAGGGAGATGGGCATACCCGCGCGAACCTTGCGCCGACATCGTGACCACCATACCACGATGCCAGGTGTGTTGAAGTTGGGATGCCATACGCCAGTACTATCTGTTGCCCTTGAATCTGAACTTTGCAATCATATAAAATATATGGAAAAGGCTTTGTACGGTCTCACTCCAAGAGATGTCAGACGTCTTGCTTTTGACATGGCCGAGGCAGCAGGCATCAATCATAGGTTCTGTAGGAAAAGTCAGATGGCTGGGAAGGACTGGCTCTCTGGGTTCTTCTCAAGATATCCAGATCTTTCAATACGTGCGCCACAGGGAACAAATCTATCGCGTGCAGTGGCTTTCAACAGACCTAAAGTCAAGCAATTCTTTGACGTCTACAGGCAACTACTTGTTGATGTTCCATGCACACCATCAAGAATCTGGAACATGGATGAAACTGGAATCACCAACGTGCAACGTCCAGGGAAAATCATCGCTACTAAGGGGCAGAGAACCGTTGGTAAAGTGACAAGTGGCGAGCGAGGCGCAACCGTTACAGTGATATGCGCAATGAGTGCGATTGGTGCATTTTTGCCACCAATGTTCATCTATCCACGAAAAAGGATGATTCCAGCTCTGCTCAATGGTGCACCACCACAATCTGTGGGATACACAAGTACAAGCGGATGGACAGATTCAGAGCTATTCATTAAATGGCTTCAGCATTTTGTCGGTTTCACTCGTGCATCCACAGACAATCCGCAAATTATAATACTTGATGGTCATCACAGCCACAAGACTCTGAGCGCTATCACTTTTTCACGTGAGAATGGTCTGCATCTTCTCACTCTTCCACCGCACTCCACCCACAAGATGCAGCCGCTTGATAGAAGCTATTTCAAGTCGCTCAAGAGCGGTTACAATGTTGCTGCCGATTCCTGGATGGTCTCCCATCCGGGAAAACGTATTTCATTCTACGACATGGCAGGCATATTTGGCACTGCATATTTGCGAACGGCTACACCCGAAAAGGCCGTCAATGGATTTAAGTGCAGTGGACTGTGGCCATTCGATCCAGAGGTGTTCACTGACGACGACTTCCAGGCAGCAACAGTTACCGAAGAGGCACTGCCGGTCCCTCCGACTCCCACCGTCGTTCAGCCGGTGACTGCTGATGCACCGTCGGTCCCTCCGACTCCCACCGTCGTTCAGCCGGTGACTGCTGATGCACCGTCGGTCCCTCCGACTCCCACCGTCGTTCAGCCGGTGACTGCTGATGCACCGTCGGTCCCTCCGACTCCCACCGTCGTTCAGCCGGTGACTGCTGATGCACCGTCGGTCCCTCCGACTCCCACCGTCGTTCAGCCGGTGACTGCTGATGCACAGGCTTCTGCTCAACTGAGTGATGCTGAACAAGGTAGGTAACTTATTACATTTAGTGTTGCTTAGCCATTTGATTATTAGGCCTATTGTATTCGTTTATTAGTAGAATGTGACGAGAACCCGCGCCTACATTTACATCAATGAAGTTGATGATTGGTAGTTAGTCAAGTTAGAATTAAATTATGAGAAACACAGTGAATATAAGTTTAGGCCTGGTGAACATTTTCCTTTTAATTTTAAGTTTCTAAGTAGGCCATAGGCCTACTTTTTATATTGAACTTGATGTACTCTGGCCTTCTACATAAATGGTTTTGTGGATGCGTGCAATTGCAGCTCGGAGACTGATCTTGGCAATATCACCTCGTCCGAAGATCTCTGGTGTACGCTCTCGAACACGTAAAGCTGAATCTGCAACGCTTTTAACAGGATCGCCATACAAGAATGAATTGGAAGACAAGTTGAAAGTCGCGGAAGCACGTTCTTCCGCCATTGCTTCCAAGGCCGCTGCGAAGAGTGCCGCTCTCATTAAGAGCCTGGAGTCAACGAAACAAAGGAAACGCAGTTCAAACGACGACCCACAGCCTTCGACGTCAACAACCGGACGGAAGAAAAGAGCGAAACTTCTTCCTAAAACCAAAACCGCAGCGGTGAGAAGTAAGAAGCGCAAAGCGACACACGATGATACCAGCAGTGAAGACGAGGAATGGCCATGCCTGATATGCGGCGAACCTTTCGCTAACAGCATGTCCCGTGAGAAATGGGTCCAGTGCCAACAGTGTGCGAAGTGGGCACACGAGGCTTGCACAGATGGTTATTCCTATTTCACCTGCCCAAACTGCGAGTCTGACTAGACTAGGCCTACTGCATTTTATAACTGTACTTGGTATATGATGCATGTCCATTCCTGATCTTGGTTACTCGATTCACCTGATTCTTGTTGCCAAGTGTTTTTTACTTCTGACTGCTGCGGCTGCTGTGATAGTCTATCGAGTGAGCTGTGTCTTGTGAGCTGGGACTTGCTACGAGAGATCTAATGGACATTATTGACAGTTTTTGTATTTTTGAATAGGCCTGGGACATTCTGCACGTATTCGGCTGTGCTTAGGTCACTTTCAGTGCATGTGTAGGCCTATTGGACTGTCTATTAAATCTTATGTGTTCTCATTTTTCAGCATTATAACTAAAGTTACACAGTGCGGGGTAAAACGCCCACCCATGGGCTTTTTGCCTCACACGTGTGGGCCTTTTACCCCACCCACGGGGCAAGACGCCCTTTTTGGGTGTCGAGAGAAAATCATCCCCACACATTACTGATGCTGTAGATAGACATTATTATGGTACTTTTATACAGCAAAATGAATGATGTATCTACCTGCACATATTTCATAGTTATAGGGTAATAACTTTTTGAGATATGACAATTGACCTGAAAAGTGGGCCTTTTGCCCCACTCTACCCTAATTATAATATCGTTTAGTGTGTCAAGGAATGGAAACCCAAAATACTGACCTGCGTTAAGTAAAAATAATTTCTGCCGACTTCAACGGCCCTTGTTGTCAGAAGATGTCGTTAAACTCTGGATCCATCAAAAAGAAAGGCAAATAAGAGAATGGCTAAAACAATGAAATTGAGTGTGGTATTGTATGGATGAGAAACATGGACCATCAGAAAGGAAGACATCAGAAGCTTGGAGGTTTGGAGATGTGGGTCTGGTGCAGAATGGAAAAGGTTAGTTGGACAGAGCATAAAACAAATGAAGAGGTGATGCATACGGGGTGAAAGAGGCTACTATCTATTTGAGAGAGAAACAAAGTAAGTGGATTAGTCACACACTGAGAGAGGATTTCCTATACTCAGAACAATCATGGAGGGAAACTGGATTGCGAGAGAACGAGACGAAAACGTAGAGGGATACTGCTAAACTGGCTGATGGTGGGTGCATGGATACAGCAAACTGAAGGAGAAAGCTCTGCACCAATAGGATTGGCATCTCTGTACGTGCGAACCTTCCCAAGGGCAGTGAACTTGAAGACGTATTATACCATAGGAAAGATGAGTACTGTTCTAAACAGTTTTTCTATCGACGTCAAAGGCTTTTGTTGTCATAAGATGCCGTTAAACTCAAGGAATGCATTCGCACTTTAAAGTTATTTCGCGGCAATTACTAAATATTTTGTGATTATAGATAATAGATGTATACAAACCATTTATGATAATAAGTATATCGACGTCGAATCAGACACCTTTAAAACGCTTTCAACTAATGCTATATAAACGTCGCGGCACCCAACATCGCGAATTCTGCGGTGGAAAGTATCAACTTTTACAAGAATTTAAAACGCACAACGCACGCGAATAATAATATTATTATTCTTTCAAGTGTCTGTCTTATTAAGATGTTTAACATCAACCATTTAATTTACTCATAGCCTCGGTTGTTCCAGTTTTAACGCTGTTACTGATGCACGGTACTGCAAAAATTCAAGAAACCATAACTTATGAAAGTCTGGACTTCTTTTCTAGTTGAGTCGTGGATTTTCCGGATACACCGTATGACGAAGTGGGACACAAAAACAAATGGATATACACAACGTTTAAAATATTGTCATCGATATTATTTCCGCACGGAAGTATTAGTTATATCGCTGCACTTCGACACCCTTAAAACTTGGAAAACCCATCCTATATAAACTTTTAATCCGCACCTACCGTTACTAATTGATCAGGTCTCGCAGTTGTCTCTAAGTTGTCCTTTTATAAGTGTAGACCTATCCTATTAGAAGATACAATAAGGAATTTTAACCAAATAAAAAGGAAATAAAGTACACGATTACTTGATATGAATCCATAGTCATGCTACCACAACAATGGTCTAAGAGTTAATGAAAGTGCAGATTAATTAGAAAAGCAATCACTGGACCTACCCATATTAATAATAACTCTGCATACTAAACGTCGAAACTAATAATAATAATAATAATACACACACACACACACACACATAATAATAATAATAATAAGAATAATAATAATAATAATAATAATAATAATAATAATAATAAGAATAATAATAATAATAATAATTATTATTATTATTATTTTATTTTTTAAATGATTAAATTATGGAACGGTCTGGAACATTATTATTATTATTATTATTATTATTATTATTATTATTATTATTATTATTATTATTATTATTATTATTATTATTATTATTATTATTATTATTATTATTATTAATTTTATTATTATTATTATTATTATTATTATTATTATTATTATTATTGTTATTATTATTATTTATTAATTTATTAATTCAAACTGACAAGTATGCAGTAGGATTACATGATTTAGTAGTAGCAGATGATAACAAGTTTAACAGGAGTCGAATTTAACTGTATGGCAGCCTGCAAAGGCGCCCATGTGTCCTACTGCTCATTTTACAGTCGCCCCTAGGGAGCTAAAGGCTGACTCAATCTTACGGGGCTAGCGGTTATCAAACCCGCGTCCATCTGATCCTTGTTCCAGCATGTGACCATTCAACCATCTCCCCGTCCCATTGCTTGATGTTTTCAATTTCAGTCAGAAGAGAAATTTAGCGAGTGAGTTAAATTGCATTGAGAACGAGATGAATCACCAGTGGTGGGCCCACGCACACACACATAGAACCCATCTAACGCATTCCGTTTCAAGATTGGTTGATGGCAACAAATTCAGAGTCTTTGAATTCAGTCGATTGTGGGAAGCAGAAACACACATGCACAAGCACACATACAGAAACACAACATACAAGGATACACACAAACAAGCACACGCATAAAAGCACACACACAAGCAAACAGACAAACACACACCATACACAAACTACAAATACACACAAGCACACACTCTTGAAAAAACACGAAACCAAGCACACAAACACACATACAAACGAAAACACAAACATACAGATACACACAAGCAAGCACACACAATGTTTGCTAACTGTGTTCATGTATACATGTAGATATAGAAATATACAGATTGCACTTTATCCTAGACTAATGCACATGCAAGAAACATGTGTGTATAGTTTTACTGATTTCTGTCGACATATAAGTCTATATATATATATATATATGGCCAGTTACATGTATCTCTTTGT
Source organism: Aporrectodea caliginosa (assembly GCA_020284085.1). Classification (NCBI taxonomy): domain Eukaryota; kingdom Metazoa; phylum Annelida; class Clitellata; order Crassiclitellata; family Lumbricidae; genus Aporrectodea; species Aporrectodea caliginosa. Next base: position 248,820 of record JACEVL010000153.1, on the reverse strand, counting down.
AAACACATATTTATATGTACAATGTACATGTACAAGCAAAGCATCTATCTTAATAGAGAGTAAATCCACATGCTTATGATATAATGCTTATAATATTAAATATATATATATATATATATATATATAAATATATATATATATATATATATATATATATGTACATAGACACATACATGCATATTTGTATTATAATATATTGCATATAATACATGTATATATGCATGCATATAGAGACTTCATACTTATACATACATGAATATATATGTATATATATAGGAAATCGGAGAGTGTTCGTCCTAGATCAGTATTCATGACTTCCTCCTCCTTCGTTTCTCTGCAATCTCAAAATCCCTTCGTCGTCATGTCGCCTTTATTATGACGTAGCGGTCGATCCTAATCGGTCGCCATGACAACCTGCGGACGGATGCATTGGCCGCAGATGTCTGACCTATGAATCAGTCGACTGGATAGACTCCGGTCACAAGGTGGCGCTTCTCTCTGTCTCTCTTAGCGGACGCTCCAGACGCTAGGTGTCGCTGCGAGCAACGTATAATGTGTCTCTGTCAGTATATATGATCCGACGGAGATGTCGAAAACGACAAATATCGAGGCATCGCTGACTCTATTCGTTTTATTTTGTACGTAAGACGAATGTGTTAATCTGGCCTGGTGGGGTTTTACAACCTCCACGGACCGGGCCAGGATTGAGCGTCTTTTGGCAAGGTGCCGCCGATCAGGTTACCTAAGGGAAGACTCGCTAACTGCTGCTGAAATGGTGGACCAGGCTGATGATCGCCTCCTGGCTGCTGTCTCCAGAAACGACTTCCATGTTCTTCGGCCGCTTTTTCCTCCGATTATTGATCGTCATTACAAAATGAGACCACGCCCTCACAACTTTGTGTTGCCCACTAAAGATGATAAACTTTTTATCTCACGAGTCCTGTATAAAAAGCCATCCTCAAACCACTAATGCTGATAAATTACTCATCCCACGTTACTCTCTCAATTAACTTAACAATTCATCAGGTAATAGTTGATAACAATTTGTTGCCTTATTGTCGCTCTAACATTGGCTTCTTGTTATGGTATATGGTACAATCTTGCTTAGCATTCATTCATAACTTTTGTTAAATTGCAATGTACCTGATGGCGGTGTGACTATCAGTTTTTGTTACCAATAAAACGAATATAATAATAATAATCAATGCATGCGTATGTTTGCATTAAAATATACGTGTATGCTTGCACATGTATTAATATGTGTATGTATGTATGGATGTATGTATGTATGCATGTATGTATGTATGCTTATTTGATTGATTGTATGTATGCATGTGTGCATTCTTGTATGTTTACATGTGGTATTGTATTACTATGTGTATATGTGTGTGTATGTTTGTTTATGCATTTATGTATGTGTTTGTATGTACGTACGCAATGTCATGTATGTTTGCAGATGTGTATGTGTGTATGTTTGCATGTTTGTGCCCGTATGCAAGTATGCACAAAAGAACGTATCATTCCTACATATCTAATGGATAACCTATCGTGGTTGTTCGAATGATAATCAACATGTGAGTTAGACGCAACATAATGGGATTTAGAAAAAAACTTCTAGATCGTCGCATTACTAAAGCACCAAGCGTAAACTAATGTTCGTTAAATCAACATGTCATCTGCATATCGAAGTCCCGAGAAATACAGCCATCATGCTCGCTTGCATTGTTTAACGACATCTTGCAATTGCCACAGCCGTAGATGCGATTATTACCTGTGAAATCTCAGAGATCCTGGTCATGTTTGTAATGGCCTCTAAAGACAGTGTGTTTATTAACATTATTTGTCATCGCAGTTGCTTTTGGTCGGGAGTATTCAATCTCTCTCTAATCATCTTCACTCTTGGATGTCATCTAATCGCCTCTCCCTTAATGCTTCTAAGACTCAATTCATCTGGTTTGGTACCCCTCAGCAGCTCCATAAACTTGATTTTGCTCTCCTCTCTGAAAAGTTCCCACTCTTCTCTTTCTCGTCAAGTGTACGCGATCTGGGTGTTACCCTTGATAGTTCACTTACCTTTACCGAGCACATCTCTAATCTCACACGCTCCTCCTATTTTCACTTAAGGCGTCTCAGGGTCATTCGTCGTTCTGTCTCCTCCTCCATATTCACAACTTTAGTTCATGCTTTTGTATTTTCTCGGATTGACTACTGCAATTCCCTTCTTGTTGGTCTTCCTAAGATTCGTCTCTCTCCTCTTCAGTCGGTCCTCAACACAGCTGCTAGACTGATAGCCCGCCTTCCCCGGTACTCTCACATCTCTACCTTTATGTTTGACGAACTTCATTGGCTCCCTCTGCATGCTCGCATACAATTTAAAATCCTTTCTCTGATCTTCAAGGCTCAGAAGGGTCTTGCCCCTCAATATCTGGTTGGTGTAATTCTTCGGCCTCACTCAGCTTCCTCCCACCGTCCACTTCGTTCCTGCAATAGACTTGACCTCTTGGTTCCCCGTAGTAGAACTGCTATGGCTCAGGCTCGTTCCTTTGTTTCAATTGGTCCCTCTCTTTGGAATGCTCTTTCTCCTTCTGTTCGCTCTAAAATTCTCTCTGGCAGTCTCTCTTCTTCCTTCGCTTTTCTCAAAACCTGTTTATTTTCACGGGGCTTAGCACACTGGGAGCGCTTCTGAACGGTTTACCCTACGAGAGGCGCTTTACAAATACTTGAATACGATACGATACGATACGATAAAGGGCAAGTCTCATTAAAATTTGTGTGCTGGTTCAAAATATATTGCGTAGATAACAGCGTTTTAAAGGTGTCGAAGTTAAAAAGAAAATCCAGCGTATTTAATAGTGTGTTATAGTTTCAGTTGATTTTGTGCTATTGTTTCAATTTTTAGAGACTGTTTCATGACAAGGATTTAGAATCACCCTCTTTCTTTATCAGAAGTTAAACGTCATCCATTGTGAAGTTGTGTGCAGAATTTCACGGTATTTAAATTTTGAAATCTTTTGAAATATTGCATAGCAATGGCGCTGGCATAAATATATCGCGACTGGTGAAAGCATTTTAAAACTGTCCTAGTAGAAACGAAAATTATACAGGAAATTTTTTATGACGTGTAGCTTCGATTTAACAAAGCTTCGACCTGACAAAAATGATTAGCATCGCCATCCCCTTTTTCCAGGCTTGAGACTGGCCCTATGGGGGACTCTGTAAAAATGGCTGCTATAGGTGGCGCCAGGATGGGATGCCGTTTGGCTACTCTAGGTAACAATGTGTGCTCTGTTGTGCGGTATGTTGATTTCATAGACATCTTACATTTAATATATGATGTCTATGGTTTATTTACGCTAAAGTGACTTTACGGAAGTACTGCTTAGACCACATCACATACTGGCGACGCCTATCGCCGCTTAAAGGAACTGCTCACAGAGTCCCCCATTAGAGTACTAACATTGGCGGAGTATAGAAGATGAAATCGATTTCCCCCAATCCGAGCTAGAGACTGACACTGCCAGAGCATCATGCAGAAGCTCATTTTCATGCTTCTCTTTCGTGACATGTTATGTGTATGGGTGTATGTATGTATGTACGTATTCATGTACGCATATATTTGTATGTTTGTTTGCATGCATGAATGTGTGCATTCTTGTATATATGCATTTATGTGTAATGCTATACATGTAGTTAAATGTGTATGTGTTTTCATGTATGCAATATGCATGCATGCATGCAGGTATGAATATAAGAACGACGTATTCATCGGCCGGTAATGGATCCAGAGTTTAACGGCAGCTTATGACAACATAGGCCGTTGCCGCCGACAAAGATTATTTTTGGCATAAAATTATTGCAGCTCACTTGCCTGTTTACTGTTTAACGACCACTGTGTGGTAAGAAAGACCATTAGCGTCTCCCTCCTTCTTTATCCAGGCTTAGGACTGTCACTGTCAGAAAGCGAACAGTGGCAGAGTTATTACAGCGCACATCATATTTATCTTTATTATATGGTCGGATTAAATCGTTTTAAAGGTGTCTAAGTGCGCGATTGTTTAGTCGTTCGCAAGCGGTCTCTAATCCAAGCGGTAGAAGATTCAAATTTCCATTGGAGGAGATAAATTTCTCAAATTTTGTTTTCCACTTAGACTCCTAAACAACACAGGTGTTAACTGAACGTATGACGCGGACGAAAAGTATCCACTAGCCAACAGACCGCGCTGATGGTTCTTATAGAGTTCTGTGAGTTTATTTAAAAGGTATCTAAGTATATTTTAACAAAAGTTTATCTTTTAAGGCTAGCTTCGCTTTGTGGTAGTAGTATCACACCGTCAAAACTATTAAATTAAAGATATTAAAACAGAATTCAATTTCAATAATTTATTATAATTAAACACCCGCTGTGAAAGGTTACAAATTACAAGTTACAAAGTTACTAGGGAAACTATTAGCATCACGAGAGCAACTCGCTTTTATCTAAGTTAGTACTGACGATGATTAGAATGTTAAACGTAATAATACCAGACAGTAAAATAATAATAAAAACTAAACCACGTTACTTGTAACTTATCTTAAGATATCCTTTCTCTCCTCCTATCCTCAGTCCGATGTTCTGTTCCTTCGTTCCTTCCCCATCTTCCTCGTTCGTCTTCTCCAGCGTTCTTCTACGCTTCCTGCCTCGGCTGTTGTTCCTCGCCCGAATGAATCTCTTTCTTTCTGCTCGATACTTAAATTGTTTCCCTCTCAGGCCTCTACCTGCATGGCTCATCTCTTCCTCCAAATTCCACGCTGATCCTCTATCCTCCCCTAATTCTCTGGTCAGTCGGTTACTAGCACATCCTATTCCTGACTCATTTCTTTGTCTGACTACTGCTCGCCCTAGCTTACCCCAGTGAAACTATTTTTATCTAAGTGGCTTCTGCCAAGTCTATGTGTACATCTGCCTCTCACTAATACCCTGCCTGGTCAAGCTGTGCTTGTAGTGGTAGCAATGTTTTCCCCTCAAGCTGTATCTTGTTACCCGACCTATCCCTGTTGCTAAGACTACCTCGAAATAATTCTATTAATAACTCAGCCTGACTCACTCTGGTCTGTCGAACACAAAACTGATCATCATGACTGCTGTCTCTACCCATCCTGCTTTCCTACTGTCCTCTTTATATAGCTCCTATTTCTTCTCTGTTATACTACTCTCGCCTCTCCAGCTCAGATCGTCCCGATCTGAAATTAATTCTGGTGTGACGCTACAGAAGTTAGACCTAGTGTTAAAATGTAAAAATGTTAAGTGTTCATAATATTTGTAAAGCTTCAAAAATGCAAACAAAATCTCAATGAAAAGAATCGAATAATCTCAAGTCTTCAATAATGTCAGACTGTATGACGTAACGATAACATATGAATACGAAGAAACTGTGTCACAATCTCGTGACGAAAAATAGGACGACCGTAAAGTGATAATTTTGAACAAAACTATGGTTAACGACTGGAAGAAAGGCCTTGGGAGAACGCTGTTCCTTTGAATTGGGGTTTGGAGTAAGTTCAGCACGTGGAAAACGCTCTTGAATGGTACTCCATGTTCAGACGAGGAAAAGAATCGTGGGTAAAATGTAACTGCGACGAGATGACGTATGTATGAACAGCCGTCGAGAATTTTGTTAGCTCGTCGAGTTGTTTCGATTCTTCTTTCATCGTCAAGGATCAGCGTCATGAAGAAGCCTTTCCTCCATATGAAAACAAAAAACACACATAAGTACTACATAGTGCCCCCCATCGCCAAGTAAACTATGTTCACTCCGCGATCTTTCGTGAAGAAAAGAAAATGAGGATATATAAATAAAAATATTATCCCTGTACAACTAAATAGCTTCTCTCAAGTGTTGTCTGTCAAATTTCAAAATATCAAATTTTAAAATGTTGTGTTCCTTGAACAATTTAGTAAAACTACATCATTACTGTATGGATTCCCGATAAGGTAGTTGAATCCTTCTTCCTTGGTTTGTGTTAACTATTTGTGTTAACTGAGTCCTGGTAAGCAATTCGTTTACCTTAAGGCTTATGGCGTTCTTGAAAATTGAACGTATTTTCTAGGTTTTATATTAATTTCAATAAATGTCTGGTTTCCTACTACTGTCTGCAGTCAAACTCAAACACAACTCAAGCAACATCTTAGCTACGAGTGACATCTGATTCCTATCAGTTTTGAAATAAATTATAATAGAGAAATTGTTTCACATGACAGCCTAAAATGCAACCATTGCAGTGTGCAAATTCAAAAAAATTTAAAGTGGGGGAGGGCACATCCCCCTCCCCAGACCCCTCCCCTGCTGGCGCGCCTCAACGATCGTCCTTCGGACGCCCATTTGGCCCCCCCTCATAAACTTTCTGGATCCGCCCCTTCACCGTCATTTATATTGTGACCTTTGATAACGCACCAAAACGATGAAGCTAACGTCGAATAGCAAGGCGTAGCAAGGTGTAGGAAACACACACAGCAGAGAGAGACAGAGAGACAGAGACAGAGAGAGAGCGTGCAAGGGACCGACAGAAAGAGATGCAAAGATAGAGACAGAGAGAGACACACAGACATTCAAATAGGCAGCCATACAATCAGACGCACAGAAAGAGAGATAGCGATTGACAATCAATAAAGTCATTAATAAGCAATAATAACTATATGTTCGTAGGTATGGCTAGGCGTGTCGCTGGTCTATCACGCCCCTTGAAGTATTCTAAAAAGAGGTGGGAGGAGGTGATGATGCAGGTGGTGGAGAAGAAGGTGGGAAGGAGGAGATTGTTGTGGAAGAGGTGACAATAGAGGAGAAGGAGATCGCTCGTTCAGATTAATAACATCACACAGACAGCATTTGAAAGATTTCGTAACATAACAGAAAGTTTAATATTCGTTGACTGTACTTAGTCTGTTGTAGATATTCGCAAAAATGGAAGATTTGTTTTCTTATTAAAGTAACATAGCGAAGTATTTGTACATTGATTGCCTCCTCGTGCACCACCTTCTTCATCTCTTCCCACATGTCGTCAGCATTTATCGCTTCATCCAGATGTAATGCCTCAAATCTGTTCTTTATCTCTTCTCTGTACTCTGGTTCGCTAAGGTTAATCAATCACCTCCAAGGAGGTAAAACAGGGAGGTGACCTGACCGACGCCCTAGGACGGAGGCACGGGCCCGACCTGGGTTGATTAACCAAAGACCTCCGTACCCACCTTCACGTGGTGCGAACTGTTAGTAACCTCCCTACGGGGAGGCGAACGAACGGGTACGGCAGGCGAAACCAGAGGAAGGCAATGGCAAACCACCTCTGTACATTTGCCAAGAAAACTGTCATGGAAAGCACGAACTATGAAAAAACGATAATCGCCGATGGTGAGACACCCAGGCCAGATAGCGATTTCAGGACTACTGGGAAAGAGCGGAAGGATGACCTGGCGAAGAAACGACGTCATGAAGCGATCGCACTAAAACCGAAAGGAGGTGCGGTAACGGATTTAGTCGAAGAACACAGGATCAACCTGAGCTGTAGAACCCAATGGAGATTGGGAACATGGAATGTGAGAAGCATGCAAACAGGAAAACTGGAGGTGATCAAGATGGAGATGGAAAGGATGGGGCTGGAGGTGTTGGGTCTGAGCGAGACGAGATGGCAGGGAAAGGGACACTTCAACTCTGGAGAATACAGAGTAGTGATGTCGGGACCCAACGAGGGAAGAAGAAATGGAGTAGCGATGATCTGCGACAAGAGGAGTGCTGCGGCAATAATGGGCTATGATACGGTCAACGATCGAATACTAAGTGTAAGGTTCAGGGGTAAAGAGGTGAACACTACCGTCATACAAGTGTATGCACCAACATCGACAGCAGAGGAGGAGATTCGCGAAAGGTTTTACACTGAGTTACAGGGAAAGATCGACAGCGTGCCGAAAGGTGATGTCCTGGTGATTATGGGAGATTTCAACGCAAAGGTGGGGAGATCAGACAAGATAGAAGCATCGTATGGTAGATATGGTCTGGGGGAACGAAATGAAGCGGGAGAAAGACTTATTGACTTCTGCGAAACAAATGATTTGAGGATCATGAATACATGTTTTGAGAAGACAAAGAGAAGATTGTACACATGGACTTCACCAGATGGAAAACACAGAAACCAGATAGACTATGTATTGATAAAGCAGAGATGGAAGAGCACGGTGAGAGATGTACAAACGAGACCTGGAGCGGACTGTGGATCGGACCATGAACTGTTGGTGGCAACTCTTAAGATGAAACTCAAGAGACTCAAAAGAGGGGAACGCCTAATCAGATACGAATGTAAAGGGATCATACCAGAGTACAGAGAAGAGATAAAGAACAGATTTGAGGCATTACATCTGGATGAAGCGATAAATGCTGACGACATGTGGGAAGAGATGAAGAAGGTGGTGCACGAGGAGGCAATCACTCACGTTCCAAGGAGGGAGAGAAAGAATATATCACCATGGCTAACTGTGGAGGCAATCAAAATAGCGGAAGAAAGGAGAGGGGCGAGAGCAGTGGGGAACAGAGATCAGGTGAGGGTGTTGAATGGTAAATTCCAGAAACAGGCAAGGAAAGACAAGGACAAATACCTAAATGACCGATGCAAGGAAATGGAAATAGAGGGGGAAAAGGGAAGAACCAGAGAGATGTTCGCGATGATGAGGAAAATAACTGGCAAGTTTACACCACGAAATGGCTCACTAAAAAATGGAAACGGAGGAATAATAGGTGACGGGGAGGAGATAAAGAACAGATGGAGAGAATATACGGAAGCTCTCTATAACACAGACGACGAGGAGATCAGAGGAGAAAAGACGATCACAGAGGACTACGAAAAAGAACCGGGAATTATGGAGGCGGAGGTAGAATGGGCAATCACGCAAATAAGGGATAACAAGACACCAGGCGCAGACGAAATCCCTATTGAATTGATTAAAGCCGCTGGTGATGGAATAACAAAGGAGATAACAACTTTGTGCAACTTAATATGGGAAACAGAAGAATGGCCGAAAGACTGGGGTAAATCGATATTCATACCCATCTTCAAAAAAGGAGACGCGAGAGACTGCGAGAACTACAGAACTATAGCGCTGATATCACATACAAGCAAGATACTCCTCAAGATCATACACAAAAGAATGGAGAGCAGGATAGAGCGTGAACTGCCGAAAACCCAAGCCGGCTTCAGGAAAGGGAGAGGCACAAGAGATCATATTGCAAACCTGAGATGGATAATGGAAAGACAGAGGGAATTTGGACAAGAGGTCCACCTATGTTTTATAGACTACAGCAAGGCATTTGATTGTGTAAACCACGATCTCATGTGGAAGACTTTGAGAGATATGGGAATACCTGTGCACCTGATAACTCTCCTCAGGAACTTATATTCCAACCAGATAGCAGTGGTGAGAACGGAACACGGAGAAACAGCAAGTTTCCAAATAAAGAAGGGAGTAAGACAGGGATGTATACTATCACCGTACCTGTTCATTCTATACGCAGAAAGGATCATGAGAGAGGCAGGATTTGATGATGAGGCGGAAGGAGTGAGGATAGCTGGAAAGGTTGTCAACAACTTAAGGTATGCGGATGACACAACACTGTTGGCGGGGAAAAAAGGAAGTACTGAAAAACAACATCAGGAAACTAAGGCTTGAAAGTGAGAAAGCAGGATTGTACTTCAACATAAAAAAGACTAAAATTATGACCACAGAGAACTGGAGAAGCTTCGAAGTAGATGGAGAAGAGATTGAGGTGGTATCGAGCTTCTGTTTCCTGGGAGCTACAATAGATAGGGAGGGGGGATGCGAGAGAGAGATACGCCGAAGAATTACTCTGGGAAAAGGAGCAATGCAGGGATTGGAAAAGATATGGAAGGATAAAGCGGTGAGCCTGGAAACGAAAACAAGAATTGTTAAAGCAATGATAATACCAGTGGTGCTGTACGGGTGCGAGGCATGGACAAAAACCAAAGCACTAGAGAAGAAAATCGAAGCATGCGAAATGTGGATTTGGAGGAAAATGCTGAGGGTCCCCTGGACTGAGAAGAGAACAAATGAACATGTACTGGAAGAGATAGGACACTTAAGAGGAGAGATGACATTGAGACAAAGAGCGGCGAGACAAAAAGTGATGTATTTTGGCCATGTGATGCGGGCGGACGGCATGGAAAAGGAGATGATGCTGGCGTGTGGAGAGGGAAGACGAAAAAGAGGACGACCAAGAAAGAGATGGATGGATGAGATACACGAGACGATGATGATGAACATTCCGGAGCTGAGAGAGGCGACGAGAGATCGGAACACATGGAGAAGGCTGACTATGACGGTCGCTAGGATTCAGCGAATCGACGGCACAAGGTGACAAGGTGAGTCACCAGGTGGCAGAACCGTCTGCAAACATCATGGTTCTTTCTACCGTTAGCAAATGTAATGAAACATTAAAACATTACTGGCTACGTGGCAAGACACTAGAATTCCATAGTTTAACTGATGCCCTACATACAGCTAGCTAACATAGTAGCCTAATCCAGGAGCATTAGATCAAAATGTGATAGAAGGTGCAAATGGCTGATACCCTCCTCTTCCTCCTCCTATTCCTTCTCTTCCTCCTTCTCCTCCTCTTCTTCTCCTCCCCATTCTCTTTCTACTCCTCCTCTTTCTCTTCTGCTTCCTCCTCATCCCCTCCTCTTCCTCTTTCTTCCTCTTTCTCCTCTTCTTCCTCTTCCTCCTCCTCTTCTTCCTCCTCTTCCTCCTCTGCCTTTTTCTCTTCTTCCTCCTCTTCCTCTTCTTCCTCTTTCTCTTCTTCTTCCTCCTCCTCCTCTTCCTCTTCTTTCTCTTTCTCTTCTTCTTCCTCCTCCTCTTCCTCCTCTTTCTCTTTCTCTTCTTCTTCCTCCTCCTCTTCCTCCTCTTTTCTCCTCTTCTTCTTTCTCTCTTCTTCCTCCTCCCCCTCTTCCTCCTCTTCCTCTTTCTCTTCTTCTTCCTCCTCCTCCTCTCTTCCTCTTCTTCCTCTTTCTCTTCTTCTTCCTCCTCCTCCTCCTCCCCTTCTTTTTCCCTTCCTCCTCGTCCTCTTCTTCTTCCTCCTCCTCTTCCTCTTCTTTATCTTTCTCTTCTTCTTCCCCCTCCTCTTCCTCCTCTTTCTCCTCTTCCTCTTTCTCTTCTTCTTCCTCCTCCTCCTCCTCTTTTCTCTTTCTCCTTTCTCTTCGCCTGCCTTCTGCTCCTCCTCCTCCACTTCCACGTCTTCTTTTTTACATTATCCTGCTCTGCATATCTCATTTTATGTTAAAAATAGCATTCGTAACTGGCTTCGTCGGGGTTTTCCCCAAGCGTGATTTTTCACGGCTTCTCTACGAATGACAAATCATGATTGATTTGCAGATTTAGACTCGCTCTCCTATAATTACGAGCGCCTCCGATTGGTGTTCACTGTGAGAGGCGCTTTATAAATTTATAATTACAATACAATACAATACGAGCTTTGGCCCATCGACGTATATTGGGTGTACACAGCATAGCAAAGCAAAAGTTGTACTGTGAAGTGATGCCTGCCACTTCTAAACTTTCTGCCATGCATGACGTCAGGCAGAGCTCTTTAACATAATGGGTTCTGTGTCCATCCAAACAACGACCTCAGATCCCGTTTGGATCTCCCAATTGCAATCGAATCATAAAATAGTCTCATAACGTTTCCTTTAATGAAATAAATATAGCACCGTTCTGTGGAGTTTTTGGTCATTAGGTTGAACAAAATTAATGTAAGTACAATTTAGTTGACCATACAGCGCAATAAATTTGGAATTCCAGTTATCATACATAATTTGAAACGTGCATCATTGTCAAACTTGTAAAGAAGCTTTTCTTTCCAATTACGATTCGTGATTTCTTAACTCTTTTTGAACTCATAAGCTCGGATTATGCAAAGACTTTAGACCAACGCATAAACAGGATAGTCGGAGATTCCACACAGGTTGTCCTTGTTCTTTGCCATGAAGATATAGCCTTCGTTTCCCCATTTAGTTCCCCAGCTGCAAACACATGTCAATAAAAAAAACTTAGAATGCGTTCGCCTCAAACGGTTATTCTAACACTTTGGGAACTGGGTTATACGTATCGTTGTAATAATAATAAAAGCATTTGAGCTACAAAGAAAGTTTGAAAGGTGTGACCAACAAACATTGGAGAGAAGGAGTAGCAGAGGAGATCTATTAATCTATCACGACATGGAAAGCCTTACAGTGGTTCTTAGAATTAGCACCAAACAGTGGTTCCAAAACAGACTACATGAACAACTTATGCACCACTTAAATCGCTTGTTCTGTTATGCATATAACGCTTCTCAGCAGTTGAGCAAGACAAGATGCTAATCATTTCATTCCGCGTGTAGGCCTAATCTACAATGGCAAACATGCAGGAAATGCCTTAAAACTATCTCTTGCTGGTGTGAATTTGTGAATTGAGCGAATACAAGTGAACATATATATATACGTGAGCTGCACATATAGAGTAATTCCAGTTGCACTATTACGGCCAGCATACACCGCTGGTGAGATAATGATGACGATAATTTGGATGACCTTGACGATTATCGTGTTCATAATCGTGATAATGATGACGATGATGACGATGATGATGATGATGATGATGATGATGATGATGATGATGATGATGATGACTACGATGACGATGATGATCATGACGATGACGATGACGACGATGATGATGACGACGACGACGACGACGATGATGGTGATGATGATGATGATGATGATTATGATGACGATAAATATTCATTCATTCATTCATTCATTCAATCTGAGAATTTATATAGCGCCTCTTCAAGAGACCAACTCAGAGGCGCTCTCTGCGCTAACCTATTATGATGTTTAGTGTCATTACGAACGAAGATAATTTTTTATGTCATCAATTAGCAAAACAATGCACAACGAGCCAGAAGAGTCACCACTGGCGGGCCCACGCACATGCGTGGAACCAACCAAAGTATTTCGTCGACAGCTGAATAGAAGAAGGAATAGATGTTCAGAGTCTCTGGCCAAGTTGCGTCGATGCAGTAGAGCGGCCACAGGTGACAGCGTTCGCACACACGATGACGTTGCCGACGAGCAGTTCCTCACTGATAGCAGATGACGCACTTCCGGCTAGTCATCGAGGAACAAGGAGTACACGGAAAAACGCATTTGTCGTGTGTCGGTTTTTAGATTGAAGCGCCTCCAGTGACTGAAGTTCGAGGTCACTTCAATGGTCCGGGTTGGTCGTCCTCCACCGAGACGAAAACACTCAGCCACAGGCGGCGTACACGTATGGCTGAAGCTCGACCGTACACATCAGAAGGATGGGCCTGATACAGTCAAGTGGGCTGACGCTCGACCGTACACATCAGAAGGATGGGCCTGATACAGTCACTGACGCTCGACCGTACACATCAGAAGGATGGGCCTGATACAGTCAAATGGGCCAAGGTGACTTGTGACCAAAATACCCTCAAACGCAAAAAATCCTTGGCAAAACCGACGTGTATAAGTATTGTACGTAAATCTAGCACCAGAAAACGCCTCGCATGTCCAAAGTTATCAGAGATATTTCTGCATTTAGACGAAATAATCCGTCATACTATGTCAACTATTGAATGCGTTCTGCATCATGCATTCCAAAATGAACAGTTTTGCTGTCTACAATCACCTGTTTTTTACAATCCAGTATTCTTTTCCAGCGGGGTTTCTTCCATATCCAACAACCAAGACAGCGTGGTCCGGATCTCCCTTAATGCATGTTTCATTATTAGTAAATGCCTAAATAAAAACAGTTTATGATTTAGAGTTATGTTATGATCGCAATACCTAAAAATGCACCAGACGCACGCGCATATTGAGAGTCGCTGGTCATCGGTTTGAATTCTTAACATTTGTTTAAAACATTCCGTCATACTGTGTTCGGATGGGAAACAACAGTGTGGTGTTTGTTGAACCTAGAGCGAAAGTTAACAGTGAGTATTGCTGTGATCACGTCTTAATACGAGGATTACAATCCAGTATTCTTTTCGAGCGAGGTTTAATCGTCAAAGCTGGACACTGCCACAGGACGTTGAAGAGTGGCAAAATTCTCTCAGCGGTTTATAAACAGAAACATTGACCAGTGGCGCAATGCCTAAATAAAAACAGTTTCTGATTTAGAGTACTTGATTTGATTTAGGATGGCAATTAAGAATGCATTCATCACGCATCCGCATATCTGAGTGTCGTTGGTGACATAAAAATATTATTTGACATTTTGTTTAGGCACAACCCTGAGCACTGTATAATATAACCACCCTGTATATCACTAGAGGTTGAATCTCGTATCTAGCTGAAACCGGCCGATCAAAACGACTTGACCCTTAATGTCGTCAAAATGAGCGCTGCCTGACGTCATGTCGGCTTCACTTCACAGTACAACGTCAGCTGTGCTATGCTGTGTCCACCCATTATACGTTGATAGGCTGTAAATCGATATCTATATTTAAACCGTTTAAACAGCGGGTCTAAGGTCGCTTAGCGTTTGTCACTTCACTACGGACTGCAGCATAGAAATGTCATACTATCTCTAGCGCTTACATTATATCTCATCTGTTTAAACTAAGTATGTTAGCAAGTACGTTAGTATACAAATGAGTAACTCAGAAAGCAAGAATTATTACGTAGGTAAGAAAGTATGTACACTATGCAAGAAGGCATCTACGTGTAAGTAGGTAGGTGCGTGCACGCGTGAGATGCACACATAAATAAAGTACTGCATATGAGAGGCAGGACCTGCTGATGAGGTTAATTCATTCATTCATAGACTTTATATAGCGCCTCTCAGCAGATGTTAGGCTAACATGCGCTCCCATCTAAGCGAAAAATGCCAATTTTTAGCTCGGATATTCAGCTTGACAGACGAAAAGGGGCGATGAACGAATCGGCGGAGACTTTACTGGGTTGGAAGAATTGACGAATTGATGGACAGATGGATTTGGCCAGGTTTGCACAAGGTTTGGTTCATTCGCTTTTGGTTTTTGTTCGTTTTTACGTATCAAAGATCAGTTGTATTGTACTGCATTGATGAGAGATAAATGAAGGCGCTCTAAGAAGCGACTAAGAAAGTAAGCATAAAATAGTCTTGCGTATATAGCTTATGTCTCACTAACCATCTTTGTATTGAATGAATGATGACTGACGAACAGCAATGGCTACCGAGATTGGACCAATTTCTGCAACGGCTTTCTCTAGTTCGACCTCTGATGACAGGACTTCGATAAAACCCTGGCAAGTTGCTCCAACCATCGACGAGTTATATCTGCACGGACCGTCCTTCAAAGTAGCAGCAAAGCATCTTCAAAATGTTATTCACGTTTACGTTTCAGTTCACAAAGCAGCGACGCTTAAACAAACATCTTCGATTTCAAATTCGACAGTTGCAAAATAAAGCGCGTGGAAGCCGTCAAACCTTTTAGCAGGAAGCCGATTGCGACGAAACATCGGAATGAAAAATTGGTAAGCCCTAGTTTAGGTTGGTAAATTATTTTATATCATCAAATTAAAATGGAAGCTGGATTGATTCAAAAATTGTTTCCCTAAATGCAAGTGGGATTGATAAAACCATTTACATGTATGTGTTTAAATAGAAGATGCATTGATGGAAATAATTTTTACCGAAAATAGAAGCTGGATTCCTGATATGGACATACAAGACTGCATACTTGCCAACATGAAGTACGGCATTCAAGACATTCAAATAATTTACCAACCTAAACTACGGGATAACCGAAAAATGTTTTTCTAGATCAGTGGTGCTCAATCTTTTTTGGCTACGGAACCCTTTTGCTCTGAATTTTTTGACGGAACTCCGACTCGAAGGAGACTGGAGGACAAAGAGCACCGGAACTAGAGTAGAACAGTGCCAGAGATGCCAAACCAAAAATATTATCTATGGAGGAGGAGGCTGTGATCGATGGTGTCGAATGCGGCAGATGTGTCAAGGAGACAGAGGCAGGAGACTTGCTGGTGGCTGACGACAGATACAAGTTTTTTGCAGAGACTCAAATAGAGTTTATGTGGAGTGGTGTTTAGTGAAACCAAATACTTGAAGTTGAGAAATGAGTTAGAAGAGAAGTAATCGTTGAGTCGGGAAAGGACATTTCGTTGACTTAGATAGAAAGGAAAGATCGGAGATGAGAAGGTAGTTAGACAAGTTTTCCTTGTAAAGAGTTACTTTTTGAGAAGGGAAGAGACAAGAGAGTTTGATGATTTTGGTGATTA
>JACEVL010000153.1:32500-222500 GCA_020284085.1 Aporrectodea caliginosa | reverse complement strand
CTCGGCATTCGAACTTGGATCATTCAAACTGTTCGATGCAGCAATGGCCAAGGCCAGCAAACACAAAGCAAACTGAAAACACGAATGCATGTTGCTTCACTCTGAAATAAAAACAAATGTGCACGATTACGCGATCACGCGATTCTGAAACGGTGTAGCCAATAAAATAAAATAGGGGCCTAAAACTGTATTTGATGTTTGCCTTCTCTCAAAATTCAGAAATGCACGCGACTCTACGACAGACCATCTGTTGCGCTGAACAATTGTCAGTGAAGGACTTGCTTAAGTTCCCTACGCAGTAAGGGTTCGTCCATTGATTATGTAAAAAAATAGGGGGAGGGTTTAGAAAAGTTTGACAGTTGTTGACAAGGGGGAGGGGTTCGATATAATTTGACGTCAAAATTTCTTTCCCAATGAATCAACACTGACCCTTCAAAATGGTAGCTTAAACATTAAGTAATGCTAAAATGTATAAAATCTAAAAGTAATTCTACTGAGCCATTGCGTTTCTTTCTTGTAGATGGGGGAGGGTTCTGGGATTGTTGACATAATTTTATTAGGAGGGTCCTTCAGTGTTTGGCAGTTGTTGACGGGGGAAGGGGTAAAAACTGCCTCAAATTTGTTGACATAATTAATGGACGACGTGATAACTGTCTCGGACGAGGCTCGAATCCGTACTCCCCGCGTTACAGACCAAGCGCTCTAACCAATGGGCCACCGTGCCAACGACAATGACAACGTCGAGAGAAAGCAGGTACTTATTTAGTCTTTTCACTTGAATCAGGAATACAATGACAGACAAATTATGTCCTGTCCAGTTATTTCAACGGAGATACCAGCCTTGTAATTATCCACCTCTACTGTAACAACACCAGGAAACTAAGGCTTGAAAGTGAGAAAGCAGGATTGTACTTCAACATAAAAAAGACTAAAATTATGACCACAGAGAGCTGGAGAAGCTTCGAAGTAGATGGAGAAGAGATTGAGGTGGTATCGAGCTTCTGTTTCCTGGGAGCTACAATAGATAGGGAGGGGGGGATGCGAGAGAGAGATACGCCGAAGAATTACTCTGGGAAAAGGAGCAATGCAGGGATTGGAAAAGATATGGAAGGATAAAGCGGTGAGCCTGGAAACGAAAACAAGAATTGTTAAAGCAATGATAATACCAGTGGTGCTGTACGGGTGCGAGGCATGGACAAAAACCAAAGCACTAGAGAAGAAAATCGAAGCATGCGAAATGTGGATTTGGAGGAAAATGCTGAGGGTCCCCTGGACCGAGAAGAAAACAAATGAACATATACTGGAAGAGATAGGACACTTAAGAGGAGAGATGACATTGAGACAAAGAGCGGCGAGACAAAAAGTGATGTATTTTGGCCATGTGATGCGGGCGGACGGCATGGAAAAGGAGATGATGCTGGCGTGTGGGGAGGGAAGACGAGGAAGAGGACGACCAAGAAACAGATGGATGGAGGAGATACACGAGACGATGATGATGAACATTCCGGAGCTGAGAGAGGCGACGAGAGATCGGAACACATGGAGAAGGCTGACTATGACGGTCGCTAGGATTTAGCGAATCGACAGCACAAGGTGACAAGGTGACTGTAACAGAGCCGATATCAATGCACAAAGTAACAACGTTTCGGGGCGTCAAATACTTGACTGAAGAATCCGACAAGGTAATTCCCAATTGCTGAGAGTTTTAGAGACAGAGAAACAGGAAGACCAATGCCAATAACGTCGAGCAACGACGTCTCTGATAGCGTTTGCATCATAAGTAAGTAAGTAGGTACGTAGCCTCTATTTGCGTCTGACCAGCGCACATGCTTTACATTGTAGGCTATACAACGATTACATACTGGTACCTTTTTGAAATAAACAATAACAAAAGCAGATTATACAGTGACACAGTCATGCATAACTAAATGTTACTAATGGAGTCACCTTTTATCAGGGTCTGGGTCTGGAACCAACAAGAAACGAAACTGGAAAACCTTTAGAGTCAGAACCATATAATGCATGCGTAGTTGGTGAGAGTGACCAATGCTGTCGCGCTTGTTGGGGGATACTTGGATAACAACTGGCGTAGAGAGCGAGAGGTACCGAGTTTGAGTCCCATAGGGCGGATATGCTTTGTAGGCTGCTATTAGCGCCGTTGTATTGCAGGCTGTCTGTTCTGTTAGTAGTTAAGATTGCTTCAATTGCATAACATGTAAATGTACAGCGCAGTGCGTTTGTCAGGCGCTTTATTAAAGAAAAGAATATTATTATTTTATTATTTCATTCGTTTCTTGTCATTCATGATCTAATTTTCAAGAGCCGAACATTTTGTCACCGTAAAGGCGTGTATGGTCTTGGGTTGGTCTCTTTTGCGTGTGTGCGAAAGCTCATTGTTCACCAGTGTTCATTACAATTCGTTCATGTGTGTTAACGGATTAGCCTAGAGGGAGAGTATTGCAATTCATTTTAACCCCTAGGCAGATATGGGTATGAAGTGTTAGCCACTTCATTTTTAGTACCGTGGCGAGGGGTGTTCCAGTGGTGCCATGGAACAGTGCGAAATTCAAGACGGGGGGCAAAATTGTGACACTAGTTACTTTATCGTGAAATATGATTATATTATGATTATACATTAAACAGCAATCATAAATGAAATAAGTGTAATAAAATGAAATGGCAAATAATGGTGTGTAGGCCCTATTTGTAATTGTAATTCGCAACTTCTATTGCGCCGGTGTCTAATGCACAAGGCATCAACCGATGGCACACCAAAACCAATCCGTAATCAGGTCAACATCCAAAATATCAGTCCGTAAGACGTGTGTGTACAGTGTATTATGTTGTGTAATATTAATTAATAGATAGATACCTGTGCACTGTGAAGGCCTATTTAAAATTGTCGTTGAATCGATTGGCTATATTAGTAAATCGCCGTTCAGAAATGTTACATTACATTACAATGTATCGCAGAAAAACTATACATAGTCTGATTAGGCTAAGTGTTGATATTAAATGTTTTGATCAGTGAGCAATTTAAGATATTTGAAAGTAATTCAATGCAATAACGTAATTTATCAAAATATATTTTGAATCTAAAATGTTCCACTCCGATACTATCCCTAGACTGTTACAGTAGTAGACTAATTATTGCTTTAGTCGACAATTTCAAAATGATTTGTATTAGGCCAAAAACTTCGTGTTTTATAATTATGTATTATACAATATACATGCGTGTATGTTTTATAACACAATTTGGTGAACCGGATCTTCGGTAAATTAAAATAAATTTTTTCAAACTTTTTTCAGGAATGTATGTCCACTCAGTTATCATGTAAAAATAATCTCGTATCTCAGAACCATTCAATTTTTGGGTCGCGCAATTTGACTCGTCTCTTCTGTGAAGATCTGAGTACTCTTACAGTGTTCGGTCAGAGTACTCAGTATAGCTTAGTTGACTAGGGGCGCAGAGGGAACAGATCTCGAAACAAATTTCTGCCATGGTGTGGATTTGAACTCCAACCTTTCTACGGCAGTCCTGTAATTATTAGCAATTCCTTACATGCATACATACGGCGATACCTTTAAACGGTGTTTCATATAATAGTGTTGTGCAGCAGACAGGCAAATCCAGAAAATACGACAATCAGAATTAGGCTAGCTGAACAAAATGTCCACCTCTGGCGTTCTAGGTCATTTCCTATAATTATTAACAATTGAAGTAGTAGTGTAATTAAATAATAACAATCATTCTAATAATCATGCCTGCAATAGTAATTATATCTCCAGTAGCTTACAGGTGCGTGTTAAAGCGTAGTCTTGTTCGTTGGTTTCTGATGATTCTCCGAAATGCCCGTATTCCTGTGACACGTTGATCAGGCTACTTCCAATGGGCAGACACATCGTATAATTATAAGAACACTGAGAGTGCTCCTGATTAATTGGATTCACAGATAATCTCTGTGATCCTTGTGCTTCAGTAGAAAACACCTGCTGTATACAAACTATCTATTTCTCATGCTTATCGGTGTAAGCAAGTTTGAAATTTTGAATCCGACGGACCGTGTTCTGATGAGGGATGAGCTATAGAACTTGACGTACACGTTGTTATTCAGCGATATCAGATAAGGCAGCCTAACCGCTTATAATATTGATGTCTCATTTTCTATTTCTTTTCTTGCACAGAGTACAGAGTACTTGCAATACACAAACCTGCATAACAAGGTCGTTTATCCTCGCGATTAGAGACCTTTGGCATAAGTTACAGGAACATAGTAATAATAAGTAAGTAAGTATATTCTTCATTATCCAACTGCATAACCGCAATTTGGTTTACATGAAATTAAACATTATAAAGCATTCTTATAAAAAAAACGTTTTTCTCATTAAGTTCTCAGCCCGTGGGACAATTCGGTCATGCGATCTGGGACGCAGGGAATAGGGAGTGTCTTTACAGGAGGGAGGTGCGGGTTCGGAATATGGCCCTGGTCTGCCAAGGCAGCAGTAAAGAGGTTCTCATCTGCCGTTCTATACAGATGTCCTAATGTTGGGTTATCCTCTGGCAGGTACATGTAGTGTAGTTGGACCAGACGGTCTCCATCACGGACTGTAGTCTGTTGCGCTTCTGCTGCCCCACAAAATCCCACCATGCAGGTGACGCGTATCAAAAGCGGGTCACACTGGTCATTCGCACAACCTCATGGTGAACCTCATGTAGTATTGGTCCTGCAAGGCCATGTGTCGTCATGATGCGGAGGGCATAGATCGACTGTCTAGCTTGGACACATATGCGTTTTGTATGCATTTAAAAGTTCAGTCATGACCACCCCGAAGATTACCATGCTGTGGACCCTTGGGAGTCCTGGCACTTCCATAGTAATAATACAGCCTGAAGTTATTTTTAACTGAGGTGAAACGGAACAAATCGCAACTGTTTCCTACATATTCATTCATTCATAAATTTATATAGCGCTTATTCAACAGGACTACAGAGAGGCGCTCGACTCGAAAGATCCATATATAGATATATATATATATATATAATATATATATATTTCTCTCTATATATATATATATATATATTTATATATATATAACATATATATATATATATATATATATATATATTATATAACTTTTTTCTGTTCGAAGTTTTTTGGCGAAATTTGGCCGTTGTACGTTAATATGAATTTCTTTTAAGCCTGTAAATTGTTATTTTAAAACTCTTACTTTTGGCAGAAATATTGGCAAAAAACCTGTAGGAGTTACTTTTTCCGACAACCCTGTACATATATGTAGCTATGTTATGTTATGTTATGTTATGTTATGTTATGTTATGTTATGTAATGTTATGTTATGTTATGTTATTATTATTATTATTATTCTTTATTATTATTATTATTATTATTATTGCCCTATTATTATTTCATTATTATTATTATTATTATTATTATTATTATTATTAGTATTATTATTATTATTATTATTATCTATGTATTATCCCTCTTATTATTATTATTATTATTATTATTATTATTATTATTATTATTGTTGACAGTCTTTGGAAGATGAAGGTCGTCTCCGACGTCGTGTTGTAGGCTGAATAGACTCCCCCTTTTAAACACTCCGGAGTCTATTTATCCCAGGATTTATTGACTCGTGGAGTTAATTCTTACTAGGAATAATTGACCGGTGGAGTGTATTGTTACTAGGACTAAAACACTCCTGTTGGTGAATAGACACTCCAGTGGAGTTGATTCTTTCTAGGACATAATTGAATGGGGGAGTTAATTCTTCCTAGGACAAATTGACTGGGGAGTTAATTCTTCCTAGGACAAATTGACTGGGGGAGTTGATTCTTCCTGGGACCAAATGACTTGTGGAGTTGATTCTTCCTAGGACAAATTGACTGGGGAGTTAATTCTTCCTAGGACAAATTGACTGGGGAGTTAATTCTTCCTGGGACCAAATGACTTGTGGAGTTGATTCTTCCTAGGACAAATTGACTGGGGGAGTTAATTCTTCCTAGGACAAATTGAATGGGGGAGTTAATTCTTCCTAGGACATATTAACTGGGGGAGTTAATTCTTCCTAGGACAAATTGATTGGGTAATTAATTCTTCCTAGGACAAATTGACGGGAGAGTTAATTTCTTCCTAGGACAAAATGACTGGGGAGTTGATTCTTCCTGGGACCAAATGACTTGTGGAGTTGATTCTTCGTAGGACAAATTGATTGGGTAGTTAATTCTTCCAGGGACAAATTGACGGGAGAGTTAATTTCTTCCTAGAACAAAATGACTGGGGAGTTGATTCTTCCTGGGACCAAATGACTTGTGGAGTTGATTCTTCGTAGGACAAATTGATTGGGAAGTTAATTCTTCCTAGGACAAATTGATTGGGGGAGTTAATTCTTCGTAGGACATATTAACTTGGGGAGTTTAATTCTTCCTAGGACATATTAACTGGGGGAGTTAATTCTTCCTATGACACATTGACTATGGTAGTTAATTCTTCCTAGGACAAATTGAATGGAGGAGTTATTTCTTCCTGGGACCAAATGACTTGTGGAGCTGATTCTTCCTAGGACAAATTGAATGGCGTAGTCTTAGATAAGAAGTATCTTCGATGTAGGACCAATTAACAACGAAGAAAACTCCTCCAAACGAAAACAGTCAACTACCGGCTACACAATGATAATGATAGTAATAATGAGTCCCCCATTCAATTTGGGTAAACATTTAGAATCGGTAGTGCTTAGGTGTCGTGGTGTGTGTGTTAGGGTCAAGGTTAGGTGTAGTGAGAGTCGGTTAGGGTAAGGTTAGGCGTCGTGACAGTCGCTTAGGGTCAGGATTAGGGTTTGTGTCGCCATTAGAAAACATGGTACCTTCCTCGCAGCTGGTACCTTCCTCGCAGCATGCTAAAAGATAATGTGAAACGCCAGTAAACTTACGCACACCGATACTAAATGTTCGCCTAAATTTGTCCTAGGAAGAATCAACTCCCCCAATCAATATGTGCTAGGAAGAATTAACTCCTCCAGTCAATTTGTCCTAGGAAGAATTAACTCCCCCACTCAATATGTCCTAGGAAGAATTAGCTCCCCCATTCAATTTGTCCTAGGAAGAATTAACTCCCAGTCAATTTATCCTAGGATGAATTGACTCCCCCAGTCAATATGTCCTAGAAAGAATCAACTCCCCATTCAATTTGTCCTTGGAAGAATCAACTCCACTAGTCATTTGGTCCGATCTTAAACGCAAACACGCCCGGAGTATTTATTAGCTGGGTGGAGTGTTTTTGTCCTAGTATGGATTAACTCTGGAGTCATTATATACTAGGATAAAAACACTCCCGGAGTCTTTTTGTCCGGGGAGTGCATTCAGCCTCCTACACCGGTTCAAGACAGTCTACTGAGGAGCACTCCCAGCCCAACCTCGGTCAAACAGTATACTCTTAAGGCCAGAGAAGAACTGAGCATTGTCCTATTGGGGTCAGACGCAGTGCTACCGGAAGCCCATTCCAGGTCTCTGGGACAGACACAGAAAGGCGCGGCGCTATCGGATAGCAGTCCGAGCACGGGGGACAAGGAACTCCGCTTGCACCGCAGCGCGTAACGAGCCACGACGCGGAATAGCCAGAGCAGGGCAGTAGAGTTCCGTCATCTATGGAGGAGCGAGGCCCTCAGTGCTGCGCCGGACCAGTGCAGAGACCCGGTAGGCAATGCGCTGCGGATAGGGGAGCCAATGGAGGACATCCCGCATGTACCCCGAGACTCGACTGAACTTAGTGATGCCACCCACAAGGCGGGCAGCCGTGCGCAGGACTCTGTCAAGGCTGTTAAGCCGGCAAACTGGGAGCCCATCATATAATTATGGCGCTACAGTAGTCCAGACGGGATACTACGAAGGAATGAACCAGCGTAGAAGCAGCACCCGGGGAGAGTGAGCGGGGTATCACCCTGAGTTTCGGGGTCTGTAGTAACAGCTGCGGTAAAGGAGATTGATGTGTTGGACAAACGTAGGCTTCTGGTCTAGGGTTACTCCCAGGTCTCGGACTGAGGATGAGAAGGTGAGGTGCGGATATTTTGAGATCATGGAAGCAAGGTCTAGATTCGCAAGCTGCTGACTGGTGCCAAGCCAGATAAGCTGTGTCTTGGTCGGGTTAAGCCGCAAGCGGTTTGATGACATCCAGACCTGCAGGGTCTCAATGGCCCGCTCATTGTTTCCACTGCAGAGATCGGCTGCATTGCCTCAATGTAGACCCAGCCGCAAGCAGTAAAGTGAATTACAAGTAATATGTTTTATACCAACGTAGTTTGGCATTTCATAATTAAAAAGTATCAATAACTTGCAATCAAATCTTGATGAATATGTTTAAAATTATTGTTTCAACAAATTTCCTTGACTAAAATAAATATCGTATCGTTTGGTCCAGATTTTTGTCAGAAGACAAGTCAAAAGTTTTACAATTTATTTGAATAAAGCGCAATTTGGAATTTCAGTTATTTGGACATTATTTGAAACGTCAAACGTGTAGAGAAGCTTTTCTTGTCAATGAAAGTTCATTATTTCTTATTTCTGATTAAACTAATAATAGCTCAGCATGGATCATGCGAAGACTTCAGATTACAGGATAAACAGCATCAGTAGCGATTCCACACTGGTTGTCTTTGTCCTTTGCCATGAATATATAGCCATCGTTTCCCCATTGAGTTCCCCAGCTGCAAACACATGTCAACAAAGAAACTTGTAATTCGATTCGATTGTAATTCGACGGTGATTCAAACTTTGGGAATTAGGTTCTAGGTGTCTTTTAGAAATGATGCAAGAATTTTAGCTATTAAGAAAGGTTGAAAAGGTGTGGATTAACAACATTGAAGATAAGTAAGTAAGTAAGTATATTCTTTAATATAACCAGCTGCGAAACAGCACACTGGTGAACAAGCATGAGCAATATAAATTCACATAAACATCAAAATCTATCAATTACCGATTGAAATTAGGAAACATATCTCTAATCAGTATGCAAACAACATTCTGACTATAAATGTTTTCCTCATTTGGTTGGCAGCTTTTGGCAGCACCCGGTCATGGCGTCTGGGGCGTAGGCTGTAAACCGTTGGCTTCGATGGGGGGAGCAACCCGTGGAGGACATGTCATGGTGTTCCAAGAACAGCCGAAAACATCCGGATATCGGCAAGACGGCAGAGCTGTTCGATACGTTGGGCTATCACCAGGGAGATACCGCTGACTGTTTATCCTATTCATCACGGCTTGGAGTCTTCCTCTGTCTTGCTGCCCAGCATATCCCCACCATGCCCGGGCTGAATATAGCAGACGGGACAGCGTAGTAGCTCGCACCACGTCGTAGAGCTTGGGGCCAGCTAGACCATGGGCACGCGGAGGGCATAAAGAGACTGCCTGGCCTTACAGCATATTTTATCAATGTGCATGTCGAAACTAAGGGTGTCAAACATCGTTACACCAAGAATCTGCATGCTATTAACCCTTGTTAAGCCCGGCGTTTCTGTTGGGTCGGTCCCGCTCGCTGTTCGCCCCCGGACCCCCTGACAATCATCTGAAATGTCTTACTGCAGTTAATCTTTAGGTTACATGTACCCGCCCAGTGTGTAACATGTTCCAGTTCAGCAGGGATAGTAGCACTAATTGAGAATGGGACCAGCAGGTATGTATCGTCGGCATATTTTGGTAACCTGTTTCCTGAATGGGATGGCCTCAATTTGGATATTGTTATAATAAAGTCGTTTGGTCCTAATCCCGAGCCCTGAACTATAAGGAGGAGTAGAAGAGATCTGATCGAAGTTGGGAACGCAAACTCGAGGCCTTTTTTCGAAACCCGGTTTTCGAGTTTGACCGCCGTAAAAACCCGGGTAACCCGGGTTTGGACGGGTTAACTTATTTTACATGATAAATATTATTACTGCACTATTTCTTGCGTAAGTAGGCCTACAACGTCGTTCGGCGTATGCAGCTACAAGTCCAAAGTTCTCCAACAGTCAAAAATTGTGCATAAAAAGAAAACTTTACGAAAATCGTGATAGATTGTTTTATATAAGCAGTGTTTAATCTATAAAAAAGGTTCCGGAACTGAACAATTTCAGAACAGTTATGGAAGACATTGCAAGGGTTCCGAAGGGCTAAACCTGAGCCTCTTATTTTATAGCATCTTGAATACCAATAAACATTGAAAACGCTTAAATTAAATTAAAGTAACTAAATAATTTTGTTATTAAAAATGTAAGTAAATTAAATTATTTGTAGCAGCTTTAAAAAAATCACGGAATGCCGTTCCAGAGCGTTCTGTCTGAAAGAAACATTGCATAGGCCTATGCAAAAAGAGATTACGTACGTACTGTACTACTCTCTTCCAATTTATAAATTAGTATTTTTCATAAAGTGTAAATAGCCGCGTGTAGTTAAGATAATAGTTAAGTTCTTAGTTAAGAATTATCTAGTATTTTGCTTGAAGTGTAGATTATTTCACCTTTCAATTGATTAATTGACTGTATTGAACTTTGGGGTTCAGCCATTACATTAAGAAATTAATTTTGTTTACTGTGTTGACCATCTTGTCCTTTTGCTGTAATTACTATTAGGGTGGCCCTACTCAGCATCCCTTCTGGGTTTCCCTTTGCTTGCCAAAGTAGTACCCCTTTTGTGTTTAATGATGTTTTATTTTAATTTGGTTGCAATAAAAGAAGATTTGATTTGATTTGATAAAAAGAATTGTCAAATGACACCTTAATCGTCTACATCGCAGCTTTAAGCCATTCCAATACCAGCCCATTTGTTTTCAGAAGATAATTTAGTCATCGTTACTCTGCAACCCAATCTGGCAGAGCCAGAACTCACTAAAGTAGATGCTGCGTTGGAGACAACGCTGCCTGTGATTGTGCTTGGACTAAGAAGACTTCCATCATTGGCTTCGTCAGAACGACAAGGGTCACCAACGTCCGTGTGTTTCAGCAGGTTTATCTTATGATTGGACCCGAGATGAATAGCCGATGCATATTTTTTTGTTGCACCGCTGACAATTTTTGCTGCGTAGTAGGCCTACATAACTGACATTGAACCGTCTGGCCCTCAGAATCGCGAACGAAATGATCCCAAACACCACTCTTTACTCTTTACATTTGCTGATTTAGCCATTGTTTGGTTTTGTGTCTGAAATCACTAATTTTAAATAAAAACAGTTTACGCCTACTGCTATTATTTACGAATTCGAAGCTAGGTCCCTACGTCACCGACGTGTCAAAAAAACTCAACATTTGTCACTGGTCGTTTAAAATGGGAAGCCACACTCATACGAAGTCACCAAGAAAGATATGGAATGAGCCTATAAATAAGTAGTTAGAAGTTGTATTAGACAAACCCGTTAACAACCACTATAATCGTTATAATTTCCATTACTCTGGATTTGTTAGTTTCACACCGGGAAGGACGGCGAAAGTTACGATTTTCAAACCCGTTGAACCCGGGTTTCAATCGCGTTCAAACCCGGGTTTCGTGAAAAAAAGCCGGGTAACCCGGGTACGGGTAACCCGGGTTTGCATTCGCCTAGATCGAATTTTATAAAGTTATCAGGAGTTAGAAAGCCCGCAATGCGAGTGGTTCTCTGCATTAGCAGTTTCCTCTCCTTGAATTATCTTCAATACCTTTGTCTTATTGATGCTTATTTTCATTCCGTATTCGGAGGATATTGTGTTCAGTCTATTCATCATTGCCTGTAGACCTCTCTGACTTCTCGCCAACATTGCCTGATCATCTGCAAATCTCAATGCCTTGATCCATCTTCCACCAACCTTTGTCCCCCTCCTCTATACCCTCTACTGTTTCTCTGACAAGCTGTTCTATGTTAATATTAAATAGTAATGGTGACAGTGGACATCCTTGTCTCACACATCTGACAACCTTTTCTGCTTCCGAGTACTCTCCATCTATTCTTATTCGCATCTTTTGCCCCGTAAACAAGTTTCCTGTTAATCTTCTCTCTCTCCAATCTATTTCCATCCGCCTCAATGGATGTAATACAACGGGAGTATGGCCGATGGTCAGTAAAAACTGATAAAGAACAGACTTCGCACATTGATCGGCAATGAGCAGTTGTCCCAGCTGGCCCTGATGAGCATAGGACTTGGCATTCTGCGTGATATCAACTTTGAATATCGGGTGACCGAATTTGTGAAGAAAAACACGCAAATTGTCTCTTATGTGACATGACTTAACGACCGAGGCAAACAGTACTTCTGACCCTTTAACTGTTTCTTAGTTTTAGATATTTGTGTGAAATTGTGTCTGTGCGCAATGCTCACTACTTAAATATTTTATAATCAATAATAATAAATATTATAATCTTGCCTTCGTGGTTGGGTCCCTATGTGGTGGGTCCCCTGTGCACTGGCACATAGTGACAATGCATTAATCCAGGGCTGAATGGAAGTGAAAATAGATGTGGTTGGCTTAGAGTCGTCCCAATAGCATGCAAATGAAAGCCTAGACTGCTGGGACAATGATGAGGGCAAATTATAATGGTCTTGACGATTATCGTGCTCATAACAGTGATGATGATGATGATGATGATGATGATGATGATGATGATGATGATGATGATGATGATGATGATGATGATGATGATGATGACGACGACAATGATGATGATCACGACTATGATGACGATGAAGATGATGATGCCATGATAATGGCGGCGACGATGTCGACGAAGACGATGATTATAACGATGATGATAATGATGATGATGATAACTATGATGACGATGACGATGATGATAATGATGACTATGATGACGGTGATGATGATGTAAACTTTCTTCTAGTCAACCAGAGAATGAGTTCTTCATTACATATTCACAAATGAACACTTTTGCTGTCTACAATCACCTGTTCTTTACAATCCAGTATTTCTTTCCAGCGGGATTTTGTCCAAATCCAACAACCAAGACAGCGTGGTTCGATTTTTGACTGCATTTATCGTCATCGTATATGCCTGAATAAAATCAGTCTCTGATTAGGAGGACTTATTATAGTAGGGATCGCATGCATACACACTTACGCGCATATTGAATGTCTTTGATCATCAGTTTGAAGCTTAACATATTTTGTATGAACTAATTAAGTATGTAACCAAGTAATTAACTAAGCAAATAACAAACTATTTAAGTAAGCAAGTAAGTGGCTAAGAAGGAAGAATTGTTACTTATGTATGTATGTATGTATGTATGTATGTATGTATGCATGTATGTATGTATGTATGTATGTATGTATGTATGTATGTATGTATGTATGTATGTATGTATGTATGTATGTATGTATGTATGTATGTATGTATGTATGCATGCATGCATGTGTATGTATGTATGTATGTATGTATGTATGTATGTATGTATGTATGTATGTATGTATGTATGTGTATGTATGTATGTATGTATGTATGTATGTATGTATATGCATGTATGTATGTATGTATGTATGTTATGTATGCATGTATGTACGTATGTATGCATGTATGTATGTATGTATGCATGTATGTATGTATGTATGCATGTATGTATGTATGTATGCATGTATGTATGTATGCATGTATGTATGTATGTATGCATGTATGCATGTATGCATGTATGTATGTATGCATGTATGCATGTACGTATGTATGTGCGTATGTATGCATGTATGTGCGTATGTATGTATGTGTGTGTGCATGTAGCCTATGTGTGTATGTATGTATGTGTATTTGTATGTATGTATGTATTTATGTATGTATGTATGTATGTATGTATGCATGTATGTAATATGTATGTAGGCCCCTATGTATGTATATATGTATATACGTATGTGTGCATGTATGGTATGTATGTATGTAGGTATGTATGTATTTATGTGTGTTTGTTTGTATGTATGTATGTATCTTTGTATGTATTCATGCATGTATAATTGTATATACGTACATCGTACGCGTGTTTTTGCATGCAGGATATATACGTTGAATTTAAAGAGCTGCCATAGTATAGATGAATAAGTGTGTGAACACTAAAAAAGATGCTAAACCCTAATTATCGGACTGTTGACTTGGCTTTCGCTGCGGTGCACCGTTTTAATTTTTTAGAGACCATCGGTTGATACCTAGTGAGCAACGTAGTTAATTATATCAAATGCGACCGTACCGTAAAATATTGGTCGATCTAAAATTCGAACTAGTGTAACACTGCACAATTATTATGTCCAACCTTTCATTGTTTCTCTTGCATTTTGGATTATCGCAGTACAAATTTCATGAATTTATTCTTTAAGTGACACATTATAAATGACAGATTAAAATTACAATTGCAATTCTGATTAATTATAAATTGGAGTTACAATAAGGAGATGGAGATTGAGTATACAGTGTTGATGAGAGTACACCGAAGGCGAATAAGAAACAAAGTACATGTAAGCTTACAATAGCCTGGCACATAAAATAGCTTAATATGTTTTACTAACCATTTTTGTATTGTTGAAACGATGCTAGAGAAGCATCAATGGAAACCGAGATTGGACCCATTTTTGCAACGGCTTTCTCTAGGTCGGACTCTGTTGCTGGGACCTTCTCAAAAGCCCTGCAAGTTGCTCCTTTGTTGTCCGGATTGTATCTGCACGGTCCCTCCTTCGAAGTAGCAAATTTGTGTTATTCACGAGAACGTTTACGTCAAATTTCTATCAGTTTACGCTTCAGTTCAAGAAGTATTTTCAATTTCGAAGCAGACAAGTGCAAGAAAGGGCCTATAATAAGCCACCAATCCTTTTTGTATTGTATTGTATCTGGACATTTATAAAGCGCCTCTAGCAGGAATAACTACTCAGAGGTGCTTCCAGCGTCAGCACTCCGAGGAAACAGAAAGACTTTCAAGCAACGGAGAGAGGTGGATAAACCACCTGCCAAAATCTCAGCCCGAATTTACGCACGCTGGTGTGTAGGCCTACACGACAAGCGCCAACACAATTGTTCATGCCTTTTGGCATGAACTCGATTCCGAGGAAACATCAGACAGAAAAAATGTTTGTCTTGATGCATATTATTTTCGTGTCGTTGGTCAACTTATCGAAGCTAAACATATATTTGAACTAAGTTAGTAAGCAGGTAAGAAACTGATCAAGGAAGCAACTATGTAAGGACTCTAAGGAGGCAAAGAGATACCTTTGCCAGTTTTACAGGATGAAGGGTTTGCGTAGGGGAGTTCACGTGTACGGCTGGCAATGAAAGATTTGGAAATTGAAGATGGTAATGGTAATGATAATTAACGGATTTCATTCATTCATTCATTCTTCGTTTATTGAATCCCAAAAGTCAGCAGAAGAAAATACAGGCATGAAACATTGACATGGGTATTGAGAAACAACCGGTAGACCCAGAAGGAACAGAATTCCGCTTGAATAGGGTCACCAAATTAAAGGCTTTACAGATGGCGTCGAAGAACAGTCATGTTTCTAATTAAACATGCATCGAAACCTTAACTATGCCAACAACAACAAAATGGACCATATATACAGGACTCACCAAACAGAGAGTTAAACGTAACTAAGCTATAAAACAAGTTACAAATTACGGTCGTGTGTCGTTTAAGAAACTGCGCAGTTGTTGTTTAAATAATTGTAAAGTTGGCAAACATCGAATATGAATAGGTAATGTATTCCATTCTAATGGTCCAATGCATTTAATATTGAAAAATCGTGCATTAGTTCGAGCGTAAGTAGGCTACTACGAAAGTTATCTTGCGATCTTGTATTATACTCGTGAATGAATTTGATAGGAGTGCAAGACATAACCACCAAAAACTTGGCCCAATAATTTCCGTTCATATTTGTACATAAATTCTGCAATTAAAAATTTATTCACATATTCTATTTTTAGAATCTTAGTCTTGAGAACAAATGATCAGTGTCATCTTCGTAATATTGTTTAGCAACAATTCTCTTTGTAACGTCATTAGAACTTTTAATCGAGAAGGATAATTGGATGCCCAAATTAGGTTGCAGAAAGAGAGGTATGGATAAATTATAAGAGAATAATAAAGATTGAGCAGTATAAATTTAGGCGGTAAATATCGAATGCGATTCAATACACCAATACTTTTAGCAATTTTTTTCGAAATTTGCATACAGTATTATGTTATTTCCATGTGAGATGACAGTCAATAAAAACATCAAGAAATTTACAAGATGCTACTTGAGCAATCTGCTGACTATCAATATATATTTTTATGGTCTGAGAGGATAAAAGGTTTTTTAGAACAGAACAATATAAAATTTGTCTTACTTAGATTAATGGATAACTTATTGTCCCGAAACCAATCAGCGATTAAGTCAAGTTCATTGTTAACAGATTCAACTAAGACCTCCAAAGATTTGTTAGAAAAAAATACAAGTATCATCAGCGAATAAGATAAAGTGGAACAACTTGGATGAATTCGGGAGATCATTTATATACAATAAGAATAACAAAGGACCTAGAATAGACCCTTAAGGTACACCACGATGAATACATTTCATATCAGATAATGTGCCGTTGAATGAAACCTGCTGCTGTCTGTTGCTGAGATAGCTCTTAAACCAACAGAGTGGTATCCCTAAGACCCCATAGAATTCCAGCTTCTTAAGAAGAATCGAGGGATCTACGGTATTAAAAACTTTTGCAAGATTGAAGAAGATTCCAATGGAAAATTCATTATTATCATAAGCTCGAGATATTTTGTCATGCATGTCCAGCAGTGCCATAGATGTGTAAATTTAATAATGTATATAGCGCCACTTCAAGATCAGAGGCGCCCAATACCTTACACATAAAACCACGATCGAGCAAAATGGTGTTCAAGCGTTGGCAGATAAGAGGCAAAGAGAACTCGCGTCGCAGGTTTTTGGCAGCTTGTTCCAGGAGGTTGGGCCGACCACAGGAAAACTTCTATGTCTTTGAGAGTCTGTCCAAAATAGCTGGATCGATGAAGAACAGGATACGCAATGTGACAGAAGAAAAGACTGGAGCGGGAGCAATGAAGCGAAATGTATGAAGAAGAGCGACTATGAATGCATGGCTTACTTTGGCTTCATACGGATAAGATTCTTCCGTGTCAATTCCTTGATTCGAAGCAATGTAGCTTATTGCCTTGTACGGCCAACCACCGTTGCAACCGCCATTTTCTTTCACACAGTCCACAAGTTGTTGTTCGCTGAGCGACACCAGTTTTCCTGTTGTACGAAAATGCTGTCCCTCAAGAGTACCAGTCTAACAGAGAAAAACAAATCATGACAGCCTATCGACCTTTTTATCGACTCCCCATCGACCTTTTACTTAACCCTCCGAGGACTGAACTTTTTGTAGTCATTCTAGTACTATGAGGGGGTCTAGCAGACCCCTAGGTCTATTGTACTGTTTTGCATTGACTATCCAATTTTTTAATTGTTGTAACTTAAAATTAAAACAAGGAGACACTTGTATATGTGTAACATAACAATAAAACTAATTACAAATACTCGGGTATGCGAAGTATTCACATACATGTGAATTTATCTTATGTAGCCTATCATTTTCAGTGGTACATTGTAGATAAACAAAACATGTAACAATGTAGTTTCATATATATCGCGTCTTAGCAGTAGCATATTATTCGGACAGAGTGATAAGTGCTATATAGATGTCCTTTTGGTCGTAATTACCTACAGTGCTGGTCAGCTACTGGTCATTTTCCGTGGCACAATTGCAACAGCGACGAGACATCTTAGGGTTAGGTTACCCTAACCCTAACCCTAACCCTAACCCTAACCCTAACCCTAACCCTAACCCTAACCCTAACCCTAACCATTGTCTTCCTGTTCTCGATTTATAGCCATTTGCCGCATCTCCCGAAAACGACTGCTCATCATCAGAACTGCTGGTTGGAGACGACTGTTCTTCATGCAAACTGCACCGGTCTTCACATTCTAATGCAGAATTCGTCGAATTCTCACTGTTACGATCCAGATCTTTTGCAGTAGCAGCCTCAGGTTCGACATCGGAGTAATCGTCACTGTCGTCTGTATTGTCACTCATATGACCATCATCTTCATCATCAACGATCATTTTAGTAGCCTCAGCTAGCGAAAATCTACGTCTAGAAGTCATTATCTAAGTTTGTTTACGTATATCCTTCACGAAATAATACTGTAATGCTTATACTTTATCAAAAAATAACACCAAATCATTTGCTGCACATTGCAACCGCATGTGTTTTTAGCCTTATTTCTGGGTTATGTTGTTTACATGCCGTTTCCATGGTAACCAGTATGAGAAACCAATTGCATTTTTATTACTTTAGCGCATTACTGGGCGAGCAACAAAGTCATAAAATATCACAACCAAACTCAATCGGATACTGAGTGAAATACTAAAAAAACCGGCCCGTGGTCTACTAGACACCCCTCATAGGCGTACGAGGGTTAATATAGCTTAATTGGCTTTTAGGACGCTGATGGTGTAGAAATGTCGAACAGAATATCTGACCTGTTGGGAATTTGAACCTCTGACCTCTCAGTTGACGGTCTAGCACGCTAAACACTACTCTATTGAGCGTTGCGTTGTTGAAATCGACTCCCCATCGACAGCTTTTGACTTGCAGCTATAGGCAGTTGCTCTGATATAACTGTCTACGACTTCAACGGAGAGCACAATGCGCTGTCATTTTAGCTTTGTCGAGAGATTGCATGTCCGAGGACAGGCGCACATGTTTTATATATGTGATTCATTTACTGTCCTTTATTAATAATTATTTGCCCGTTTTACAGCACCGATGACAAACGCAGAGAAAATCAATGGCTTGTGAATGAAACGAAGCTGGAATCGGGTCAAAACTCATTAACCCTCGGGCTACCAAGGGAGGGGGGTGGTTGCCACCCCCTACGTTTTTATGTATAATTTTTTTTTCATATGGAATATATTTTTTGCAATTTATGTAGCTGTAGGAGATACATAGGCGCACATTTTGAGGTGAACATCATGGTGGTAGCCTACGCCATTCAAAAGTTATACCCGATATACCCGAGGCACCAGAGGGGGTGGATACCACCTAGTTTTTCGAATGTAGCTCATTGAGAAGAAACACAAATACATACCTACACATGTTTATATACGTATAAATATGCATCCATACATATATACATGTACATTTATGCATGCATACATGTACAATGCTGCATTCAGCCATTTTCACACCGATTACGCGTATTATTATTTATTTTGATCACTTCCGGTTTTCAAAAGACAAACATGTAAGTATGCAAATGAAGCCCTACATTCCCTCTAAAGAATGGTATATTTGTTTCTCTTCTGGGAAGAAAACTGAATACGCTACAGACAAAAAACTAAGGGGGGAGTCCTTCCATTCAGCCATTTTTCACGCATATTACGGGTATTATTATTTATTTTGATCACTTCCGGTTTTCAAAAGACAAACATTTAAGTATGCAAATGAAGCCCTACATTCCCTCTAAAGAATGGTATATTTGTTTCTCTTATAGGAAAGAATACTCAATAAGCTACATTCGAAAAACTAGGGTGGGGTGGTATCCACCCCCCTCGTGGTGCCTCGGGTATATCGGGTATAACTTTTGAATGGCGTGGGCTACCACCATGATGTTTGCCTCAAAATGTGCGCCAATGTATCTCCTACAGCTACCTAAATTGCAAAAATTATATTCTTATGAAAAAAAATTTTATGCATAAAAACGTAGGGGGGTGGCAACCCCCCCCTGGTAGCCCGAGGGTTAACAACGGTACTGTATCTTTTCCCTGAGCTCTAGACTATTTGGAATTGCAATCTTACAATTCTAGAGCATTCCATCAAGAAAATTGTCACCGACCCGAACCAAAATAACTGTCGAATGATCAAGATTGGCTGACTTTCGTAGATAAATACGCGGGACTATATTGATTGTACACCAAGGTACGGTTGGCAAATATTGTATTGTATTGTATTGTATTTGAACACTTGTTATAGCGTCCCTACCAGATTTCCCATTCTGAGGCGCTGCCGACTACTGCTGTAGTCGGAGTTTCACGCCGAAGCGCATGAGCAATTGCGAGTGAAGGACTTGCCCAGGGTCCCTACGCGGCGGCTTTGAGGTGGATTCGAACCCGCAACCCTCCAGCTGCAAGGCACCGAACATACCCCCAAACCACCGCGCCCCAGTATATTGTGTTGTGTTGTGTGTTGTATTGTACTCCACGTTTATATTGCGACCGAGCCACCCGCAGTAAAGATCCGAGAAATTAATCTGATAAACCGACCGACCGGGAAGCGAACCGGGGCGCCGGCGTGAAAAGCGGGCTACCAACCCACTCGGCCACTCAGGATCCTTATTGGTTTATTAAGGGATATTCTCACTTACTTACTTGCTAACTTACTTGATGCTGAAACCGTTTATTGTCAGGATGCTATACACTGTTTAGCTGTGTTTATAAGATGTATGTACACCAAAGTGAGATTAGCAATTGGTTAATAAAGAACATACTTACTTACTTGCTAATTATTAACTTACATACTACTTACTTATTTAACTTACATTTACTTACTTACTTACTTTTTATTTATTTATTTATTTACTTACTTACTTACTTTACTTACTTATTTACTTAGTTACTTAATTACTTACTTAATTATTTACTTATTTACTTAATACAGACTGGATAGTAATGTGCAGAGATTTGTGGATATTAAACGCAGAGACAAACGAACATATGCGGATGGAACGTTGAAAGGATGGATTGATGGATGGATGGATTCATTAACGGATGGATGGATGGATGGATGGATGGATGGATGGATGCATGGATGTATCGATGGATGCATGGTTGATGTGGGTGGGTGGATGGATGGATAGATGGACACGGATTTACTGCTATCGGTATGTCCTGAAACTTCAGTGATAATTTTCTGAACGATGTTATTGTTACTTACAGTGCTGAAAGCCCAGCAGGATCCACATTGTTTCTGCATGAACACACGCATTATTTATTACACAATAGATGTTGTTCAACAATTCATCATGGGGCTTGGTAAGTAATTAAGAATGAATTTTATTGAGCCACCTGCAAACACACTGCGGTAACATCGGATATGAACGATCTAAGCGAGTTCAATAACAAAATAATCATGATATGCAGTTACAAAGCAGACTTTTCGGAGCTGTGAGAGAGAAAGGACAAGAAAGAAGAAAGATTAACAATAAAGTCATTTGAACAACATGCATGGTTGTGTGTATAATATGTTGGTGTGCTATACTATATGTATGTATGCATGTATGCATAATAATTATGGATGAATGTTTGCATGTAGGCTTGTATATGGGATGACTTGTATGCAAATTATGTTTGTATGCGTGTATGCATGTATGTATGCATTCATGTATGAACAGTAGGTACGCAGCTATAATGTAAACTGTAACGTGAATAGACAAACATTGTTAGCGCAGTCGAATATGACCATTTGTGTACTCTGTATAAGTGTATAATGAACCTTGTAATGACGCCTATCATCGTAGATATGACGGCGTCGTTATATAAACGAACTTAAGTACGAAACGAACGACTAAATGTTGCTTAAACAATTCGTCTATAAAATTAACTTCAATCTTCTGAAGCGCCTCGCGAAAGAGAAGCGCAGCCATAGTCATACTGTATCTGAAACTGGAGGACATCTTACCAAATATTGTACGTATCTATACGAGTTTTAGCTACAATCATTAATTAAGAATCATACCCTTCAGTCTTCGATGGGTGGATTGTGTTAATAATTTGTGACATTTCGATAGTTTCTAAAAAGATATATTTAACCGTTATAGCGCGCGATATATTTTTGTTCCTCAGTATAACGATGTTGTGCAAAGTATACCTGGTCTTTAACGGGGGTAACGAAGCCTCTGTCTATCCAGTTGACTTCATTCGCATTCACACCATTGGCTTCAGGCGCAGAGGATTTTGGGGATTCTTCGGAGTCATTTCGAGCTTTGTAGCCAGTCATAAGTTTTACAATTTCTGACGCACTCTGTGAGCAAAATGATCATGTGTGATATATAAAGCATAGTAGTAGTAGGCCTAGTAGCACCAGCAGCAACAAAAACAGCAATAATAATAATGATGATGATGACGACGACGATGATGATGATTATTATTATTATTACTATTATTATTATGACGATGATGATGATTATGATGATGATGATTATGATGATGATGATGGTGATGTGATGGTGATGATGTGATGATGATGATGATGATGATGATGACTATTATGACGACTAAGACGACAACGATGATGACGATGGATATGATGATGATGATGATGATGATGATGATGATGATGATGATGATGATGATGATGATGATGATGATGATGATGATGATGATGATGATGATGATGATGATGATGATGATGATGATGATGATGATGATGATGATGATGATGATGATGATGATGATGATGATGATGATGATGATGATGGAGCCAACAGGACTCTGCAGATCGGACGGGAAAAGACTCGACGACCTAACTCTTATTGCTTGACATGCTGTGACATATCCCTCGGTAACAAACACTCAGGTCTTATCCTACATTCCGTACACATTGATCGAGACAACATGTGCAGCTGAATTAGCAGCAGATAGGAACAGCGCCAAATACAACACACTCACACAAACCTACCACTTTGTCCCGTTGCCATTTGAGGCTCTTGTTTATTCCAACAGCAGTGGGCTACCATCATTCATCACAGAGTTGGGGCACTGTCTTTATCGCGTAACAGGTATCACGAGGGAAGCCTGCAATCTTCTTCAGCGCATTGCTATCATAATCCAACGCTTTAATGTCATTGCTTTCCAAGGCACCTTTGCTTAGTCGGGTCTTGACGAGTTCTAGCCGTTCAAGAATAGTTTTTGTATCTCCGGGTTATTTTTTCATGCCTTGAGGGATCTGACGTACCTCGGGGCAAAAATAATAGCCTAGTAGCAAAACGAGCATTACCTAGAAGAGATATATTATGAGAGTTCATGGGCGCCCGCAGCATAGGTCAAGGGGGGTCGCGTGACCCCCCTGGAAATCATGATGCCAATTTAAATATAAAAATCCGACAAGTTTAATCATGCAAATGAAGCTTAAAATAAAATTCTGTTCAAATCACTTAGTAATTACTAGCTTTAGTTTCAGAAATTCAGACTGCTTAGGCCTACTAATAAGTTACTATACTAATATTCAGTGGCGGATTTACCAATAGGCCTGCAAGCCAAACGCCCTACCCTGTTCCCCTCCTGGTTGTGTTCCGGCACCCCTTAAAACCAGACCCGTCCGTCATCGTGTGCTGCCACTGGCCTGCCAGAACGGACAAGGGCATGACCGAGATTTAGTTCTTATCTTAACCCCAATGCCCGATGTGCAGACCTGCACGGGAGGGACTATAGTACTGTTCTAAGTTCTTAACCCCAATAAACAATGCTCATCACGATTGAGTGTACTAGGTCTACGTTCAACTGTACTTCCCCAAGTATTTCTGTTCTGTCTCTCTTAACGTATGTAAGTATAGGGAATAAGTATATATATAAGGAGTATTAAAGGGGATAGAGAGACGAACAGCATCGACAGGTCATGGAAGATTAGCATGACCCTGAATTTGACCCTCAGTCAAATGTTAAATGTATATATATACATATATATATATACATATATATATACATATATATATACATTTCGGCCTCTCATGCATGCTCCCAAGAGTTTGTAGTATAAGTTTATATCAAATTTCTAGTGAAGTCGGTCACGAACCCCTGGATATATAGAGGCCCTCGAGTCTGGCCAGACGGCATCTGAAGACAAATCACACAGCGTCTTGGTTATAATTTTATGCCTATTGCATCACCTGAATTTTCTCAACAAGTGGCTCCCGGATTCGCCATCCGCATATTGAATTGAACTGCTACGAAACGAAGACTATTTGGTAGGTAAAGCAATCACATTCTTGAAATAAATTAAATTAGCTTTAAATTGTGATAAACTGGATATAATTAAAAATTGTATCATAATAGCTGAAAATACTGGGCCTAAAGGCAAATCCGCGGAAAAGCGGTTTTTGACAGAAACACACATGGCACCAGGACTCCGCAATCTGTCAGTATTTTATAAAATATATCTCACTCTTCGTGCTACATCAGCAAGTGCAGAAAGAAGTTTTAGCAGATTGAAAATAATTAAACATTACTTGTGATACACCATGACAACTGAACGCCTGTCTGGACTGGCATTAGGCCTAATATTGATCGAAAGAGAACTGGTTGAGAATATTGATTTTGAAGGAACTATCAATTACTTTGTTTGCACTGATGAAACAGTTTTATATTGTATAATTATAGTAGTATATTCGCCCTAGTAGTGGTCCACTAGACATTTGTGAATTTCTGACCCCCCTCCCCAGGGGCGAAGACTTAGGGGGACAGCGGGGGACGGTCCCCCCAAGCTTGAGGTGGGGGGGACGGAGCTGCTTATATCCCCCAATATTTCTGCAATAGTTCATGAATATAATAATAATAGCTACGAGTGAGAGCTGGTTCTTATAAGCCCTCATATAATAGAGCAATTTTTTCAAATGACAAATGCTACCATTACAGTGTGGAAATTAAAAAAAATTTAAATAGGGGAGGGGCACATCCCCTCTCCAAACCCCTCCCCTACTCGGCGCTTCGCGCCTCGCCGATCGTCCTTCGGCCGATCCTTCGCCGGCCCCCCAAACCCAAGACCAAGTCTCCGCGTATGCTGACCCTCCCTGCAAAAAATCCTGCGGGCGCCCATGTGAGAGTTGGTGCTAAGTTTTGTGTATATAGTCCTATTGTACAAACAGCAAATTATTACTGTTGTACCAAGAGAATACATAACGAAGGCTTGACGTAATACGCCTCCCTAAAATGTAGTAAGATAATGTCGTACCATGTCAGAATATGGATTTATTCCCATCGTATAAGTCGTGTGTCCTTCTGTGTAGCGACGGTCTTGAGCATCAATTGTTTCCAAACGCCCTGCGAAGACTTTCATACGACGTTCTTCCTCATCTGCGTCTGTATAGTTTTTCTCTTCAAATATAAAACATAGCAAGTTATACGGGTTTAGACATTGAAGATATCATCGAACGTCAGCAACATGTTTTGCTTCATTCTTCCTGGAGCACCAAAGATGTCATTCTTTTCTGATTGTTTTCTGTCTTAATCAAAAGATGTCCCTAGTAGCAAAAGTCCACGTTAGAGGATTAAATTTGGCAAGTGTACTCTGCAAGCACTACGCAGATTCAAACAAGACAGATTGCTGTATAATTATGCAATGCAGGAGGCTGCAACAGTGTCTTGGATGAAATGATACATCCACATTATAGCCATAGATCATAGATGCCGAAGAATCTGGAGGTTTTATTTATATATTATCCACATACTCGCAATTAATCACAAATGAATTCACGCACAATCCATGGAAAGATTTCAAAATGCAACACATCATTGGATTCTGTTTTGAACGTGTATTTCATGAATTTCTAACCGCTCGACCATATTTAGTTCAAGAAAAAAATTATACAGTACATGGAAATTTTTCCAAAAATATTTATTATATAAAAATAAAAATGTCACCGCCGGTTGAGGAAACACAAAGCAAATTCAAAAATAGTTGAACACTATTTGCCCTAACATGCTGGCAACTTTTCATCACTATTGGAAAACGTTTGCTGATTATTTTTAAATTTTCAATCCAACCTAATTAGACATAATTATCTCTCGGGTGTTTTAAATCATATTATAGGATCCACTTAAATGTATAGTTATGTGAGACGGTGTTTTGTCTTTTCCTAAATAGGGATTTAATTAATTAGGCCTACACATGAAATGTAGCCTAAATGCCTATGTGAAATAAAGAAACGTCGTAAATAAATTGTATCTAATATTAATTGCACTAGTTCTATTAATTATAATTAATAGAACTAGTGCAATTATGAATCTGGTTACGTTGTAAATGATTTTGTTGGCCAACAGCTGTAAAAAGTCCATTAACAGTACGTGACATAAATGTTACGCTACGCTAGGTTTGTTACGGCACATCGCATACGTCAATTCACTTAAGTAACTTCACAGTCACTTCACATATGACACTTCACATTCATCACTTCAGATACATAATTTCACAGAGACACTGAATATATATATATATATATATATATCACATTGTATATATATATATATATATATATATATATATATATATATATATATATATATATATATATATATATATATCGCATCATATATCTGACATTACATAACTCACTTCACATACTATCACAAAGCATGCATTATTTCCAATAATCACTCCACAAATTCATTTAACATAATTATATTATTTGACCCATACCACAACACAGGTTCACTTCACACGCCATTGCATCTCTTTACATCATTCATTCATTCATTCGGGAATTTATATAGCGCCCCTTCAAGGAAACTACTCAGAGGCGCTCCCGGTCATGTCCAATCACTTCACAAACCACTCCAAGTCACTTCACATTACTTTGTTTCAGAATGCATAGCATCACA
This sequence comes from Aporrectodea caliginosa, assembly GCA_020284085.1. Taxonomy (NCBI): domain Eukaryota; kingdom Metazoa; phylum Annelida; class Clitellata; order Crassiclitellata; family Lumbricidae; genus Aporrectodea; species Aporrectodea caliginosa. The sequence continues at coordinate 195,847 of JACEVL010000153.1, read as the reverse complement.
AACAAATTACCATTCTTGAGTTTGAAAGTCTTCCACTCCTCTTCGAGTCCCTTAGACGAATAAAGCTCGATATTCGAGACATTCGGACTTTTCGAACTGCTCGACACAGCATTGGTCAAGGCCATCAAACACAAAGCAAACAGAAAACTCGAATGCATGTTGCTTCACTCTGAAATGAAAACAAACGTGCATGATTACGTTGCTCTGCAATGGTGAAGCCAATACAATAGAATACTGGCCTAAAATTGTATTTGATGTTTGCCTTCTTGCAAAGTTCAGAAATAATAATAATAATACTAATAATAATAATAATAATAATAATAATAATAATAATAATAATAATAATAATAATAATAATAATAATAATAATAATAATAATAATAATAATAATAATAATAATAATAATAATAATAATAATAATAATAATAATAATAATATGTATACCTCGGGGCAAAAAAAATAATAATAATAATAATAATAATTTTTTCTTTATTGAAGCGCCTGACAAACGCACTGCGCTGTACATTTACATGTTATGCAATTGAAATCTTAACTACTAACAGAACAGACAGCCTGCGATACACGGCGCTAATAGCAGCCTACAAAGCACATCCGCCCTACGGCACTCGAACTCGGTACCTCTCGCTCTCCATGCCAGCGTATTATCCAATGCGCTATCGGGCCACCCACATGCACACGACCATTATGATGCGACAGAACATCGGTTGCGTTGAGCAGCTGCCAATGAACGACTTGATTAAGGTCCATACGCAGTGACTGCCTCGGACGAAGCTCGAACCCGTACTCCCCGCGTTACAGGCCAACCGCTCTAACCAATAAGCCACCGTGCCAACGACAATTACAACGTTGTGAGAAAACAGGTACGTGTCAGTCTTTTCACTGGAATCAGGACTACGATACCAGACTAATTACGTAGACCTACTTAGCATCGAGCGACGACATCCCGGTATTTCAACGGAGATACCAGCCTTGTAATTAGCAATCTCTACAGAGCTATTATCTAATGCACTGCGTAACAACGTTGCCGGTCGTCAAGTACTTGATTGAAGAACCCGACTAGATAATTGGTAATTATTGCTGAAAGTTGTGGAGACAGAGAAACAGAAAGACCAATGCCAATAACATCGAGCAACGACGTCTCTGATAGCGTGTGCATCATAAGTATGTATGTATGTATGTATGTATGTATGTATGTATGTATGTGTGTATGTATGTATGTATGTATGTATGTATGTATGTATGTATGTATGTATGTATGTATGTATGTATGTATGTATGTATGTATGTATGTATGTATGTATGTATGTATGTATGTATGTATGCATGTATGTATGTATGTATGTATGTATGTATGCACTTGTTATAGCGCTCCTTCAAGATTTCTACTCAGAGGCGCTCCCGACTACAGCGCCGACACTGAATCGGAGTTTGAGCAATTGTATTGTATTGTATTTTCGTTTATTTCAAAACTTGCCGTCAGGACGCAACAAGTAACATCAGTGCATGATTATGCAGTTATAGTATTAGAGACTATAGCTTTAGGCCTAGATAGTGCACTGTTTAGCACTAGGTATAGTAACTGTTCTAATGGGACAGATTTTATTGGATTATAGTATTGAGAGTGAGGCTAAACGAGGATTCAGACAGCTGCTAGTAAATGTCTTTGAACATCTGGCGTGGTAAGAAGTTCTTGCTATCCTTGGCTGGCAAGGCAAAGGGGTGGGGCCTGAGTCGCAGATTGTATCGGCTCTCCTGTCGCTCGTGGCACATTCGACGTAGAACGTGTTTAGGCTCGCAATTGCGAGTGAAGGACTTGCCCAGGGTCCATACGCGACGGCTTGAGGTGGATTCGAACCCGCAACCCTCTGGCTGCAAGGCACCGAACACACCCCTACACCACCGCGCCCCACGAAGTAAGTAAGTGAGCTTCTATTTGCGTCTGACCAGAGCACATGAATAATTTATTACATTGTATTCAACGATTACATACCTTTATGAAGTAAACAATCACAGGTGCAGATTTTAAAGTGACAGTCATGCACAGTTAAATGTAACAAAATAATGATACATCGATTAACACAACTACTTGTAAACTGTTCACATTTAACAAAGGTAACAGGACGTCCCCACTTGCGAAGTAATACCTGCTGCACGGATGCATTCATAATTCTGCCAGATATGGATCAGCCCCTGATAAGAGTTAGTCTAGAATCAATCTTGGCTATAGAATAACGGTGGAGACTAGAGTAGCGCCGATTAATTGGAATGAAATCGGTTTGGGCCGGATTTTGCACTAATCGGTATTAATATGAATCAGCGAATCCCTGGACTACCGATCCAAATACCAAAAAAGCAATATTTTTTAACCAAAACAATCTCTTATTTCATTAATACAAAAATAGTAATCTGTTTTGTCGACCTTCAGTTGTAATCTTTAATCTTAACCATTGACAGTAGGTGTAAAATAATGAAATTGTGACCCGACTCATCAACAAAATAGTGCTGTTCTCCCCCTTAACTGGGGAATAACCTATGAGGCTAACAACCAGCTCCTGGGAAATTAATTTAGAATTAATTTAGAATTAATTTATAATTGTGTATGATGCTCTTTAATTTATTAGTAACTCAATTTTCTTCATTCTGACAACTATTTTTTCAGTTTTTACCACTAATTCCACAGTATATTATAAATGGAAATTAATTTCTTTCATTCATTCAGAATTTTATAAAGTTCCTTTTCAAGGAAACTACCCCGAGGCGAATATGTTCATAACAAGACTAATTGTAACTGTTCACGACAAACATTTTACATATATATATTATATTTAGTATAGGCCTAATAATGGAAATGTAGGCCTACATAATGACACACAGTGTCACTGTTCACAACAAACATTTCATATATTTTAGTATGATAATGGAAATGTACATTGTACATAATGAGTCACAGACAAAATGGATCCATCATCGCTTTAGAGGCCGACGGAGGAGGAGGATCGTGCCTATGCTAATCATCCATATAGCACCAAACACACGCATTGTCACTGTTCACGGCAAACATCTGCTATTCCTTGTATGATAATCCTTGAAACAAGGAACGAGTCGGCAGTAGGCCAATCAACAACATTCGTGATTCTGTTTCATTTTATGGGTCTGAACCTCCGCTGTCACTGCTACCCCTTGGGCTACCAAGGGGGTGGTTACCACCGCCCCCTTACAATTATTTTTCATATGGAATATAATTTTTATAATATTTCAAGTAGCTGTAGCAGATTCATTTGGACACATTTTGAGGTAAACATCATGGTGCTAACTCACGCCATTCAAAAGTTATACCCGATATAACCGAGGTGCCAGAGGGGTGGATACCACCAACCCTAGTTTTTCAACTATAGCCTATTCATTTTTCTTCCTGGAAGAGAAACAAATACGCCATCCTGTAGAGGAAATGCAGGGTTATATTTGCTTGCCTACGTTTGTTTCTTTTTGAAACTGGAAGTGATCATAATAAATCATAATACGCATCATCTGGGTGAAAATGGCATATCCAACATCACATCCGGTTACATGTTGCCTTTAAATTTCGCTGCACCTAACACAGACTATGGACTAGTTTGTAGGCTATTGTTACAAATGAAGCATCATTATGTTTAAAATGTTCTTGGATACATAGATCAGTTTCAAAACACACATAATCTTATATTAATTTTGTTTATCCAACAAGTACAAAATGTATGCAATAATATAAAATATCGCTAAGCACCAACTCCTACCTCCACTCCGAGCCCTCTCCTCTCACCAAATAAGGCCTAGAGCACACAACCATAATCTCGCACCCATGGACAACTCTCAATAATTTTTTTATTTATTCCCAGATCATTGTATACAAATATTTACTAGTTTATTCTAAAATCTTATAATGAACTTTAATTTTCCATTATCACTCATGATAGCATTTCTGCGTTTTAGTCAGATTGTTTTTCTCAATAAACGAATATATATATTTGTGTTAAGCTTTTGAATTTACTAAACCAGGCGGCTACATTGCTCAGCCTTTGTTGAGTTTTGCTGGAATGATAAAATAACGTAAAAAAGAAAAAAAACCAAAAAATTTTTTTTTACAACTGGCACTATATTAAGTTTTGTTAAGAATTTCTTCCTGAACACAAAAGTATCTTTTTTGCACGTAGCAACAAAATGCACAATGTAATGCTAGCATCTAATAACGTAAAAATGCAAAAAAAAATATTTTATGCTATATATTATAATATCTGATATTCTATCAGATATTATTAATATAATAGCATCTGTGTTAAGCTTTTGAATTTACTACACCAAACAATGCTCAGTATTTAGTTTAGTTTTGATGGAATGATCAAATATCGTATAAAAGTAAAAAAAACTCAAAATAATTATTTTTCTAACTGGCGCAATATCAGGTTTGTTCAGAATTACTTTCTGAACACAAAGGTATCTTTTTTGCATGTAGCACCAAAATGCACAATGTTATGCTATCATTTAATCACGTAAAAATGTAAAAAAAAAAACTAAAAACTAAAACTGAAATAAATATTTTTTTAAACTGGTACAATATCAGGTTTGTTAAGAATTTCTTCAGGACTGAACACAAAATATTTTTTTTGCTTGTAGCACCTAAATGCACAATAATGATGATTTTTAACGCCAAGAGCTAGGACTACTGAGCGAAAAGTCCACCTCTATCGTTCTAGACCATATCCTAATCATAGTTGCAATTGTAATTATCTTTTAAATAGCTTACCAATGCGTGTCAAAGCGTAGATTTCTTCGTTGTTTTCTGATGATTCTCCAGTCAGGAAATGCCCGTCTCTCCGTTCCACGTTGATAGGTGTACTTGCAATGGGCAGCCACCTCGTATATAAGGTATTTCAGATGGCTCCTGATTAATTTGATTCACAGATAATCTCTGTGATACTTGTGCTTCAGTAGAAAACACCTGCCATATACAAACTATCTATTTCTCATGCTTATCAGTGCAAGCAAGTTTGACACTTTTTATCCGACGGCCCATATTGTAACTTGAGGGATGATCTATAGAACTTGACGTAGAAGTTGTTATTCAGCGTTATCAGATAAGACAACGTAATCGCTTATTGATGTCTTATTTTCTATTTTTCTTGCAGAGAGTGCAGATCACCTGCATAACCAGATCGTTTATCCTCGTGATTAGAGACTTTTGGTATAAGTTACAGGGACCTAGTAATAATAAGTAAGTAAGTATATTCTTCATTTTTCCAAATGCATAACTGCAATTTGGCTTACATGAAATTAAACATTATGAAGCATGCTTGTTATAAAAACGGTTTCCTCATTAAGTTATCAGCCCGTGGGACAATTCGGCCATGCGGTCTAGGACGCAGGGAATAGGGAGTGTATTTACAGGAGGGAGGGGCGGGTTCAGAACATGTCCGGGGTCCACCAAGGCAGTAGTAAAGAGGTTCTCATCTGCCGTTCCATACAGATGTCCTGATATTGGGTTATCCTCTGGCAGATAGCGTAGTCGGACCAGACGGTCCATCACGGACTGTAGTCTTTTGCACTCTTGCTGCCTCACAAAATCCCCACCATGCAGGTGACGCGTATAAAAAGGGGGCTACACTGGTCTTTCGCACAACATCATGTAACATTGGTCCTGCAAGGCCATGTGTCGTCATGATGCGCAGGGCATAGATCGACTGTCTGTATTTCAAATCCGATATCTTTAGTCATTACCTTCCCAAGGATTACCATTCTCCGGACCCTTGGGAGTCCTGGCAATTCCATAGTAATAATACAACCTGAAATTATTTTGAACTGAAGGGAAACGGAACAAATCATAACTGTTTTTTCTATAAATGTATATATATATATATATATGATTATGTATGCATGCATACTAACATATACACACATTCATACATGCATACATACATACGTACATACATACATAAAACATATATACAGTACATACATACATACATACATACATACATACATACATACATACATACATACATACATACATACATACATACATACATACATACATACATACATACATACATACATACATACATACATACATACATACATACATACATACATACATACATGCATACATACATACATACATACATACAAACATACAAACATATACACATACATACATACATACATACATACTATTGTAGTACAGAATTATGAAAGGTGGAAAAACTAATTTGGGTCGCATTTGTTCTTGTTCTTCTCACTTTAGGGAATATTTAGACCAATTTTTTGACTGTAGAAGAATATCTGAAGGTGGCGCAATTTTGAATGATAAATGTTGTTACTACAAAATTTACCCAGTTTCAGTGTTAGGCCCCAATTCATATTTTTTTTACCAAGATACGCTTTACAATGAAAACAAAGAGAAGATCACTGCATGGTTTTTACTGTTTAATAGGTTTGTGGTTAATAAGAAAAACATTAAAATACATTTATTTTTAAGATATTCTTCAAAATAAACATTGATGGCTCCGGAATGGGTTTTCCGATAAGCGCAGACAACTTGAAAATGTTTTTGATACTCATCTCTTGCTATGGAAGAGCTGAATATCTGGATTAAAGTAATCTCTCTCTCTCTCTCTCTCTCTCTCTCTCTCTCTCTCTCTCTCTCTCTCTCTCTCTCTCGCTCTATCTCTCACGATGCAGTTGTGGTCCTTGTTCATGCCTTTGTTACTAGTCGAATTGACCACTGTTCCTCACTACTTGTTGGCCTTCCTTTTGGGGTTCTAGCGCAACTAGATCGAGTTCTACGCTAGGCTGCTCGGCTTATTGGACGGCTTCCTAAGTTCTCTACTATCTCCGCATACATGCGTGATGTGTTGCATTGGCTGCCTGTGTCTCAGCGGATCTCATATCGCATTGCTGCTCTGGTTTCTCGTTGTGTTCTTGGCTGCGCTCCATCTTACTTGCGCGATCTTTGCCGCCCAGTGTCTGATGTTGCAGCGCGTCGGGTGCTTCGCTCTGCGACGAGGGGTGAGTTCCTTGTTCCACGTGCTCGCTTGGCTATTAGGCAGCGCCGTGCTTTTCGGTTGTGGGCCCTTCCACCTGGAATGACCTCCAACTTAAGCTCCGCTTTTTACTTGTAAGCCATCCGAATGGGTTCTACAAGTTCCTCGAGTTTTTTTTCTTTAGTCTTGCTCCTGAGTAGTTTCTTGAAGGGGCGCTATATAAATACTCTGAATGAATGAATGAATGAATGGACTCAGCAAGAAAACAGCAACGTAGGTAGGCAGAGACGTGTTTGTTAGATACATACACAGATAAAATACTAAGGGTGAGAGGCAGATGAGTGCGAGAACAGAGAGTGTTCATTCATTCATTCATAGGCCTTATATAGCGCCTTTCAAAAATGACTATTCGCAGGCGTGCCATCGCATCTAAAGCGGAAAAGAGCAAGTTTTACAGGTAGCTCGAATGCTCAGCTTGAGAGACGAAAATGGGGTACGACAGAATCGGTGGAGATTTAAAGAGTGGATGATGGATAGATGGATGGACGGATGGATGGATGGATAGATGGATGGACATTTTGATGGACATATGGATGGGGAGATGGATGGACAGATGGATGGACAGATGGATGGACAGATGGATGGACAGATGTATGAACAGGTGGATGGACATTTTGATGGACAGATGGATTGGCAGATGGATGGACAGATGGATGGACAGATGGATGGATGGATGGATGATGGACAGATGGATGGACAGATGGATGGACAGATGGATGGACATTTTGATGGACAGGTGGATGGACAGGTGGATGGACATATGGATGGACAGATGGATGGACAGATGGATGAACAGGTGGATGGACATTTTGATGGACAGATGGATGGGCAGATGGATGGACAGATGGATGGACAGATGGACAGATAGATGGATGGATATACATATGGATTGACATTTGGATGGACATTTTGATGGACAGATGGATGGACAGATGCATGGATGGACAGATGGATGGACAGATGGATGGACAGATGGATGGACATTTTGATGGACAGATGGATGGACATATAGATGGACACGTGGATGGACATATGGATGGACAGATGAATGGACAGATGGATGGACAGATGAATGGACAGATGGATTGACATTTTGATGGACAGATGGATGGATAGATGAATGGACAGATGGATGGACAGATGGATAGACAGATGGATGGACAGATTGATTGGTATTTGGATGGACAGATGGATGGACATATGGATGGACATTCAATGGACAGATGGATGGGCAGATGGATGGACAGACGGATGGACAGATGGATGGATGGACATATGGATTGACATTTTGATGGACATTTTGATGGACAGATGGATGGACAGATGGATGGACAGATGGATGGACAGATGGATGGACAGATGGATGGACATTTTGATGGACAGATGGATGGACATATAGATGGACACGTGGATGGACATATGGATGGATGCAGATGAATGGACAGATGGATGGACAGATGGATGGACAGATGGATGGACAGATGGATGGACAGATGGATGGATCAGATGGATGGACAGATGGATGGACAGATGGATGGACATTTGGATGGACAGAGATGGATGGACATTTGGATGGACAGATGGATGGATATGGATGGACAGATGGATGGACATTTTGGATGGACATTTTGATGGACAGATGGATGGAGGGACAGATGGATGGACAGATGGATGAACAGATGGATGAACAGATGGATTGACATTTTGATAGACAGATGAATGGACAGATGGATGGACATTTGGATGGACATTTTAATGGACAGACGGATGGACAGATGGATGGATGGATGGATATGGATGGACATTTTGATGGACAGATGGATGAATAGATAAATGGACCGATGGATGAACAGATGGATGGACAGATGATGGACAGATGGATGGAAATATAGATGGACAGATGGATGGACAGATGGATGGACAGATGGATGGACAAATGAATGGACAAATCTATGGACAGATGGATGGACAGATGGATGGACATTTGGATGGACAGATGGATGGACAGATGGATGGACAGATGGATGGACATTTGGATGGACAGATGGATGGACAGATGGATGGACAGATGGATGGACAGATGGATGGACAGATGGATGGACAGATGGATGGACAGATGGATGGACAGATGGATGGACAGATGGATGGACAGATGGATGGACAGATGGATGGACAGATGGATGGACAGATGGATGGATGGACAGATTGATTGGTATTTGGATGGACAGATGGATGGACAGATGGATGGACAGATGGATGGACAGATGGATGGACAGATGGATGGACATTTGGATGGACAGATGGATGGACAGATGGATGGACATTTGGATGGACAGATGGATGGGCATTTGGATGGACAAATGGATGGACAGATGGATGGACAGATGGATGGGTATTTTGATGGACAGATGGATGGGCATTTGGATGGACAAATGGATGGACAGATGGATAGACAGATGGATGGACATTTTGATGGACAGATGGATGGACATATGAATGGACATTTTTATGGACAGATGGATGGGCATTTGGATTGGCATTTGGATGACAAGATACGTGACATAAGATTAGACTAAATTGGCTGAATCTGGTTCTTTACCTGTGTCAGTCTGTAGATGACAAGTCTGTTGATGCTGGTGTACTGTAGTGAGATGTAGACTTAAGTGGTATAGCTTATATACGGAATTTGCTGCATTACAAGCTGATCTTACCAATCTTGTGTCTCGTGATACTTTAATTAATCTGCAAAGGGTTGACCCTACTTTTACTGTTTTATATAATCATATAGGTCCTAAAGGACTCAAAATAGGGTCAGCCCTCTGGAGACTAATCTCACGAGACCGATTGACTGACTGACTTACTGATCTTCTCATTCACTCATTCACCCCCCCCCACATCAAACCAATCACCCACCAACCAATCTATTCACTCGCCCAATCAAACCCACGAAGCCACACACACACACACTCACACACTAATAACTCGCCGATTGGATGGAGCTATTTGATTCAAGAAAAAATTTACGAATTGCAGAATGGCAAGTTTTTTAATGCTTCATTTATTACTTCAGTCTTAAAGACCGAATATCAAGATCAATTTCTGTTTAACCAAGAAAATACTTTTAGAGTCTTCTCGAAAATCGAATTTTGAAATATGTTTAACAGAATTTGGTAACGATTAGAACTTCCTAGATCCATTCGACCTTAAACAAACAAACAGAAACCTGTCAGTATAATTATGAAAGTTAATTAATAGTTTACATTATTTGTTGCCGGATGTTCTTAGAAGCATTGTCATCATTGGTTGCATAATTCAATTTAATTTAATTGTCCACAATGAGTGTTCAATTATCCCTGCACTTCCATTATTTATTTTTATCATTTTTTTTGTCATTGTTATTGTTATTATTTTTTTCGCCTGAGGTAGAAATAATCCCGCAGGCTCTTACAAACTATCCTAAGGTGTGCCATCAATCTTGAGTCATTGGTCCTCGTCCCCGGTGCATTGTGCGAAAGTGCCTCTGAAGGCTACGGCATTCAATCTCCGAATGCATATGGATAAACGCTGGAACAGGTGCACTGTCTCCATAGGGTCGCCCGAGACGGCCGTCATTAGGCGTCCCAACACCATCAAGAATGGCCTGCACGGTTGACGGGGCCCAGCGACTCGACGGCCACGGGAACGAAGTCGTCAGTGGCGGGATGAATGAATAGTTGCCTCGCTTCCGGTCTGCGGGGTGTTCGGCTGCTCCCCCAGGCATAGTCGACGTCAGGTTGATGTAGGAGACAGCGTAAGTATGAATGGTAGTTGCGTCCCAAGCGACGTACTTGCCCCTTGCCCAAGGGACCAGTGTGGCCCCATCTGGTCAAGCACGGAGGCTCCTTCGAGCTTAAGATGTCAGTTTTCATAAGGGCTCTCCAGATAATGTCGTTTACGGCAGAGTGGCAGGCCGCTCTCCCCGTCGATCGCCTGCAGACCAGCCCACGTTGTCCTCCTGGATCTACGATCTCACCGCACTGGCATTGATGATGCGCACAGAGGTCGATCACCAGGCGTAGGCCAATCGCCAGCCGAACGGCGTCACTGCTAAGGCCCAACCCGCAAGAGGCTACCCGTACGGTGGAGAGCCAATCTCCAGCGTGGAGCGATTTCACTGCACCCAGCCTCGCCCGGTTAAACGGGTCGCTGTTTGTTGTTGTTGTTGTAATTATTATTGTTATTGTGGTGGTGTGTAATGTGGTGGTGGTGATGGTGGTGGTGGTGGTAGTGGTGGTGGTGGTGGTGTGGTTGGTGGTGGTGGTGGTGGTGGTGGTGGTGGTGGCTCGTTGTGAGTGTTTCTGGTTACGACAGGCCAGTTTAAATCATATTCTAAATTCTCCTGCAAGAGAGGACAATGTTCAGGAGTTTAAGCGGAAAGATGAACGCAACACTTCACGAGCCGGATAATTTTAATGCGTTGAAGATTGCTCACTTCAATTTCTATAATGCCTGCAAACACAGATACGATAATCGAGACGAGAGCAGATAAAAAGAGCTGGCGATGGTTTTGTGACATATCATTGATTAGCCGCTACCGTATGTGACTTATTTCCATGACATGACAGAACCAAGATTTGCAGAGGTTTGATATGTGGAGTCTACATGTAATGTCACTGTCCATTATCATCCCCCAGATGCTTTCACAGTGTCTGACAGTGGATCAGCAGCGCCATGAAGATAAACGAAATAATGGGATGATGTCGGACATTTGTGTGAGTCCTAGGAATTCACGATCTCCTGAGATGTGTCTGGATGGATGGCGAGACCGTTGAAGCAGAGCCATCGACACAGTGCATCTTTTCCAGGACATTACTCGCGAACATAATAATCTCTCCAACTGGTTCTGTTAGCGCTGTCAACCGTCCTGGATTCGCCGGGACAGTCCCGGAATCGGTCTTGTGTGTCCAGTGTCAGGGATTGCTCCCAGATTGTACCGACATTAATATTTTGGTGTAGATATCCACTTCACCAATAGGCTATGCTGCTTTTAGCACACTAAATTCGAGCCGTAAATAAGTTTGACCATTGAACAGCGTGTTTAGTTATATCAATAATCTATCATGTAGGAAATGGCACACGTGTGTAGGGTGAATCCAATTATAGCTTTTAACGAATTGCGAAGTGTAAGCGCAATTCTACTCTCCCATCGCAGACAAAATAAATACCATCTGCAATCTGCATGCTAGTGTAACTGTATTTTATATGCAATTCTTTCTTGTTGAGCTCCTTAGCCTGGTTGCATTGGTTCCGCGACAACTCGTCTACAGACTTTTCGTCTACGACACTTCGTCTAGAGACACTTCGTCTACAAGTGTATATAATTATGTATCCATTACGGCTAATCAACAGAGGCCGCTTTCTTATAGTTTCGCTAAAACGTGCTATATATTCTCACAGCTTCTAATTACTGAAAAGATTATTTTCATCAATGCAGCTTGTATTGAATGGAAACTTAGTTTCACTTTCATCCATGCATCCAGCTTGGTATCCAGCTTCTATTTACGATAAAAATTATTTGGATCAATCCAGCTTCTATTTCAACACAGGAATGTTTTCATCAATCCAACTTTCATTTACGGGAATAGTTTTTTCATCAATCCAGCTTCAATTTTAAAGTGATAATATCAAATAACTTTATAGACGAAATGTCGGTAGACGAAATGACTGTTACAGTAGTCAATAGACGAAGTGTCGTAGACGAAAAGTCTGTAGACGAATTGTCGTGACACCGGTTGCATTGGTTTGTTACTGGACTTTAACGATCGTTTTCTTTAACCCTAGGGCTACCAAGCTTTTTTGTGACATCGGCTACCAAGGGGGGTTGAGACCACCCCCCTGGATTTCGTGTTTGGTTTCACATATCATAACTTGTAATACAGCATTGGATTCAGCATTCATTTCTGCACAGAATGGTATATTTAGTTGTATATTATGTGAATGCACCTCGAAATTACATCACTTTTAACAACGGCACCACTCAATGATCTACTGCTGCTGGAGGAGCTCAGTAAATATCCAAATATGAGAGCGGCAAAGGTTGCCTCGACCGCATTTGGTAGGCATATCTGGTACGTTTAAGAAATTTTCGTCAGCACGTCCTTGTTTGACGACAGAATTGTAGTGGATGTGAAACACTGATGGTGACAAACCTCCACCTTCCACAGTCCATCAATTATGTGAAGTGCCTCGACCATCCTCCTGAAACTCTCATCTCCCTTGGCCTTGCATCTTCCGTCACAGAGAGAAATACTGTCATCGTTGACATTCTGAACTTGAATGGAAAAAAGAAGGCCCTGGGCTCCCTTATAAAGGATCCTAAAGAATGATGCGATCATCACCCCTATCAGGACCTCCTAAAGGCAGCGTCAGTCCTGACAGTTATGAACGACTCTGCTGGGAAAGACATTGGTGTGATACAGCAGTAGAATTAATCGTTGGCAAAGAATGAAGAGCAGCCATTCCTTCTTCAGCTCGTGAAACGTCACTGGAAGACCTATCCGTCCAGCTCTAAGGCCACGCTGATGAAGATGACAGAGGACATAGAATGTGTTACTCAAGAAAAGTTCCAGTGTTTCCATAGCAAAATTGAACATTTTTTGAACCTTTTCTTATTTTCATTGCTGCACTGTATGTTTTAATTCAACTCAAATCATGTTTTCTGTTCTTAGTGCAGATTACCGATTTCGTGCTTAATATGGTGAAAATACCCTGACCTTGAGCGACCTCTAAATACTCATCAATCTGTCTCAAATTTGGTAGAGGTAATAGTGGGTACCCATAGAACAAAAGGAGGGTTGTGGAGCGCAACTCTGAGAAACTTAGTGTTTTTGGACCACGCTAATATATATTTAAATACATACATACATACATACATACATACATACATACATACATACATACATACATACATACATACATACATACATACATACATACATACATTACATACATACATACATACATACATACATGTACATGTAAACATGCATATATGCATGCATGCGTACATGTATACTTACATGCAAATATACATACATTATGCATACACACACATACATTAATTGTATTATGTTGGTACAGGAAATAAACTGATTTGATTTTTGATTTGATTTTTGATTTGATTTTTGATTTGATTTGACATACATACATACATGCATAGGCCTACATACATGCATGCATATATACATGCAGACATATATAAATACATGCATGCATGCACACAAATACACATACATACACTATACATGCATGTATGCTCAGAGATCTATACTTCTTGCTTTGAGCCGGTCCATGTGATTGAAAAATACATCAGTTAGAAATCGTTGAGTTATTGCTTTTATATTACACAGATGCTCGTGTGCAGCAGTAAAATATCGTTATCAGACAATAAAACGAAGACTTGCTTTGAAAAGGTTTCAAGTGCGTTCTGCTCATGCCTTCGTTCGCTGTTTTAACTTCTGTGCAGACGGCGACTTTACCATTTTGGATCGCTGGTCATTCCGTGCAGTTCGATCATTGTGGTGGTGCTTCAAGTGCAATTCCATTAACTTCAGGCCGAATTCTACAGCGAAATTGTATGTTTCAGGACACTTAATATAACGCATTTTGTGTCTCACAAAAAAACTCCTTCTCAGCACTCGCCCATTATGATGCTAAGTGTAATTTTCGACAGCACTACATCACGTGGCAAAACTTGAAACCTCAGCACTTTTAATTTCCAGAGCAGTTTTCGTTTATATCATTCAAACTGTATATGCGAATTTAATACCAAACCAATCGAAGATCGCTGCATCTAACGAGTTTCTTTTCATTAAAACAGACACGGTCTCTATTTTCATATATACGCGTTCTCTCTCCCGATGATATCGATCGCACGCCTACTGTAAGAGTGGTTGCCATCCGGGTTTTTATCCAATCTAATAGTATGTGTGTCATCATTTTACTGGAAAACTGATGAATGCACTAAGACGAATGAGAGTTGATCGGATGGATAGAATTATATATGTGGGCCAGGAGATCAGAATAAGAATAGGAGGGCTATTATACTGAGAACCAGTGGTAATTCGTAAGGAAGTAAGCATCCAGGTTTGCCCATTGTCACCGTTCTAAGTCGAGTACCATTTCTTAATGATTGTGGTTGCCATTGATTTCTTTACGATGCTTCCAACGGTTGATTTGCGTAATTCATTGGCTGTTAGTAATTACACCCAACCATCCAGCCCCTCAGTTTTTATACAGGCTTTGCGCTGGCACATTGTTTAACTTAGTGCGGGGTATGTACACAATCAGTCATAATTATTATCGACAATAGCCTAACCTATAGGTTACATATTCATGCATGATGACATTCTTCTAGCTGTTTCGACGGGACGCCCTCGGAGGTAGTCTGCTATTATCAAACCTACCTAGATGCTTCGCAGTTGCACGATCGCTCTCTTTCGCCTAATTTGTTTCATGAGTAATCCCTCTCCTCATACTTCAACCCTCCTCTTTCATCCAGCTGTTTTATTCCGTAAAATGTTCCAAAAACAAAAATGGTAGAGATAGTAGAGGGAGAGCGAGAGCAGCCGGAGGGTTGCGGGTTCTAATCCACCTCAAGCCGCCGCGTAGGGACCATGGGCAAGTCCTTCACTCGCAATTTCTCATGCGCTTCGGCGTGAAACAGGGACAGGCACAGGCACAAACACAGGCACAGGCACAGGATAAGGGACAAACAGGGACATTAACAGGGACAGGGGACAGGGAAAGGGACAGGAAAAGGGAAAGAAACAGGAGACAGGGACAGGCACAGGGACAGGCACAGGCACAGGAAAAGGACATAGGTGAACAGGACAGGGCACAGGGGACAGGACAGGGACAGGAACAGGGCGACAGGGACACAGGAAAAGGAACAGGGACAGGGACAGGGACAAGGACAGGGAGGGACAGGGACAGGGACAGGGACAGGGACAGGGACAGGGACAGGGACACAGGGACAGGGACAGGGACAAAGGGACAGGGACAGGGACAAGAAAAGGAACAGGAACAGGAACAGGGATAGGGACAGGGAAAGGAACAGGGACAGGGACAGGGACAAAGAAAGGGACAGGAAAAGGACAGGAAAAGGGACAGTGACAAGGGACAGGGACAGGGACAAGGACAGGGACAAGGAAAAGGAGACAGGAAAAGAGACAGGAACAAGGACAGGGACAGGGACAGGGACACAATCAGGACAAGGGACAATAGGACAAGGGACAGGGACAGAGACAGGGACTGGGACTGGGACAGGGACAGGGACAGGGACAGAGACAGGGACAGGAAAGGACAGGAAAATGGACAGGGACAGGGACAGGCACAGGCACAGGCACAGGAAAAGGGACAGGGACAGGCACAAGCACAGGCACAGGAAAAGGGACAGGAACAGAAACAGGGACAGGGACAGGCACAGGGACAGGCAAAGGTTACAAAAACAGAGCCAGGGACAGGGACAGGGACAGGAACAGGGACAGGGACAGGGAAGGGACAGAAAATGGACAGGGACAAGGGACAGAGCACAGGCACAGGCACAGGCACAGGCACAGGAAAAGGACAGGGACAGGGACAGGCACAGGCACAGGAAAAGGGACAGGAACAGAAACAGGGACAGGGCCAGGGACAGGGACAGGCAAAGGGACAGGAACAGGGCCAGGGACAGGGACAGGAACAGGAACAGGAACAGGGACAGGGACAGGGACAGGGACAAGGACAGGCAAATGGACAGGGACAGGGACAGGGACAGGGACAGGGACAGGGGACAGGGACAGGGACAAGGACAGGGACAGGGACAGGGACAGGGACAGGGGACAGGGACAGGACAGAGACAGGGACAGGGTCAGGGACAGGGACAGGAAAAGGGACAGGAAAAGGGACAGAAACAGGGACAGGGACAGGGACAGGGACAGGGACAGGGACAGGGAAAGGGACAGGAAATGGAACAGGGACAGGCACAGGCACAGGCACAGGAAAAGGGACAGGAACAGGAACAGGGACAGGGACAGGGACAGGGACAGGGAAAGGGACAGGAAAATGGACAGGGGGAACAGGGACAGGGACAGGAACAGGGACAGGGAAAGGGACAGGAAATGGACAGGGACAGGCACAGGCACAGGCACAGAAAAGGGACAGGGACAGGGACAGAGACAGGGACAGGGACAGGGACAGGGAAAGGGACAGGAAAACGGACAGGGACAGGGACAGGGACAGGGACAGAGACAGGAACAGGGACAGGGACAGGGATAGGGACAGGGACAGGGACAGAGACAGAGACAGGGAAAACGAAAGCGAGAGAGAGAAGGACATGGAAAACGAAAGCGAGAGGGAGAGGGAGAGGTAGAGGGAAAGGGAGAGGGAGAGGAGAGGGAGGGAGAGAGAGGGAGAGGAAGAGGGAGAGGAGAGAGGAGAGGGAGAGGGAGAGGAGAGGAGAGGGAGAGGGAGAGGAGAGAGGAGAGGAGAGGGAGAGGAGAGAGAGGGAGAGGGAGAGGAGAGGGAGAGGGAGAGGAGAGGGAGAGGAGAGGCAGAGGGAGAGGGAGAGGGAGGGAGAGGGAGGAGGGGGGTGGAGGAGAGGAGGGAGGAGGAGGAGAGGAGGCAAGGGGAAGGGTAAGGGAGGGGAGGAAGAGAGGGAGAAAGAGGGGAGGGGATAGGGAGGAAGTGGAAGAGAGAGGGGAAAGGTATACGCAGGAGTAGGGGCAGGGAGGGGGAGGTGAGGAGTGGAGCGGAGGGAAAATTAACATGGACAGGCACAGGCACAGGCACAGGCACAGGCACAGGCACAGATAGAGAGTCAGAAGGAGGGATAGTAAGAGTGAGAGTGAGGGTGAGAGTGAGTGAGAGTGAGAGATAAACGTTTTAAGAATATATAACGAAGTTTTGAATGACTCAGTTTCAGCTGTTGTTCATGCGATAGGATTATTATTATAGGCGAATCACAACGTATCCTACTGATCATAAAAAAACTGATTTTAATATCGGACCCATCAAAGATCGCCGCATCTAACGAGTTTCTTTTCATTAGAACAGACACGTTCTCTAATTTTATATACGCTTGCTCTCTCCCGATCGATGATATCGATCGCACGCATACAGTGGTTGCCATACGGGTGTTATCCACTATGATAATAGTACATGTGTGTTATCATTTCACTGGTGATGCATGCAATAAGACGGATGGATACAACTCCTCATAGGACTTATATTATTTATATGTGGGCAGGAGATCAGAATAAGAATAGGAAGGCTTTACTGAGAACCAGAAGTATTTCGTAAGGTAGTAAGCAAGATTGCTCATTGTCACCGTTCTAAGTCGAGTATCATTTCTTAATGATTGTGGTTGCCATTGATTTCTTAACGATGCTTCCAACGGTTGATTTGCGTAATTCATTGGCTGTTAGTAATTACACCCAACCATCCAGCCCCTCAATTTTTATACAGGCTTTGCGCTGGCACATTGTTTAACTTAGTGCGGGGTATGTACACAATAAGTCATATATCGACAATAGCCTAGCCTATGTTACATATTCATGCATGATGACATTCTTCTAGCTGTTTCGACGGGACGCCCTCGGAGGTTGTCTGCTATTATCAAACCTACCTAGATGCTTCGCAGTTGCACGATCGCTCTCTTTCGCCTACTTTGTTTCATGAGTAATCCCTCTCCTCATAGTTCAACCCTCCTCTTTCATCCACCTGTTTTATGCCGGTAAAATGTTCCAAAAAACAAAAAATAATGGTAGAGATATATTAGAGGCAGAGGGATAGCCAGAGTTAGAGGGACAGGGACAGGGGCAGGGACAGATGAACAGAGAGACATAGGGACAGAAAGACAGTGACAGGGACAGAAAGACAGGGACAGGGACAGAGGGACAGGGGCAGGGACAGGGACACGAAGATGGACAGGGACAGGGACAGAAAGACAGGGACAGGGACAGAGGGACAGGGACAGGGACAGAGGGACAGGGACAGGGACAGGGACAGGGACAGGGACAGGGACAGGGACAGGGACAGGGGCAGGGCAGGGGCAGGGACAGGGACAGGGAAAGGGACAGGGACAGGGACAGGGACAGGGACAGGGACAATTAAAGCGAGAGGGAGAAGGAAATGGAGAGGGGAGAGGGAGGAGGGAAAATGGGGAAGGGAAGGGAGGGTAGAGGAGAGGAGAGGGAGGGGAGATGAACAGGGACAGGGACAGACAGAGAGACAGGATGAGGAAGAGTGAGTGTGAGAGAAATATTGAGAGTGAGAGCGAGAGGGGGAGGAAGCTGAAGAGAGAGGGAGAGGGACAAGGACAGGGACAGGGGCGAGGACAGGGACAGGAAAGGAGGGAGGCGGAGAGTGAGAGTGAGTGGGAGAGTTAATGGGGTAGAGAGAGGGGTGGGGGACAAGGATGGGGAAAGAGGCAGATATAACGATACAGAGAGGAGGAGGGAGAGGGAATGTGAGATTGAGAGTGAAAGCAATATTTTCGTATCGTATCGTATCGTATCTGAGAATTTGTAAAGCCCCTCGTACAGTACTAGTTATTTAGAGGCTCTCCAGCGTGACCACCTGAGGAAATAAGAAAGGGCTGTTGGGCTGTGGCAGTCCTTGCCCGGGGAACCAGGAGATCAAGTCGATCTGCTGACTGGAGAGGGCGGGCAGAGACAGAAGACAGACATCTGCGGATTTAGTCGCAAAGAAATTTCAGAACTGGACTCTGTTCAGGTCTTCAGACTAAGAGCAGTACATTGAATTGGATACGTGAGGCACGGGAAGCCAGTGTAGGACATCAAGTCACGTAGGTAGAGATGTGGGAGTAGTGGGAGAAACGAGCGATGCGCCTGGCTGACCAGTTCTTTACCGACTGAAGAGATGATAAGCTTGATTTGGGAAGAACGGCAAATAGAGGATTACAGTAGTGCAGATAGCGAGAGTGATGGGAGTGGGAGAGTGAGAGGGACAGGTAGAGGGACATAAACAGGTGCATGGCAGGAATAGGGACAGGCATAGGGACAGGGACAGGGACAAGTAGAGGAAGGAGGGTGAGTGTGTGTGTGTGTGTGTGTGTGTGTGTGTGTGTGTGTGTGTGTGTGTGTGTGTGTGTGTGTGTGTGTGTGTGTGTGTGTGTGTGTGTGTGTGTGTGTGTGTGTGTGTGTGTGTGTGTGTGTGAAAGTGAACAGCAGAGGGAGAAGGAGATAGAGATGAAGATGAAGAGGGACAGGGACAGGGACAGGGAGAGGGACAGGGACAGGGACAGGGACAGGGACAGGGACAGGGACAGGGACAGGGACAGAGACAGGGACAGGGTCAGGGACAGGGACAGGGACAGGGACAGGAGGCGGGACAAAGGAGTGAGAGGAAGATGGAGAGTAGGAAGAGGGGTGGGAGAGTGAGGGGGAGAGTCATGTATGTATGTATGTATGTATGTATGTATGTATGCATGTATGTATGTATGTATGTATATATATGTATGTATGTATGTATGTATGTATGTATGTATGTATGTATGTTTGTATATAATTATGTATGTATGTATGTATGTATGTATGTATGTATGTATGTATGTATGTATGTATGTATGTATGTATGTGTGTGTGTATGTATGTTTGTGCTATATACGGCCGATGTCGAGAGAATCATAGAAGTTCATGGCCTTCTCCACCACTGCTATGCGGACGATACACAGCTTTACTTCTTCTGTGACCCATCACAAACAGCTGAGCTAAAACAGAGAGTCCAGCTGTGTATCGAGCGCATATCAGAGTGGATGACATCCAACCGGCTCAAACTCAATCCATCCAAGACCGAGTTTATATGGTGCACAACCCTCAGGCGTCAACATCTACTTGATGACAGTACCTTCGCCCTTGGCGATGCTGAAGTCAACCCAGCTGACACCATCCGCAACCTTGGTGTCCACTTTGACAGCTGTATGACCATGACGGCCCATGTGAGTCAACTCGTTCGAGGTTGTTTCTACCAACTGCGTCGAATTAAAACCATCCGCAGATTCATTCCAACCTCAACCGCCGTTATATTGGTCAAAAGCGGCATTGTCTCCAGGGTTGACTACTGCAACAGCCTACTGGAGGGTCTGCCGACTTGTCAGCTAAGCCGGATACAATCCGTGCTTAACTCTGCCGCACGTGTCATATACGGCCGGACACCATTCGATCATGTCACAGACCTGCTGCGCGACAATCTACACTGGCTGCGTGTTCCCCAGCGGATCACCTACAAGCTGTGCTTGATAGCCTACAAATCGTTGAATGACTGTATGCCAGAAATATATCTCAGACTTCTGCATTCGGGTAGCAGACAACCGGAACAGAAGTCGGCTACGATCCTCATCAAAAAACCTGTTACAGGTCCCGCGGTCTTCTACGAGGTTCGGCGAATGTTCCTTCTCTGTCGCAGGACCTACTGCATGGAACAGTCTTCCAGACCATGTAAAGAATGCGCCATCTCTGGAGACATTTAAATCAAAGCTCAAGACCTATCTGTTTAAACAATCATATGACTGTGATTGATTTGTTGAATTCATGTACAGCGCCCTTTCCTTCGGCCTCGGCTGTTCTACGGCGCTATAGAAATCGTCTTATTATTATTATTATTATTATTATTATTATTATTATTATTATTATTATTATTATTATTATTATGTATGTATGTATTTATCATACATATATACATATGCATACATTATGTATGTATGTGCATGTATGAATATAATATATGCATATATGAGCTAACAATATACAGAGAAGATTTCTTGACTCAGCTTCAGCTGTTGCTCATGCCAGAGGCTTTTATTAGAGGCGAAACGTCATGCTCTGATAATAAAGAACTGATTTTAATATCGAACCAATCGAAGATCGCTGCATCTAGCGAATTTCTTTTCATTAAAACAGACACCTACTCCATTTTTATATACGCGTGCTCTCTCCCCGTTCATATCGATCGAACTACTTCCAGTGGTTTGCTCAACGAGTGGGGGTGGGGGCGGGGGGGTATCGACCCTACATGTGTCATCATTAGACTGGAAAAACTGATGCATGCAGTAAGACGATTGAGAGGTCCTTGGAGGGATAGAGAAATTATGTATATGGGTCATGCAAGGACGCAAGTGTCACGTAACCACGGTCCAGAAGTTGGGGGACCTACCAGAATGTCTGAGTGGGGGAATTGCGAGCGCCGAAGGTGCGAAGCTGCGATTTCCGAAGGGATGAAGCCCCTAACGACTAGGGAGTATGGGGGAGCGTCGTAAGCTCCCCATCGGGGTCTGGGGCGGAGTCGCAGAAGCCGACGCAATTTTGAGCATTTGATGCCAAATGGAGTACATTTTTGGCTCTACTTTACCTCAAATTTTTCACCGATGATTTCAATATAAAAGTACATAAACCATCTAGATCACGCGTGCTATCTGTGGCACGCCAGCCTCTGATGAGTAACATACCAGTGCCGGGTTTAGGTACTGGCGATGTAGGCGGCTGCCCAGAGCGGCATTTTTCAGAGGGCGGCAAATTCCAAAAAAATACATGATGGTCATTTCGGTCAAAAAGATGTCATTTATGAGTAAGGCGCGTAATTATTGACTCCTTGCCTATAGCACAAAACTGTCAAAGATTGTCAAGGGCCGCCAGTGAGTGGCACGGAGGACCTTGCAATTTTCTAAAAAATTTCAATGGTTTTTCTAGTTAGAATTTTATCTATAATTATACAAGTAGAATCTTAGGCGCTTCTGTAGCTGCAGCAGCCAAGGGCTGGGTTGATCGGCCTGACGGCAGACGAGCACAGCACATGAGCTCAGAGAGGGCAGCTGCAGGCTCTTCAGTCGGCATGCAGTCAAAGTCCACTTTCTCCACAGTGTATTTATGCTATGCAGAGATATTAAGTCGAACTTTTTCCCATTTTAGGGTCGTAGGATGGGAACAAAGCATGACAACAAACAAACTCATTAATTCCTCTAAGTTGTTGGTGGCAACGTGTTGACGTGTCAGCTGCCTGGTCTCATTGGTCAAGTTTCCACTTGGCAATTATTTAACAAAAATAGCAGTCAAAATTTCTTTAAAACTTTGGGGGGATTTATGCAACTGTATACTGCGTCCCCCTCCCCTGTTAGAGGTGGGGGGACATGTCCCCCTCAGTGCCCCCGGGATCGCCGCCCCTGAACAACACAGTGGAATTGCGACATGACTAACATTCAATAGGCTTACGACCATTCGTCTTAAGTATATCTAGAACTTTAGTTCGTATAATATGTCGTGATCGTCTGTGTTCGAACATTCTTTACGAATTGTGAAACACACACACACACACACACACACACACACACACACACACACACACACACACACACACACACACACACACACACACACACACACACACACACACACACACACACACACACACACACACACACACACACACACACACACACACACACACACACACACACACACACACACACACACACACACACACACACACACACACACACACACACACACACACACATATATATATATATATATATATATATATACATATATATATAAATATATATATATATATATCGCTTTGTACAGACGCTTTTGTATGTGGACTTTAATATGCTGTTTCCGCTATTCTTTATTTTTATAATTTTATTACATTTGGAAAACTTAAATACCGGTACTGAGCTATAGTCTCGCCAGTGGTAACATAAGAAATTCCTCTCTTATTGCCTGAAGTCCGTCAATCAAACATAATGTGATACACAGTAGGCCTAGCTAGAGGCGTGTTTATTTTTTTGTGCTGGCGTTTCGCTTTGTTCGAAATTGGTCGTGTAATGTTGCGGTAGAATAGTTTCGAATAAAGGCATCTACTGCCGCGTTACAATATTGCGGCCGTATTGCTCAGGTGAGTTTTCACTCGCCAGCTATCTATTATTGTGGATTGTAAAATGCTAAATTCAACTAGGTTACTTCCGTGTGATTAAAAATGCGTTCACTCAGACGCAGACGTAGCTTTGAGTCATTTCAAGCACAAACTCGTAATTCTTCAAAATATGTTGAACCGAAAAGCAAACAAATAAATTTAATAAAAAAAAGCTTCTCCAAATTTATATTAACGGGTACTTCACAATTAATCCTAGTTGGCTGCGAGGAAGACAGTCGAGATCGCTTGAGTAGAAACGAATCTATTCAATCAATCAATCAATCAATCAATCAATTCGGTTTAGTCAAGCAGAAGAAGTTTTCATATTCTGTGCAACTACTGTGATTTCTAGGATCAAGGGCTCACTATAATGAACACAAAATGGGATAATAATAATAATAATAATAATAATAATAATAATAATAATAATAATAATAATAATAATAATAATAATAATAATAATAATAATAATAATAATAATAATAATAATAATAATAATAATAATAATAATAATAATAATAATAATAATAATAATAATAATAATAATTAATAATAATAATTATTATTAATAATAATAATAATAATAATAATAAAATAATAATAATAATAATAATAATAATAATAATAATAATAATAATAATAATAATAATAATAATAATAATAATAATAATGATATAATAATAATAATAATCTTCGTTTAATTTTAAACTGACACAACGCAGGATGATTACAAATCAGTATGAACGGATGATCACAAGCTATTACAGGAGTCGAATTTAACTGTGTACGGCAGCCATGCAAGGCGCCAATAACGGCCTAAATCTCATTTTACCAACGCGCCATCTCGCGAATGACTAGGCTGAGTGTACCTTTGGGATGGTTGCGTGAAGCGATCCCGATACATGGGTATATTTCACAACAGGCGTCAAATTCAGAAATAGAATTAGAGAAAAATAAAGTCTGCAAAATAAAAAAAAGTCTTACACAAATATTTTACTAGCAGTCCTGAAGCATATTTGATATTGAGCAGAGCTTAAATTTGACAGATTTGGCCTAATTTTTCATTTTAGTTTTTTTACTATGTGAAACACATACAACTTTCATTCCTAATTATTTACAACTCCGTTACAACTCCGTTACGTAATAAATACACATTATAATATACCACCACTGTTTATAATTAGTGATTAATTAGTATTAAGTATGCATTAAATTATTACACAGTCACCTAAACTATTTTTATGACAAATTTTCTACATGTACCATTAAATAAATTAATTTTAATAGAAAATAATGTAACGGAGTTGTAGTAACGGAGTTGTAAAATATTCATAATTAGGTCTCCATGCTTACCGGACGAGTTAAGATACAATAAATAGTTAGTTTATAGTGGCGAGGCTATGAATTTCAATATTATTTTTGAAATAAAAAAAATTATATATATACGCAAAGTGCAATAATTACAGTCACGGAGTGAATTAGCAAATCATCTGTTGCTGATGTTAAGCCTTTCATAGTCAAACTACATGGATGTGGAATTTGTGATGAAATGTTTGAAATTGAAAAGGAGTTTCTGGATCACTGTTTCCATGTGTGTTATTCTTCGGTGAATGATGACTTTGTTGAGCTCTTTCAGGATCAGCAACTGAATTCACTTGTTTAAAATTAAACCCTTTTTCTTCTTTAGAAATTATAGTCTGCAACTTCGTTTCCATCACTACAGATTATTTACTCTACAGATTTAAGCATTTTAAGATTTTTTCTCATTGTTTATTACGTTGTTCAGCACTGGTATAATTTGCTTCACTAGAACACTTTTTGACTAATTGAACTTTTCTTAAGTGCAACATTTTTAGGTTATTTTGATGAAAGAAAGTTAATTTAATAGAAATTAATGTACTTTATGATTTTTTTGGTCTTGAGTTTCCTTGTCTGTTGGAATAATTATGTCTACCTTTATTAGGCAGTACTTTGAGAAATAGTACTTTTTTAGAAAAGAGCTTAACATAACGAAAGGGTGGATTATGTCGCCATGCCTATTCGATGAGATATTTACATGGAATAGTTTAGCTAGATATTCACATGAGAATCCAAACGCAAGAAAAAGTTGAGTTGTTTGTCACAAATCATTTAGATGGATGACTTGTTTGAAAATTCTTTGGAATGAGCCATGTATGTAATTGTAAAGTACGTCACAAGGTGTTTGCAATGAGTTTACCCTGCACAAGCATTCAATGATCCATAGTGGATTAAGACCATACATATGCCAGTTATGCCACAACTTAATTTGTACAGATTGTTCATTTGAAAAACCACTTGAAGAACAGTCGTAAATCCAATTAATTGCTGAGTAGAAATATGTGTAAAACGTCAGCTAGCGACATTGATAGTGCATTAGTTAAATTATTTTAATGTCTTGCACGGCTGATTTGAGTGTTGGTGAGGAAACAAGGTGACCTATGATCCATGAGTAACTACCATCAATCAAGCTTAGGCCTACATTTCATCAGAAAAATGTTAGCAAGGGCATCCAACTCTAACTTAATGAAAAAAATACCCAAATGCTATTTAAGGAAAAAATATTATTCATCTTGGAACTTCTGATTGAAGGAAAGAACTATTCACATTGATCCAGCTTCCGAGGGAAACAATCGGCTTGACCCCCTCAAATTCATTTACCCACAGTCCTACACCAAATGACTCCACTATGACCAATCGGCCTGACCCAGCTTCTACCTCCCTCTCTACTAGTCTACTGAAAGCCCAGCTGGCTAGGCACCGATATATACATATATTATATATATATATATATATATAACTGGTCACCTTTGTCTTTAGTAGGCTAGTAACTTCTCTCTACTCACCACTCTCCTCCTTTTCCTCT
The DNA here is from genome assembly GCA_020284085.1 of Aporrectodea caliginosa. Classification (NCBI taxonomy): domain Eukaryota; kingdom Metazoa; phylum Annelida; class Clitellata; order Crassiclitellata; family Lumbricidae; genus Aporrectodea; species Aporrectodea caliginosa. The sequence continues at coordinate 168,919 of JACEVL010000153.1, read as the reverse complement.
GTCTCTCTGTCTTGCAGTTTGATATATGTGTGTCGCATCAAAGCACCATTATGCTTTTGGATTAGGGGTCTAAGGAAGAAGAAAGTTGTCTTTCAACGAGACTTGTATCACCCTTACAGTTTTCAGGCCAAATGGATCAGGTTTCCATGCTGTAGACTATGCTTCAGGCGAGGACCCCCATCCACGCTTCAAGCCTCCCATGGCTCTAGGAGTCTAGGTAGACGCCTTGCTGACCTTTACCCTTTCCTGAGGCCAGGACAGGGGTGCTGAGAGCCTGAGACCGCTGAGTCATAAGTCGTGGAATATCAGTGTGTACGTTGTGTATTCGAAATTCCAGTTTTATGTGTATTTGTTGTTTATAAAACTGTCTGCGCATCGCTTTACTTTATCGAAAATTAAGCGACATAAACTGAACGGAGCTAGGTTTAAGAAATTGTCAGAAAAATGAGGAGCAGCTGCAACACGTTATATGGCAGCTATTTTGAAGCACACTGATTCATCAGCATTTCAGATGAACAAGACATTAAATCCATTCATGCCACAGCAGTTTCATCAGCCAGAGTGAAGTAGCGCTCCTGTTAATTTTGTGAAGTTCTCAAAGACTTTGCAGATATATATTGGATAGAAAAGTTTTGAGTCTGGTAAGAGCCACAATTCATATAATCGAATAATGTTCAATATAGCGTTTTACTAGCTGTGTTTCGCTAAAATTCGAAATTTCTATTGGGGCCGTTTGCCGTTATTCGTCCCGGGTGCCAAAATACCTAGCCACGCCACTGATTAAATCACTTGCATTGTAACTGTCTCATACAAGTGATAATTACTCCCACCCTAATCCAGTGCTTCCCAACCTGAGTGTCGCGGAAGCAAAGGGCCCCGTGCACCTGCTCAAGGTTGGATGTCAGAAAGGTAGAACCATAACATTTGTGCATTTTATGTGAAAAAGTTGTAAAATTTATCACTACTAACATAGGCTTATAATTATTTTTTTAAACGGAAAGTATAAGTGTAGAAATAGTCTCAACCCGCATGTTTAATAGAAGAAAAGTTTCTTATCAGTAAAATAAAGAACTAACTTAAAGAAAAATATTTAAATTAAGGTCAAAGGTGCCGATAATCTGCCGTTAGTAAGGGTGCCATGCTCTGAAAAAGATTGGGAATAGCTGCCATAATTAATCTATCAGTAGGTTACTTTATAAAATATATCTCACACTTGTTGTTACGTTGGCCACTGCAGTACGGCGCCCTATTAGGACTATATGGCGCCCCGTTCGGGCCATCTGGTAACTGTACTGCAGAAAGATCTTTAAGCAGATTGAAAATAATAAAAAAATACTTGCGATCCAACATTACAAATGAACGCCAATTTCAAACAGTATTTTATGGGATACTATATACTATGGTCTACTGTACTAACTATTGCGCATAATGTCGTTATTTCAAATACCGTATATACTATCATTTTAATTAGCCATTTTACTCTGGAACGTGGCGTCCCTCAAAAACAATTACACTTGCCCCCACATAGGCAATCCTGGATCCGCCACTGTTCCCGACCCCCCTGCTTCTTTTTTGACAAATCGGACCCTAACTTAGCCAGCTGCTGGCGGGTGCCAAGCCAAATGAACTGAGTTTTTAAGGAGTTGAGGCGGAGACGGTTGGACGACATCCAGGCCTCCATGTTAAAATACCCTATAGGCCTACGCCTATGTGCGAATAATTTAGAACGCAAACCAAATTATCCTGATTTGTCTAATAATGTTTGCTGTACATTCCTGGGATCGGCGAAAATGCCACCACAGGCTGGGGAGGCCTACATTGTTCTGGCTATGATAATAGTACGGGTTATCAGCTGTGGAAAATGAACTTCTGGTTTGGTAAGCGATCTTGAATGTTAACGTCGCCAAAGAGTTTCATTATGTTGAATCAAATTGAATGGAATAGGATAGAAAATACTAGCCTATTCTTTAGACCCTGGCTATTGTAAGACCAATTGCAAACCACATTTTGGCTAATATGGAAGTTTAAAGGATTATGTTCGCTGAATTTTGGTAGTTGCATTATGGAGAAATCAAGGAAACGTAATTGTAAAATTACAACTTCTATCCAACGACCTCATATATATAACGCTTCTATCGCGCCAGTTTCATAGGTAGATACTAGATACATCAACAGGTTGGCACACTAAAACAGAAGCCGTTATCAGGTAAATATTCAGGTCAATGCTGCCTCTACTCTTATCCATTCGTTTGTCGTCACGCGTCTTGATCTTTGCTGTGCACTCTACGCTGGCCTCCCGGCTGTACGGTTGGGGTGTTTGGAGCGGGTCTTGCGCACGGCCGCGCGCCTCATCGGCCATATCCCAAAGTTCGGCCATGTCACCGCTTTTATGAGGGATGTCCTGCACTGGCTTCCTATCCCGCAGCGGATTGTGTACCGGCTTTCTGCTTTGGTCTGGCGGTGCCTCTTAGGTTCCGCTCCTGTGTATTTACAAGAGCTCTGTCGCTCTACTTTGGATGTGCAGGGACGTAGAGCTCTCCGCTCCTCCACACATGGTGAACTTCTTGTTCCCCGTGCGCGAACTGCTCTTAGACAGCATCGCGCCTTCTCTGTTGCTGGCCCCATGGTTTGGAATGGGCTCCCATTAACATTGCGCCTTATTCCTAGAGTTCATTTAGATGCGTTTTACTCTAGCCTTAAAACCATCCTTTTCAGCCGGGGGTGGGTCGGGAGCGCTCCTTGAAGGGGCGCTATATAAATCTTTGGAATGAATGAATGGAATGAATTCAGAAGGTCTGTCGTAATAGAGAATAGCAGCTTATAGTGGATAAGCGATTTGAAATTTAAAGGTAACTCTTTCAATTGAGAGCGAAAGGATTGGATGTTGGAATTCCTCTCAGTGTCTGATCGCTGTTCGTTCTGTTCAGCCACTTCCCAGACAGCCTTCCCCCATCGCTCCCTCTGCGGGCCACTGGCGGCACCCGTCGGCTTTCTCGAGGCGTCGGCCTAGTGTGGTCGTTCCTCTACTTTGCCATGATTTCAATGACTGTCGCAAAATTCTGTGGGCCTTGGTCTTGCACACGGTGAGCCAGACTTTGCCGACAGTGAGATGAAGGACCAGCATTGGCCCTCGTGTTGCGCAGACTTGTCGAAATTGGGCCGCGTGTCAGAGTCGTGGTGGGAGGTTTGGAGGGGTAATTAAGGCGCAGCGGTGGATTCAATCGGAAAACAAGCGACACCACCGTTGTAGGCTGAGGAGGTGGATGAGGGAGAGGGTCACGGGAGGGGTGTGGGAGAGGGCGATGGACGGAGATGACCTAAATGCTGCCCTAGCGTTCTACAGCCTATCAGATCGCTGAATAATACAAATGGCGGAATTTCAAACAAGGAAACCTGTGTTGGGGTTTTATTGAAAATTTAAATTATAAAACGGTCAGTTGTTGTAATTTATCCGTTTTGGATCGTTCTAGTAGAAGTCGGCATTTGTTACAAGACTTTAGAGGTGAGTGTATCTTCTTCTTCACGTTCTCTGCCCTCAGGCAGGTTCATATGTCCAACGACGCCATTTTTCTCTGTTCTCTGCTTCTCTTTTCAGTCCGCTGTATCCCTCCTCTGCCAACATCCAGTCCAGTAGCATTGTTCTTGGCCTACCTCTCATCTTTTCCCCTCCATTCTTCCCTCGATGATGTCTCTTAGTAGGGTGTCGCTCCTTAAGATGTGTCCTATCCATTTCTTCTGCCGCCTCCGTATAGTGCCTATCAGTGATCTTCTTTCTTCCACCAGCTGTAAGATTTCCTCATTCGTTCTTCTCTCCACCCAGCTGATTTTCTCCATTCTGCGCCATATCCACATCTCAAAGGCCTCCAGTCGTTTTATGTCTTCTTGCCTCATTGTCCATGTCTCAGAGCCGTATAGGACAACGCTCCACACTAGTGTCTTTACCATTCTCTTCTTCAGCTTCCTGTTTAGACCGCCTCTGAGGAGCTCCCCTCTTTTGTAGAATGCATCTTTTCCCATAGCTATTCTTCTTTTCACTTCCACATGGCACCTTGCATCCTCTGTAACCACACTTCCCAGATAGCAGAACTTCTTCACCTGTTCTATTTCTTCCCCATTTAATGTGATGTTTATTGTTTCTCCCCCTCTCTTACTCATCTTCATGACCTTTGTTTTCTTTATGTTTATTTTCATGTCATAGTCCATTGATATGCTGTTTAAGCGGTTCATCATTAGTTGTAGACCTTCTTGACTGCCTGCCATCATCGCTTGATCGTCTGCAAATCTCAATGCTTTCACCATTTTCCCACCCACTTTTACCCCCTCTTCCAGCTCCTCTAACGTTTCTCTAACAATTTCTTCTATATAGATGTTGAATAGAATTGGTGATAGTGGGCATCCTTGCCTCACTCCTCTTCCTATTTTTCCGGGTTCTGAGTATTCTCCATCGATTCTTATCTTTACTCTTTGTCCCATGTATAGATTGCCTATCAGTCTTCTTTCTCTCCAGTCCACTCCTATTCGTCTCAATATTCTCATCAATTTCTTCCAGTCCACTCTGTCAAAAGCTTTTTCATAGTCGACGAAACAGATGTATATGTCCTGTCCATGCTGGATGCTTCTTTCCGTTATTACTCTTAGCGCTGCCACTGCATCTCTTGTCCCTCTTCCCTTCCTGAACCCATATTGTTCCTCTCCTAAGCAATTATCCGTTTCCGCTTTGGTCTGCAATCTTTTTGTTATTATTCTTAGTAGTATCTTTGATGCGTGGGTAAGGAGGCTTATAGTGCGATGGTCTTCGCAGTTTATTGCATTCGGCTTCTTCTGAGTGTATATGCACATTATAGCATGCGTATATAATTATGTATATATATAATATATATTCAGTTCCTGACGCCAACCATTTTGGCTGCGATGGGTACGAATAAATGTCTTCATTTAAACAGTATTTGGCCTATCTATCTAGCGTAGTCTCGGCTTGCCTCTGCTTCTCGTTCCACTTCCATCGAATCGTGCATATTCAACAGTCTTATCACTTTTCAGCAAGATCCTTTCTCGTGTTTGGCTCGTTCTGCTCAGTCACAAATCCATTTTGCTATCAGCCTAAAACTTCACTTTTTCACATTGTTTATCCACCGTAGGCTGTCTCTCAACAGACCGACCTGGATGTTGATATGACGACAACATGGTTTTTGTGTGCCATCGGTTGTTGTCTTGTGCATTATATACAGGCGCTGTAGAAGTTATTAATATTATTAAAATGATAATATAATTTATTTAACTGTATGACTAAGACTGTTTTATGGTGCTGGGAGTTATGTTATTGAATAGTAGTGAATGTCTGCATGTGCCAGTTTTGACATACCTTTTAAACTATCGATATCTTGGTCTGTTAACTGAAAGTATGAAAATAGTAGCAAATTTGTTACCTCACATACATTTAGATAACTTTTGTATGTGTTAATGTCTTAGGTTACATTCAAATGGGTGCACAGTAGTCAATACAATACGGTACAGTACAATTGTATTTGATATTACCCTCCTTTCAAAGTTCACAAGTGCGGACATGACCAGACAGCTGAACATTGCTGGCTCTGAGCAGTTAAGTGAAGGACTTGCTCAAGGTCCTTCGACAGTGACCTCTGGCTTGAATAGTCAATCGTTGGCATACTAGGCTGTCAACCTTGAGATTGGGTATTTAAATCCACTCCAGGTTACACAGGTATTGAAATGTCTGTTTTACCTTGCAAGCATATACACTGACTGGACTTCTGGTGGCAAGATGAGGTGGCGAGAACAGATCACCCTCACTCATGGACCTGTACGTTAACATAAAAATTCATGGTTGGTGGGCTTCAGGTCTGATCGTCTTTGTGATATTCACATTTAGGTGATATACAGGCATGTAGCAAGACTGAAATTCAAGAGCAGGCAACTTCACAGACCATTGGCAAAATCCTGGGCATTGTGGTCATTGGTCAATAGAAGTTCCAGTATATAAAAGCAAGAGGAGTGTAGCTACGCTTATGGTGATGTATTATATAGATGTGTGTGTGTGTGTTTTGTGTGCACAAGTCAATGTACTTGATAAATGGTGTTTAATTATATGCACTTATAATTATGCGACTAACAGTGCCTTAATTCTATCATATGAATTTGTGTGTCTGTATCTAAATGCGCAATATAGCAACATAATGCTGTCATGGTTGTGTTTTGTTACGGCGGTGAGCCTGAAGAGGAGCAACGGCCTTATCATTCCACAGAGGAGCGAGGAGTCTTATCATTCCACAGAGGAACAAGGAGCACAGGCCTTATCATTCCACACAGGAACGAGGAGCAACGGCCTTATCCTTCCACACAGGAACGAGGAGCAACGGCCTTATCATTCTACAGAGGAACGAGGAGCGGCGGCCGTATCATTCCACAGAGGAACGGGGAGTAACGGCCTTATCATTCCACAGAGGAACGAGGATCAACAATGAAGCATCAAAGCCTTATCATTCAACCAGCAACGAGTCTACCATTCCACACTGAGTGGCATCATTAGTTTAAACTGCAGCAGACCTGTAGACGTCATCTCTTGCCTTAGTATTTATTAAATTTAGATTATGCTTCAGTGTGGAACTATATTTATTACTTGTTTGCTAAAGTAATTGTTTACTGCAGCCAATAATCAGAGGAATCCTATAACCAAAGGCTCTCTCTGAGGAAGCCTAATGTAGTGTAGAATAACGGTAAAGTATTGGCTAATATATTCATGTATAATTTAATTTTAATGTATTTTAATTGTGCATAGACAGTCGTATGTAGGCACTAAGTGTGACATATATTTCTTACTACTAGTTGTATGGTGAAATTATTAGATATTTAAGATGTTTAGTGTTTAAATACTTTAACTTTATTTTGCTATGATAGCAATAGAATGCACTGGTTTTCATTCTTTTTGGGTTTCATTATTTTTAATATTAATTGCATATTTATGTTAATATGTTTGAAGTGGAATAGTAAAGCCATGTTTTAGCACTTTAACGGCAAGAGTGTACTAAAAGTGACTGGGAATCAATACAGCTCATTGTTAAAGTGTTAAATATAGCAATATGGAGCATACGGCTTCAATTGGTAACATGTCATAACCAGGGCAGATATCCGTTTCAAGAGTTCTGCTTCTTCTGTCATATCTCGTATCAACGAAGCTATATTAAGTACATTGACCATACACTGAATATTGGACATTGAACGCTAGGATTGGCCATCTGCCTTCTTAAGAAAATGAAGCCGCTAGCACTTCATACCCTAATATTTTACTGAATATGAACTGCATATCTACTAAATTACTATTTGGACATGCCTCTGGACCAGTAGGGATGTATGTGGGTCTGTATGCATGCATGTATGTATGTATGTATGTATGTATGTATGTATGTATGTATGTATGTATGTATGTACATATTTATATGTATGTATGTATGCAACAGGACACAAGAGTTATGCATTACTGCATATTGGCCCATCACACCAGCCAAAGGATAACAACAGACAAAGGTTAGCTTTATGTCACCTGCCATGGGTCAGAGAATTTTCAACTCCAATTTTAAAATGTCCATGGGACAGGACATAGGATAGGAAAAAGCTAATATTATTTCTATATCAATGTTAATATATTATAAGTAGAAGAAGAAGAGCAGTCCCGTATGCTAAACCTGAGGCAGCCATGGGTATGAAGTCGTAGTGATTTCATTTTCTTGGCCTCTGCTTATGAGATCAGGTGACCAGTCCTCTGCTTTGCCGTTTGTTATTCCCACTGATAGTTTAAGGTCAGTGTGCTTATTATAGTTTAGTTGGTTAGAGGGTACAAGAGAAGCAGAAATCTCAAAACGGATATGTCGTGTTGGTGACACGTTACAAATTGAAGTCATGTGTTCCACATTGTTATATTTAACACTTTAACAATGATCTGCATTGGTTCCCAGTCACTTTTAGTACACACTCATAGTTAATGGGTTAACTGTCCCACTATTGTTTTTTATTCTTTGCAATACAATGAACGATGTTTTACTTCAATATAATTATTTTCTTAGAAATATGCAAATAATATGTGAAGGTAATTAGAGTGAAGTTTAATTTAAATAAATAATTAACTTGTTATTATTCTGAACTGTTTTAGTATTAGCTGCTCTGCTGTTTGTAAATGTTTCTATTATGGTAGTTGGTTTTATCTGCAATAGATTTACATAAAACTGAAATAACTATAATTTAGAACTAGCCGAAATGTTCCTCTGTTGTTTGTCATTCTCTCTGATACGATGCATGGTGTTAACTTCAATATAATTATTTCAATAGAAATGTGATAATATGTTAGAGTGAAGTTGAAGCGATATTCTTATACAGAACTGGTTTAATATTAACTGTTCCACTTATTGTAATTTTTGTGATTTAATGGATAGTTTGATGCAATATAATCATTTCCACGAAACTCTGAAATCATTATAATTCAGAACTGGTTCAACTTTTCCATTGTTTGTTTTTCTTTGTAATATATTGAATCGTGTAAACTTCAACGTAATTATTGCCATAGAACTGGAAGTTTTTTCTATGTCATGCATTAGCTACATTGATAGCTGTTCAATCCAATCTCAATAGTGCATTAGTCTGGGTGGAATTGTACATATAAAAGACATATAAAAATTCATCTGACAATCCATTAATTACAACTACATTCATAGAGCCCACAGTGTGGGCAAACTGTGTGCACAATCGTAGGACCCACTGTGATATAGTGTGGGCAAACTCTGTGCACAATCGTAGGACCCACTGTGATATAGTGTGGGCAAACTGTGTGCACAATCGTAGGTCCCACAGTGACACAGTGTGGGCAAACTATAGGTAAAATCGTAGGTCCAGCACCTGGCGATGATTTGCCACTGGCGGTACTATAAACGCCGACGCTGGGTGCAGTGACATCTTGCCCGCGCCGGTCTCCCCTGGGCCTTCCAGCTAAACCCTTAGAGCGCAGCCTGCGCACCGCTTAGGGCTTGATGAGGTAAGACGATAAATGCCGGCCCCGCAGGGGTCCGCCCTTGCGTTCCCTCACGGGTCCACAAGCGCTGGCCTGTGAAGTATGGACGGGCGTTGCCCGTCCTCCGACCCTCTGGGCTGGCGATGATAATGCGCTGTGGGCAATCAAAATCGGCACCCCGTGGGCCCTGCAAAACGTGGCTGTCTGGGTTGTGTTATTAATAATTTCGTTGTCAGCTTCGTACATGTGTTTTCCAAAATTATCTGATAGCATATTAATATAAATGTGGAAATATTGAACCATAATATTATGATGGATCAATTAGGCCTAAACCATCGGTTCCGCGACAACTCGTCGAACGACATTTCGTATAACGACACTTCGTCTACGACAATTCGTCTAACGACATTTCGTCTACTAGTGTATCTGTATCCATTACGGCTAATCAACAGAGGCCGCTTTCTTATAGTTTCGCTAAAACGTGCTATATATTCTCAGGAATCCAGCTTCTAATTACTGACAAGATTATTTTCATCAATCCAGCTTCTGTTGAATGGAAACCTATTTTCATCCATGCATCCAGGTTGATTTCCAGCTTATTTTTACGTGAAAAATTATTTCGATCAATTCAGCTTCTATTTCAACACAGGAATGTTTTCATCAATCCCACTTCCATTTCGGGAAACAGTTTTTTTCATCAATCCAGCTTCCATTTTAAAGTTACAATAATTATCAAATAACTTAGGGGCCGTTCACATATTATATAACGCAAAAATCTCAATTTTTTGCCTACCCCCCACCCCTAATAACGTTACATAACAGCAGCTGTGACCCCCCACCCCTATATTATATAACAGATATGCTTCCTACCCCCCCCCCCCCCCAGTCTATAAGCACATTCAAAGACATACAGTGGACCTTATTGTATTACACAACTGGAAACTTTCATTATTATTATTATCATACTGTCAAGTTGATATTGTCGAGGATTTATAACAATACAATGTTAGTTAATAGCACTTTAATAGTGACTGGATTATGTTTATCACCTCATTCGCTCATTCATCACCTCATTTAAGCTGCCGTAACTTACAACACCACTATTCTAATTATCTTATTTTCAACTTGTAGCTGTCAGAACTGAGTCAATGGTATAATAACCAATTAATTCATGGCTAACTCTCAGAGCTATTAAAGACAATTTTGTTACCTTATACTTGTCACAAGTTGCGACCTGTCAGTGTGATACTTTGAATATTAAACGAAATTTCTTGATTTCTTGATTGAGAATGCGTCCTAAATTAGGCTGACCAGACGTCCCGGTTTTCCCGGGACAGTCCCGATTTTCTGCTAGCTGTCCCGGCTGCCGGGAAAGGTAGGCCAAACTCTAAATATGTCCCGGTTTTTAAAAACTGACCTGACTTTCCGATCTTATATATGATGTATTTCATGTGCGTTTGTCATGTGATCAAATAAAGGATATACTTACTTACTTTATCAACGTCTCCTTGATTTTACTACTGGCATCTGGCGAGTAAATTCATTTTTAATCTCACTTTTATTTATTACCATGCATAATACCTCTTCCGGTTCTAAACGTCATATTTTGTCGTAGTAATAATATTCTGATAAAATACATTTTCATAAATAATAATTTTTAATTTAAAATCTAAATCCTACAATTTGAAACTAAATTACTGAAATAAGATTATAAAATGTCAAAACCAACATGTTCTTTTAACGACGATCTGAAGGCCGAGTTTTCATTCTTCTCCAGCAGGTAATATGGAAGAAACATGTGTTGAATTTTATGACAGAATATTAGCAGACAAAAAACTTTTAAGAAGCATACATTCAAGCGCCAAATATGAGTAGCCTAACTGATTTGATAAATTTAGAATTATTAAATTTAAATTTAAAAGCAAGATTTGTTATGATAGAATGTTAGCAGACAAAAAACTTATACATTCAGGTGCCAAATTAATTTTGAGTAACTGATTTGTAAAATTTAGAATATAATTTTAAATTTAAAAGCATGATTTGAATAAAACCTTTCACTTAGTCTTATAGTCTTATACAAATATAATAAGTATAAAATAGATATTTGTGCAAGTTATATTATATTAATTATTGACAACATCACAAATTTATTTTGTGATTGAAGTGTCCCGGTTTTTAGTTTCCAATATCTGGTCAGCCTATCCTAAATGAACAATATGGCCACCCTCGAATAGTTTGAAATAGAGCGCTGCTACCTACCAGCTAGCCACATCCCATATTATGCAAAGCACTGAGTGAGTAAGTAACTAAAACACAATTAGTAATGAAGAATATTTATTAAAATATTACAGTGAAAGTCCAATGGTCAGACAAACAAGCAAAATAGCATAAGCTGAAAAAGTTTGTTATATAACGAAACCTTGAACCTACCCCACCCACCATAAACCTATAACGCTAACAAAACAGGAACCCACCCACCTACCCCTTGAGCGTTATATAATATGTGAACGGCCCCTTAGACGAAATGTCGTTCGACGAATTGTCCGGTGGCGCGTTGGATAACATCTGGCGAAGAGTGCGAGAGGTACCGAGTTCGAGCCCCGTTAGGGCGGATTTGCTTTGTAGGCTGCTATTAGCGCCGTGTATTGCAAGCTGTCTGTTCTGTTAGTAGTTAACTAGTTAAGATTGTTTCAATTGCATAACATGTAAATGTACAGCGCAGTGCGTTTGTCAGGCGCTAAATTAAAGAAAAGATATTATTATTATTATTATTAGACGAAATGTCGTTCGACGAGTTGTCGTGACACCCTCTTGATATCATTAGATCATGCATGACGTAACACATACGTCATATCTAAAATAGTATGGACGTTGCCGTCGAGTTTGAAGTGAAGACGTTAAACACTGTATAGCATTAATATTAAAATACTTAGTTTAATCGAACGCTTCACAAGTGTCGGTTCATCTTCTAGGCAGCAGTTTCCACTGTTCACATCTAGGTTCGACTTCAGGTACATTTCATTTTAATCAGGCATCGCCTAGGCTAAAGTTAATCGAATATTGATGGCGAATGATATTGAGAAAACGCCATCTTTGCTGTTAGAGAGTAAAGTTGTCTTTCTGATGTGACTACAGTGTGCAAAAGTTGTGAATCACTTGCCAAAGCTTTGATTCACTGGTCTGTATTAAGGTAAATAGTGTATCGGCAAACATCTGTAGGCCTAAATAAAGTATGATTAGGCGGTAATCCCGTAGTTTAGGTTGGTAAATTATTTGAATATCTTCAATACCGAACTTCACGTTGGTAAGTAAGCAATCTACCTATATCCATGATAAATATCGTCAATCCCGCTTCCATTTCATCGAAAAAAATTAGCCAACTTCTATTTAACACAAAAAATATTTTTCATCAATGTAACTTCTATTTAAGCAAAGAACTATTCTCATGGGTCCAGCTTCTACTTACGGAACTAATTATTTTCATCATTCCAGCTTCTATTGCATCAAAAGCTTAGTTTCATCAATCCAGCTTCTATTTACGATAAGAATTATTTCGATCAATCCAACTTCTATTTAAAGACAGAAATGGTTTCATCAATCCCACTTCCAGTTAGTGAAACAATTTTTTCGCTTAATCCAGCTTCCATTTTAATTTGACGATATAAAATAATTTACCAACCTAAACTACGGGATTACCCTTGTTTTTGTCTAAAATTGGGAAGTTGCACGAACTTCTTATGAGAACCGTTGAAGAAAATATTAATGAAGAGGAAGGCATAGTTTGGCATTTTGCTTAGGCCATGATGAGGCAAATTGGGTTCCTGTTTAGAACTCTTGTACCCGGTAGGTCCTAACAATAAGTTGCTGAAGTCTAATTTCCTGCCGTGGATGGACTGGGACTGGGAGAGCCTCGATCGATCTGAGTAGGCCCTATAATAGGTTTCTTCAAGGGGCGATAGGCCCTAATTTATATCAAATTGCTGAAATGATTGAATGAATAAAGATGCAAAACTTGTAATTAAGTAAGTAAGAAAATATATTCTTTGTTGTGAAGCACTAGCAAACCCAAATATTGTAGCTTACATGGCCTATGAATTGTTCATTGCTCTTTGCTGAATATAAACGTATGAAACTTTAAATGATAAAACGTTCCCAATAAAATCGAATAGGAAGAGGGTAACATCTCTTTTGAAACAGACTTGAATGACTCGAAGTCTCGTTAAATGTAGTCGAACGAGGGCTCAATAGGCCTACTTAAGGAATCCTACCCCCTGCCAATAAGAATAAATTTAAATGTTACACTTACATGAATAGGCCTAAGTTTAACACAATCAGAATGAAGGTTGAAAAACTAATATGCCGCTAAATTTCGGAAGCATAATAATATTCCTGCTCTTAAAAAACCTTCTGACCTCATCGGGTCAAGAAGTAAAAATAGAATCGCTAATAATTAGACCTAATGGAACTCAAAATGAATACCCTGAACGGTATCCTATCAAAGGGGCGCAAATCAAAAGAGCTAAATCAAACGGGCGCAATCAAACGGGCGCATGTTTAAAAGGACGACAATCAAAAGGGCGCATGTTTAAAAGGACGACAATCAAAAAGGGCGCATGTTTAAAAGGACGACAATCAAAAGGGCGCATGTTTAAAAGGACGACAATCAAAAGGGCGCATGTTTAAAAGGACGAGAATCAAAAGGGCGCATGTTTAAAAGGACGACAATCAAAAGGGCGCATGTTTAAAAGGACGACAATCAAAAGGGCGCATGTTTAAAAGGACGACAATCAAAAGGGCGCATGTTTAAAAGGACGACAATCAAAAGGGCGCATGTTTAAAAGGGCGACAATCAAAAGGGCGACAATCAAAAGGGCGCATGTTTAAAAGGGCGACAATCAGAAGGGCGACAATGAAAAGGGCGCATGTTTAAAAGGACGACAATCAAAAGGGCGCATGTTTAAAAGGACGACAATCAAAAGGGCGCATGTTTAAATGGACGACAATCAAAAGGGCGCATGTTTAAAAGGACGACAATCAAAAGGGCGCATGTTTAAAAGGGCGACAATGAAAAGGGCGCATGTTTAAAAGGACGACAATCAAAAGGGCGCATGTTTAAAAGGACGACAATCAAAAGGGCGCATGTTTAAAAGTGCACGCCAATCACAGGCGCTCCCAGTGCGAAAATCCCGGAGAATAAAGACACGTTATAAGGTAGCGAAAAGGACCGCAGGATATAATGGTGTTGCGAACGAAGTGGGAGTTGATGCCATAGTGAAGGGCCAATGCAGGCAAAGGCACGGGACTGGGCTGTGGTCGTTCTCGCAAGAAGAACAACAGGTCAAGACGATCCCCGAAGAACGGAGAGGCCTGCAGGGAAGCAGCCGAGGTGGGCCGACGTATGGAGTCACTCTGAGCGTCACCACTTAATTGTCTGCAGTGTGTAGGCATTGAGCGAACGAGCTTGACGGGGTCACGTAGGTAAAATATAGTAGCAACCAACAATTTTGTAATTCTGAGAGGTAAATGTTGTATGGAACATAAAACTGTAGAATTCTACGTTCCATTTACGTAATGCCTTTTCATAATATATTTTAAAGAAATGTCGAATAACGGCGCCTTCGATGGAGGTAACAAGAAACGAAGTTCCGATGACGAAGACCCTCAAGGAACAAAAATCCTTAAATCTGAGGATGCAGTGGTCGAACAGCTGCCGCAGAAAACAAAGGAAGAAACCATGGATGTAAGTCTATAACAAGTGAGAATTTGGCGACTCTTGACTCTTTAATGTACCTCTAATTCTTAGTCTCTATCTCTGTTCGGGATAAGCTGTTGATTAATGTGCTATACTCTTCACTGAGAGGTCAAGTCCTAAACCCCCGCTGCATACAGCTGCTTCAGTCCCTAGCGAACTCAGCTGCAAAATAATTACACTGAATGTACTATGATATCTACGCCAAGATTAGACGGCACTGTGGATGAATTTCCACCTGCTGTCGCTTGCCAAGGATAACAAATATGAAGTCACAAATGCATAGTTCCCATGAATGTCTCTCGGATTAGCTCAATGGACTATTCTTCTGTGCCTTGCTGTCGGCCTTTCTCCTGGTGTGTTTGTTGGAGTTCATCGACTGGAAACTGGAAGATTATGGTAAACGGTGACTGGAACTGTTTTCCGGACTTGTTTGCATATCTGTTAGGATTGTGGAGGAAATCTGAATTGAGCGTGTTGCCTTTGGGATTGCCTTTGAACAGATGCAGAATTACGACGGAAATTGTGATAACCCAACTTATAGGATACAGCGTACTTATGAATCTGATAATTATTTTTTCAAGGTGTTTTCGGTTATTTCTTTTGGGTTTAGACTGTGAAGTCGTCTATAAGTATGGCCAAGAGTCACTTTAAATGAACTTTGTTGAATAGACCAGGGAAATATGTTGATTGACTGTAGAAACTAGAAACCCATTGTGTGATAAATTTGGATACCATTATGCAACACTATTGCTCTGTATTTATCAGGCTGACCTAGTTGAGTGCCTCAATAACACTGTAGAATTGTCCAAGTTATTTCGTCGAAATCGGACAACTCTTAGACTGATGAGCATTCACAAAGGACTTCTTCTTCACGGAAAGCCAGGTATGTTTACTTTGCATTTTGAATTGCAGAGTAGCCTACATAGTTTGTCTCATGCTTCCCAATTTTTTTAGCAAATTCAGTGGATACATCAAATGATTCAAATGCACTGAGTGTTTGCAGCCGTGATTCCGATCAATAACGAGTTATTCACAATACACGACTGCCAGATAAAATGTTTAAAATGTTTATGACTCTCACGGCCGTTGAAGTCGCCCTTCTACTGTACAAAAACATTTAATATGCGCCTTTCAGGTACCTCACAAAGGTACCTAAACGCATGGCTATCTGTCGGACCTAAACAAATTCGTTTTAATTAAGACAGTTTGAGAATGTTTGCCGCACAGGGAAGACTGCAGCAGCAGAGCGTAAATGCACGCAAGACCGTTCCATGAGGATGGGCCAGTGCAATCTCCTATACCATATTATTCTGTATGTTATGCTTATGCCTATGTGAATATAATTTATACAAGATAATTTTGTGGTCCTCGGAAAAACATGATATGTAAGATTATTATGGGTTCTTGTAGATCTTGGACCACGCGTTGAGAAGTACCTTACGCTTCATTGCAACGATATTGCTTTCATCTTTCATCGAGATCTCCTCAACTTGTCAACTTCTAAATGCGACGATACTTTTCAGCGTGTATGTTATCTAGACTTTGTGAATTTGAAGTGTTTGGATTCTATCTAATTTTCGGTCGAAGTATAAATTAGGTTAATGAGTATCAGGGGCTGCTGTTGTTGCTTTTGTCTTGCTACAATTCAACACTTTCCGACCTCCTCGATATTCATGCCCCACTCATTACCAAACGCATCTCACAGAAAAGTAACCCTTGGTTCACTTCCTACCTCCAAGCTTTTAAATCTTTTCGCAGGAAACTTGAGCATATCTACCAGCGCTCCATCGATCCCACATCCAGAGCAAAAGCCCTCATCAACCTCAAATCAGCCACAAACAGATACCATAAACTCATCGCTTCTGCCAAAAAGAAATACTACTCCTCACTCATCCATTCCAGCTCCTCCAACCCTCGGCACCTCTGGAGAGCTGTCAACTCTCTTCTTCATCGCAAATCCTCCTCACCGCTGCCAAGTTCCATTCCCTCCCCGTCTATCGCTGATACCTTCTGCTCATTCTTCTCGGACAAGATCTCATCCCTTCGCTTCACGCTACAGTCTCTACTAGATTCACACTCCCCTAGCACTGATCCACTTCCCTCTCCAGACCCTACTCCTCCTGCCTCCCAGTCATCGCTCTCAATCCTCTCTCCTGCCTCTGAAACAGAAGTGTCACTCCTATTAAATTCTCTTCCCAACAAACAATGCGAACTAGATCCTATCCCCACCTCTCTTCTAAAAGACTGTGCCTCCGTCCTCATTCCAGTAATCACTAAAATCATAAATCTTTCACTCTCTTCTGGCAACTTCCCAATGGTCTTCAAGCAATCTCTTGTTACTCCACTTCTGAAAAAATCAAATCTTGACAAGGAAAACCTATCTAATTACCGACCTATCTCCAACCTTTCCTTTCTATCTAAATTAACTGAACGAATTGTCCTTTTCCAGGCTAAACGATTACCTCTCTTCTAACTCACTCCTCAACCCCCACCAATCTGGCTTCACTAAACACCACTCCACAGAAACTCTACTCGCCGCTCTGTACAATAAACTGGTCTCTGCCGTCAGCCATCAGCAAGTCCTGCCTCCTGCCTCTGTCTCCTTGACATCTCTGCCGCATTTGACACCATCGATCACAGCCTCCTTCTTCATCGACTTTCATCTTGGTTTGGCGTCTCTGGTACTGCTCTATATTGGTTTCAGTCCTACTTGTCTTCCAGATCCTTCTCTGTTAAAGCATCCAGTCATTGTTCGCAACCCCTCCCGCGCTGCTGTGGTGTCCCTCAAGGTTCCGTCCTGGGCCCACTGCTCTTCATTCTGTACACTACACCATTAAGCCTTCTCATAAAATCCTCTTCTGTTGACCACCATCTCTACGCAGACGACACCCAACTCTACATATCCTCCCCCAGCTCTTTTTCTACTTCCATTGCAAAACTACTCAATGTGGTTAACCTAGTCTCTCAATGGATGTCGTCCAACCTGCTTTGCCTCAACCCTTCCAAAACAGAATTCATCATCCTCGGCCTTCCTGACCAAATCAAGAAAATACCTGACCTTTCAATACACCTATCTACTAACTCTTCATCTCTTACCTTCACCTTCAAGATTTGATGCCCCTGTCCGCAATCTTGGTGTTACTTTTGATCCACATCTCTCCTTCTCTAATCACATCTCCAACCTCTCGCGCTCCTGCTTCATGCACATTCGTGACCTCCGCCGCATCCGACCCATGCTCGACTTCAAAACTGCCTCCACCATTGCTACCTCCATTGTCCACTCAAAGCTCGACTATTGCAATTTCCTCTTTATCAACCTTGAAGCCACCCAACTAAAGCGTCTGCAGCTCATCCAAAACTCATTAGCCAGAGCCGTCACCAGAACGCCCAAGCATCATCACATCACTCCAATCCGCAGATCACTCCATTGGTTAAAAATCCCAGAGCGAATTCACTTCAAAGTCCTATCACTAACCTACAACTCCCTACAACACTCCCAGCCCAGATATCTTCGCGAACTCTTCACCATCCAGCCAACCCGTTCTACCCGATCATCCTCCGTTCTCACTCTTTCTAGACCCCCGGTCACTACTCATCTCAAGTTCTCCAACCGAGCAATATCCAACACTGCGCCGCGTCTCTGGAACGATCTACCTCCTGAATTCCGCACTTTTTCGGTTCCTCCACCAGCATCGCCAATCATCCACCATCATCTGCCTCAGGCTCCTCTATCCATCACCCCCAAGGCTTTCCACTCGAAACTAAAGTCTCTGCTTTTCAAGAACTCTTATCCTGACTCATCTGATTAGACGCAGCGCTCGTGAATAAGCTGGTGCCCTGCGCTTGGCTTTCGAGTGGCGCTTTAGAAGTTTGGAGATTACGATTACGATTACGATTAGATGGAAATATTTATGTGGATGACTTTGTCGAAATTTTGAGCGATTTCGTGAGCTAAATGCTAACTGTAACCAAATGTACACATCTTACTTCATAAGAAAACCTCAATCATGGAGGCAAAACTACTAAGTATGGTTGTCTTATGGATGCACAATGATTAATGCTTATGCAAAACTACAGCTTAACAGTTTTGCCTCCGTGACTGAGTTTTTCCGATTGGATCAGCCTTGTACACTTGGTAACACTTGGCATGTAATACCATCACACAACGAAAACCTATGACAAGCTATGAACTGTAGAATAGTAGAGAAAGTATGTCATGTCTGGATGGAACTGTATCACTGAATTGCAAAGACATTATAGGACTGTTCAATAATCTAAAATCTAAATAATAAATTTGATAAATAATAATGAATTTCATTTAATTACAATTCCTTATTTTTATAACGATTACTGCACAAACAGCCTTTCATCACTGCACTTGTCAAGTTATCGCTGTAGGCTACATTTTATGTATCACTACACGTTAAAAGAGCCCTGGCAAAAAATCTGGCAGCCTTGTGGCAGGGCAACGACCAGTGAAAAGTTTTTTTTTTACCAGGGCATTTACCCTGGCTTGCCCTGCTGTAGTTCCGCCACTGAACAGCTGCCTTTAAGGTAATATTTAAATTTGTGGTGCAGGTTCTCAAAGTAGCCTCTACGTCACACATCTTTATTTCCAAGACATGCGTAAGAATTTAGTAGCTGACACTAAAACCGAAGAGTTCAACACTGCTGGGCTCTCAGGTTTTCTCAGTTTTGAAGCTTTGAAATTCAGTTCGCTCTATCCTTTAATGTCACTCAAGTCTTAAATTAAGACTCAAATCTTCTCCTGCTTCTGGTTTCTCTGATGCAACAGATTTCGACCCATTAATTTTTGTCAATGGATTATTAGTCTTGATTTCTAACATTCTCTCCAATGGATTATTAGTCTTGATTGCGATTCACTTGAAGCGACCTTCGACTGATGTCTTTCGGGATTAGAAAAACGACAATAATTATATGAAATTAGATTAAATTAGATTATATAGGAAGTGGATATGGCGAGAGAAGTTCCGGCCTCAGAGAACGTCACGACATTTGTTGCAGATATTTATGACAAATAGAAATTCTTGTATAACAGCACGATGTCTTTATGTCTTAGGCTGATTGCTGTGAACCAAGCATCGTTCTGCTTGTTGGATTGGAACATGCTGACGCAGACATGAAACAAATGATCGCAAGAAATATAAAAGAAATCGGCGAATACGGCGCCCAAGTCATCGTTGTTGGAACGACCGCGAAGTCAGCTGCAGTTTCGGAGGAGCTTAGAAAAGAAAGCTTCAGCGTTGTTGACTTGCAGGTAGTATTAGCATTCCACATTACATCGCGCTAGGTTAACGTAACACTGATCTAGATTAATTAGCGTAATATAATAGAATAGCAAGATTGCAGATGACAACAGGTACAGTAATTGCTGCTGTGATAAATTATTACTATAGCAGAAGTAGTAAATTCACAGGAATGGAATGTACTGCCACTGGAACTTGATTACTCTAGTTGACAGAAATAGTTTTTCTGCAACTGTGACGTGTCGAATGGAACTCATCAAAACCTTTGCAGCTAATCTTGAGTTCTTCCTTTTTAGATAAGTTTGATTGACTTTGATAGCAACGTTCAGAATATCTTTAAGAATGTTATGCAGTGCTTACATACATACGTACCTGCCTACCTACCTATCTGCCTAACTGCACTAAACCCTTTAAATGTATACATCTAATCAGACATACATACAAACATACATGCATACATACTTGCACGCATCTATACAAACGTCCATATGACACATACATTTACTTACATACATTTAAATATTTTACAATGATGATTATTTAAAATGGTTGCCTAACTAGGACTATAATTAGGGATCATTTCTGAATGCTCTCAATTTATTGACATAAGTATTTCTTTAATTACAACATCCAATTTAAAGAACCCAGACCAGAATTCCTAATAAATGCAGCAAGTTCAACAATTGATGCATTAAATCATGAAATGTTTTCTTGCAGGAACTGGCGATCCCTAAGTCTGTTTAAAGTGTAGCGCAACGTTCCAGACATTGAAGTGATGGGATCTTTTCCGTTTAAGTGTTCAAAGACCTTTCAGACAAGACATTTCTCGTTTATATTGTTGACAAATGTAGGGGTTTCGTGCAACTTCGATCTTCTTATATTAAGTGCACATTTGCCAATTCCATTTTCTTCTTGCAATTCTCCTATTGTTCTCAACGCTTTTTTTATGCCACATGTGACATGGGCATGAACCTTAAGTTACATGTACTTGTGTTAGATTTGACTTTATGCAATGTACAATGGTCAATTCGAGACAGTTATCACTGTTTTAATGTTATTTGAATGTATAAAGGGTAATGATAATAGAGAAATTTAAGTGATAAGGAGCAAATGTTGCCATGATATTAATGTTTTGGAGAGATTTCTATCCTGTGACTAACTGAAGACTGTTCATTTCTTTCAAGTGACGCTTTCACACACAGTTCGCAAGAAGAGGCAGGCAACACAGAGAGAAGACAAAAGGAATAGAAGAAAGAAAGAAAGAGGCACAGAGACAGGCAGACACAGACAGACAGACAGCGAGAGAGATCAGATCAGCTGCGCTCAGCTGAGTTCGCCAGAAGGTAGAAAAGAGAGGGAGGAGTGAGAGTAACAGAGAAGAGACACATACCGACACATACCGAGACATAAGCAGCGACAGAAATACAGATACTTTTAGAACAGGCAATGCTAAAAAATGTTAACGAAAAGCCTGGTTTCAAATAACTTGACATGGAAGTGGAATTTTAATTGTTAAAATCTCTAGATTCTCAGACAATGACAAATGAATTTCGGTTATCCGTAGTTTATGTTGCTAAATTATTTTATTGTTTTCAGTCTGTACTTTACGTTGGTAGGTAAGCAATCTACCAATGTCCATGATAACTCACCAATACAGCTTCTATTTAAGAAAAAATGTCATCCATGGAACTTCTGTTTAAGCAGGAATTATTGTCGTCAACTTCTATTTAACCAAGAATTTGTTTCATCAATACAACTTCTTTTCTGGCAAGAATTATAGTTTAATTAATCCAGCTTCTATTTACTGAAACAATTATTTCCATTAATCCAGCTTCTATTTAAACAAAGAATTAGTTTAATCAATCCAATTTCCATTTATGCCAACAATTACTTTCATCATCGAGCTTCAATTTTACATTGACAATATAAAATAATTCGGCAACATAGGTGAACAGATCATCCTTCAGTTAAATATCATAATGAGACATTCTTCCGCAAATTGATGTCCTGATGAAAACATTATATCGAGGAATCCACCCATGAGAGGTCCAATATGAAATGATTTCCATCAGAAACTTGTTTCCACAAACTACTTCTTCACCTGCAGTTGACAACCGACTCTTAGGAGCTAGAACACAACAGGGCTGGGTTAGAGTTTATTACTGAACAATTGATTAGCACCAACTATCATGTTGCCACTTTCACTTGATAGACCGCATTTGGTATCTGATTCTGATTATTTGAGTCACCGAAAACTTTCTTATGTTAAACCTTTTTTATACAAACGTTTTATCAAGATGCAAACTATTGATGATGGAAGAACGATGTTTTTAAAAGTCGTATCGTTTGCTGTGCATGTTTGGACAGTAAGCTGTTGTCGTCATCTGGAAGTTTCTGCATTTGCTTCAGACGAGCGGATAGCTTGCTATTGTTGCGATTCCACATTGATTGTCCTTGTTCCTTGACATCCGAATGTAGCCGTCCATGCCCCATTTATCTCCCCAGCTGCAACAGATATGTTCACAAAAGAACTTCTGCAGGTAATTTGTAGTAGATTTAAGATAAAGGCAACACCATTGGGGCAATGGACACGACGCTGGTAGATGCAGTGAAGCCGGTAAGTAAGGTAGAAGAAGTATAAGAACAGTGTCTTAAGCTTGTCCTGATATAGCCATGGGTATGAAGTGTAATCGACTTCAGTTGTTCAGCCTCAGCATAGGGGGCTGTGATCAGTTCTCTCTCTCGCCGTCTCATCTTCCCACCGACAGTGTACGGTCAGTGTACTCATTCAAGCTGAGTTGCCCTGGCGGGGATTTGGTTTACGTTGATCGATTGCTGCCGCCGCCCAATTCATTATTATTTGACTAGAACTGAATAAGTGAACAAACGATTTGAATTATTCCCCCTTAAATTTAAATTTAAACTGTTTGAAAGTTTTATCATTAAAATAAACTTTGACATTGCTATCATAAGAGTCGCTGAAATGAATGGCGGCGAATTGTGTAGTCGCTGTTGTTGTACTTCGGCTTAACGACACTTTTTCATATCAAAGATGATTAGAGTCGGAGGCAGAGAGCAACCTCGTACTCCACGTTTATATTGCGACCGAGCCACCCGCAGCGTAGTCGATGTGTTTGATGGAGGTGACTTGTATAGGCACTGTGTATCGCGGCGGCGAATTGAGGTCGCTGAGATGAAGGTCGGCGAAATGTGCGCGCTCAATTCAACGGTTACCCGGGGATTTGAACCCCTCATCTCATCTCTCCATTGACAGTCCAGCAAGCTAACTACTATAGGCCTACAATCGCACACCCTTTTTTTAACTACGTAAGACAAAATAACGTAGGAAGATAAGTTAAGGAAATTCGAAGTAAGTTAGAATTAGTTAAGATAAGGCAGGTAAAATTAGGTAAACTATTAAAGTAAGTAAGGTGTGGTAAGAAAAAAATAGGTCCGCAAGGCCATGTAAGGTTAGATAACTAAGGCAAAGTGAAGTTTGTTAGAGTTATGCAACATTCTGTTGCTCATAGGGCTGTGGGTCGATAGATTCGACTGAAGCGCTTACAGTATTCCAGCAATCTATCTGCCCGACAACTTCCCTACGGATTGCACGAACTGACGAGCCAGATCAATGAAAAGACGCTTAGGGGTCATTGCATAATTACGTAACGCTCCAGGGTGGGTGGGGTCCTTGAAAACGTTACGAAACGTTACGAGGGTGGGTGGGTGGGTGGAGCTGAACGTTACGTAACGCTTTTACCAACAGTTTAGTTATAAATGAATTTTAAATTAACATCGAATGACACCTTAGACACGATGTGATCCAAGTTCAAACTTCGTGCTATTGATTTAAAACTTAGATCTAACTAAAACACGCAATAGTATAATCAAAACTAAGTCAGTGTTTAATAAACTGCCGCCGAAGAATCCAATACCGACAGGTCACAGATGTCAAAGTAGCCGAAGAAGATCCGGTAGCAGACACCAGCGGAAGTTCAGATCATCGTATCTGTTCTCCCGCTTACAAGTGTAAACAGGAAATCGCAGTTCGAATTGTTTGGATCTTTCATAATTATACCGTCGGAACAACGCGGTAATTCTCCTTGGATGCCTGACCTCGAACAACCACTTTAAAGCATTATTTTACTTCGTGGACACGAATTTCAAACATTTAAAATTGAAGCCCGACAAAAACTGGGTGATATTAGTATTAGTAGGGTTACGTATCGATAGTCCGAAGGTTCGATAGTCCGAAGGTTCGATAGTCCGAAGGTTCGATAATCCGAAGGTTCGATAGTCCGAAGGTTCGATAGTCCGAAGATTTCATGGTAAAACATGGGTAAACGTGTAGTTTAGCGTCGTAAATTATTTTCTGACTTTACTTAAGTGAAACAAATAGCGCCGTAAATTATTTCAAATAACGTGTCACTGCCCAATTAATGCATTAGTATAGTTATAATTGGTTAAACAGAAGGAAATCGAATGAAAAATTAGTTTAAATATTCAATATTTCTCATAACAAATGGCCGCTAGAAACTTTAATCGAACGACAACCCATTCCGGAAGTCAACTTTTGTCAAGTCGTTATAATATTCATATTCAATTTCGACACTTGGCGCAAGACGAGTTCCAAATCGTTTCCTTGCAGCATATAAAAATTTATTTAAAACGAAACGCCTGAATAATGCAGCTATTCAAAATATCAATCATTAAGCCCTTTCACGCTGCATCTCCGCCCTAGCCCTTGAAATTCCTCAAATTCCTTTGCACTGCATTCATTCATTCATTCATTCATTCAGAACATTTATATAGCGCCTCTTCAAGAAACTACTCAGAAGCGCTCCCGGCCCAGCCACGACTAAAGAAAAAAGACTTGAGGGACTTGTAGAACTCTGCCGGTTGGCTCACAAGTAAAGAGCGGACCTTAAGCGGGAGGTCATTCCAGGTGGAAGGTCCCACAACCGAAAAAGCACGGCGCTGCTTAATAGCCAAGCGTGCCCGTGGAACTAGGAGCTCACCCCTCGTCGTAGAACGAAGCGCCCGACGCGCTGCAACGTCGGACACTGGGCGGCAAAGATCACGCAAGTAAGATGGAGCACAGCCAAGAACGCAGCGAGAAACTAGAGCAGCAGTGCGGTATGAGATCCGCTGAGAGATAGGCAGCCAGTGCAACACATCACGTATGTATGCAGAGACAGGAGAGAACTTAGGTAGTCATCCAATGAGACGAGCAGCCGAGCGTAGAACTCGATCTAGTCGCCCCAGAACCCCAAGAGGAAGGCCAGCAAGTAGGGAGCAACAGTTGTCAATTCGACTGGTAACAAAGGCGTGAACAAGGACCACGACCGCATCATGAGAAAGAGAGCGAGAGACCACTCGAAGCTGACGAAGCTGATAATAACAACTCCGTGCAACCAGGCTCACATGTTGAGACAAAGTAAGCTCAGAGTCAAGAGTAAGTCCCAGATCACGAACTGTAACTGAAAAGGTTATGTGAGGAAAGAGCAAGGTAAGTTGGGAAAAGTCGATACCCTGAAGTTGCCTACGGCCACCCAACCAAATAAGTTGTGTCTTAGAGGGATTTAAGAGTAGCCGATTAGAGGCCATCCAAGAAGAGAGGACATCCATAGTCAGACACATCTGGCTTACAGTAGCCACCGCATCCGCCGAATGGGTGTGGATGTAGGCTTGCACATCATCGGCAAATAGTTGGTGCAGAAGCCTCTGAGATGCCAGCAAGGGGCAGAGATCAGCAGTATAAAGAAGGTATAGCAGTGGGCCCAGGACAGAACCCTGGGGCACCCCAAAAGGAGCAGAGACCCAAAGAGACCTGGACGAACCAAGGACTACACAGTTTGAGCGGTCAGTTAAGAAGGATGTAAGCCAATCCAGAGGCTGATCCACCAAGCCAAAGGAAGTAGAGAGACGCTGTAAGAGAATGGAGTGGTCCACAGAGTCAAAGGCAGAGCTTACGTCAAAGAGAGCAAGAAGAGTAACCTGACCACGGTCAATTGCGCTATAGAAGTCTGACAAAAGTCGAAGCAGGAGAGTCTCCGTGGAGTGATTCCGACGGAAACCCGACTGCTGCTTGGATAGCAAGAAAAGCTGCAATTTGGCCCTTCATCTAAAAAACTGACCTCTGCATTTCTGAATTCCCTTTCTTGGGAGGGTCTGTTAGGCACTCCTAAGGATATCCAAAATGACAATCAATGATATCTTGCAATCACTCTTCAATCAGTGGTACCGGTAGCCTTTCAGTTCTATCATCATTGTAATGCCAAAATGCATTGAAGAAATTGCAGTGAGGAAATGCTGAAATTTCACCCTTGACATGAAATACTTAGACCCTAAGTAAGTGAAAGCCCTATTGAGAGTTGTTAGGGTATCAAAAGCGCCAATCACTCATCTCTAATAATCACTCTTCTCTCGGTGGTAACCTTTAAACTTACCATCATTGCAAAGGCGAAATGCATAACACAAATTGCAAGAAGGAATCCTGTAACTTGTCCCATGAAATAAAATACTTTTCGTCTAAGTATGCGAAAGCCCTTTCTAGGGCTTAAAAACCACCATTCATGCTATCCAAAATGCCAATCAACCATCTCTTTCCGTCACCTACAATTGTCTAAGTGGTAGCCCTTGAAACTTACCATTATTCTCAATGCAAAATCCATTGTACAAATGCATTGCAAGAGACACTGTTACTTGACCCTTGAAATAAAATACTTAGACCCTAAGTATGCGAAAGCCGTATCTAGGGACTAAAGAGCACCCCTAGTGCTATCCAAAACGCCAATCACCCACCTCTTTCAATAACCATTCTCTAAGTGGTAGCCCTTCAAGGATACCACTATTTCCAATGCAAGATCCACTGTACAAATGCATTGCAAAATATACTGTTACTTGACTCTTGAAATAAAATACTTAGACCCTAAATATATGAAAGCCGTACCTAGGGACCAAAGAGCACCCCTAGTGCTATCCAAAAGGCCAATCACCCACCTCTTTCAATAACCATTGTCTAAGTGGTAGCCCTTCGAGAATACCACTATTTCCAATGCAAGATCCACTGTACAAATGCATTGCAAAATATACTGTTACTTGACTCTTGAAATAAAATACTTAGACCCTAAATATATGAAAGCCGTATCTAAGGACTAAAGAGCACCCCTATTGCTATCCAAAACGCCAATCACCCATCTCTTTCAATAGCCATTCTCTAAGTGGTAGCCCTTCAAGGATACCACTATTTCCAATGCAAGATCCACTGTACAAATGCATTGCAAAATATACTGTTACTTGACTCTTGAAATAAAATACTTAGACCCATAATATGTCAAAGCCGTATCTAGGGACTAAAGAGCATCCTTAGTGCTATCCAAAAGGCCAATCACGCACCTCTTTCAATAACCATTGTCTAAGTGGTAGCCCTTCAAGAATACCACTATTTCCAATGCAAGATCCACTGTACAAATGCATTGCAAGATATACTGTTATTTGACCCTTGAAATGAAATACTTAGACCCTAAGTATGTGAAAGCCGTATCTTGGGACTAAAGAGCACCCACAGTGCTATCCAAATCGCCAATCACCCACCTCTTTCAATCACCATTCCCTAAGTGGTAGCACTTCAAGAATATCACCATCGGCAATGTGAAATCCATTGTACAAATGCATTGCAAGATATACTGTTACTTGACCCTTCCAATTAAATACTTACATTCTAGATATGTGAATGCGCTCTCTAGGGCCTAAAGTGAAACTTCTGTGCTAACCAAAGCCACAATCACCCACCCATTTGAATTGCTCTTCTCTAATTGTATTGTATTGTATTGTATTGTATTGTATTTGAAGACTTGTTATAGCGCCCCTACCAGATTTCCCATTCAGAGGCGCTCCCGACTACTGCGCGAACGCTGAATCGGAGTTTCACGCCGAAGCGCATGAGCAATTGCGAGTGAAGGACTTGCCCAGGGTCCCTACGCGGCGGCTTTGAGGTGGATTCGAACCCGCAACCCTCCAGCTGCAAGGCACCGAACATACCCCTAAACCACCGCGCCCCAGTTGTATTGTGATGTGTTGTATTGTGTGTTGTATTGTACTCCACGTTTATAATGCGACCGAGCCACCCGCAGTAAAGATCCGAGAAATTAATCTCTGATAAACCGACCCGACCAGGAAGCGAACCCGGGCGCCGACGTGACGAGCAGGCTACCAACCCACTCGGCCACTCAGGATCCTTAATTGCTCACCCTTCAACTGAAACACTATTTTCAAGCCAAAATACACTGTAGAAATCCATTGCAAGATATAGTGTTACTTGTTCCTTTCAATAAATACTTATTGTTTAGGTATGTGAAAGCCCTTGCTAGGGTATAAAGAGAAACCTCTGTGCTAACCAAAACCACAATCACCCACCTATTTCAATTGCTCTTCTCTAAGTACTCACCCTTCAACTGAAACATTATTGTCAAGCCAAAATACACTGTAGAAATGCATTGAAAAATATACTGTTACATGACCCTTCCAATTAAATGCTTATCATTTAGCTATGTGAACGCCCTTTCTAGAGCCTAAAGAGCACCCTTTGTGCTAACCAAAACCACAATCACCCACCTCTTTCAATTGCTCTTCTCTAAGTACTCACCCTTCAACTGGAACATTATTGTCAAGCCAAAATACATTGTAGAAATGCATTGCAAGATAGACTGCTACTTGACCCTTCCTATTAAATACTTATAGCCTAGGTATGTGAAAGCGCTCTATTGATCCTATAAAGAAACCTCTATGCTCTCCAAAACCACAAATACCAACGTCTTTCAATGACACTTCTCTAATTGCTCACCCGGCAACTGAAACATTATTGTCAAGTCGAAATACACTGTAGAAATGCATTGCAAATAATGCTGTTACAGTACCCTTACAATTAAATACTTATCATCTAGCTATGTGATAGCCTCTTGTAGGGCCTATAGAGCACCCTAAGTACTGACCAAAACCACAATCAACAATCTGTTTCAATCACCGTTCTCTAAGTGGTGCCACTTCAAACTTACCATTATTCTCAATGCAAGATGCATTGTACAAATGCATTGGAAGTGATACTCCTATTTTACCCTTGAAATAAAATACTTAGCCCCTAAGTATGCGAAATCGCATTGTAGGACCTAGAAAGAATTTATAATGCGTATTAAAACCACCATCAGCCGACTGCCTCAATCACTCTTCTGTAAGTGGCAGTGGTTCAAATTTACCATTATTATCAAAGCAGAATCTATTGTACAAATGCATTAGAGGAAACGCTCTTACTTGACCCTTTAAATAAAATACTTATAGTCTAAGTATGTGAAAGCCCAATAATGTTTCAGTTGCCGGGTGAGCAATTAGAGAAGTGTCATTGAAAGACGTTGGTATTTGTGGTTTTGGAGAGCATAGAGGTTTCTTTATAGGATCAATAGAGCGCTTTCACATACCTAGGCTATAAGTATTTAATAGGAAGGGTCAAGTAGCAGTCTATCTTGCAATGCATTTCTACAGTGTATTTTTGCTTGACAATAATGTTTCAGTTGAAGGGTGAGTACTTAGAGAAGAGCAATTGAAATAGGAGGGTGATTGTGGTTTTGGTTAGCACAAAGGGTGCTCTTTATACCCTAGCAAGGGCTTTCACATACCTAAACAATAAGTATTAATTGAAAGGGTCAAGTAACACTATATCTTGCAATGGATTTCTACAGTGTATTTTGGCTTGAAAATAGTGTTTCAGTTGAAGGGTGAGCAATTAGAGAAGAGCAATTCAAATAGGTGGGTGATTGTGGTTTTGGTTAGCACAGAAGTTTCTCTTTAGGCCCTAGAGAGCGCATTCACATATCTAGAATGTAAGTATTTAATTGGAAGGGTCAAGTAACAGTATATCTTGCAATGCATTTGTACAATGGATTTCACATTGCCGTTGGTGATATTCTTGAAGTGCTACCACTTAGGGAATGGTGATTGAAAGAGGTGGGTGATTGGCGTTTTGGATAGCACTGTGGGTGCTCTTTAGTCCCAAGATACGGCTTTCATATACCTAGGGTCTAAGTATTTAATTTCAAGGGTCAAGTATCAGTATATCTTGCAATGCATTTGAACAATGGATTTGCATTGGCAATGGTGATATCCTTGAAGTGCTACCACTTAGGCAATGGTCATTGAAAGATATGGGTGATTGGCGGTTTGGATAGCACTAAGGGTGCGTTTTAGTCCCTAGATACGGCTTTCACATACTAATGGTCTAAGTATTTTATTTCAAAGGTCAAATAACAGTATATCTTGCAATGCATTTGTACAGTGGATCTTGTATTGGAAATAGTGGTGTTCTTGAAGGGCTACCACTTAGAGAATGGTTATTGAAAGAGGTGGGTGATTGGCCTTTTGGATAGCACTAGGGGTGCTCTTTGGTCCCTAGGTACGGCTTTCATATATTTAGGGTCTAAGTATTTTATTTCAAGAGTCAAGTAACAGTATATTTTGCAATGCATTTGTACAGTAGATCTTGCATTGGCAATTGTGATATTCTTGAAGGGCTACCACTTAGGCAATGGTCATTGAAAGAGATGGGTGATTGGCGTTTTGGATTGCACTGAGGGTTCTCTTTAGGCCCTAGAAAGGGGTTTCACCTACTTAGAGGATAAGTATTTTATTTCAAGGATCAAATAACAGCATCTCTTGCAATGCATTTGTACAATGGATTCTGCATTGACAATATTGGCAAGTTTCAAGGTCTACCACTGAGCCAATGGTGATTGAAAAAGATGGGTGATTGGTGTTTTGGATAGCAACGAGGGTGCTCTTTATGCGCTAAAAAGGTTTTCACGTACTTACAGGATAAGTATTTATTTTCAAGGGTGAAATAACAGTATCTGTTGCAATGCATTTGTACAATGGATTTTGCATTGACAATAATGGTAAGTTCCAAGGGCTACCACTTCGACAATGGTGACTTAAACAGATGATTGATTGGCGTTTTGATTAGCATTGGGGGTTCTCCTTTGGCCCTAGAATGGGCTTTTGCATACTTAGACGATAAGTATTTTATTTCAATGGTCAAATAATAGCATTTCTTGCAATGTATTTGTTCCAATGGATTTTGGCTTGACACTAATGCGTAAGTTTGAAGGATTACCACTGTGAGGACAATGATTGAAGGTGATGGATGATTGCCGTTTTGGTTAGTATCAAAGTTGCTCTTTACACCCTGGAAAGTGCTTTTGCATACTTATAAGATAAGCATTTTATTTCAAGGGTCAAATAAGGATATATCTTGCAATGCAATTTATCCAATGCATTTAGGCTTCGCAGTAATAGTAAGTTTGAAGCATGAACACTGGGAAGAGTTTTTGCAGGAAATTAGTGATTAGGAAGGATATGTAAGGATTAGAATTATGGTAGTAGTACCCTGGTAAAAATTCCACGTGCAGGACTTTTACATAATGCAGAAGAAAAGTAAGTAAGTAAGTAAGTATATTCTTTATTACACCACTTGCAAACACACAAGTATGTCAGTTTCAATGCAAACTGATAGCATAAAACACCCGCAAATCAATCGTGTGGGAAGTGTTAGTGCCTCATATAGGCCTACGGTAATTAGTGCAGCGTACGAGTGCGCGACCTGTTCGTATCTCATAGGCTTAACACGTCAACTTAACGCAATATTCAGCATTGTGTTAAGTTGAGGTGTAGCTATTAATAGCCGCGGTCAAGTTGAGGTGTAGCTATTAATAGCTGCGGTCAATATAGATTCCTTGAGCCGCGGGTAATGTACCATAGCCGCTTGACTTCCTGTTGTCGTCGAATGATCGCTTAACGGCTCACTTCGTTTTAATTTTCTCTTCTTAATTTAGTTTTATTCGGTTGTTTTGTTTTTTTTAGCACAAATATATTCGGGAATATGAAATATATAAGGGTAAACGTTTAAATTGATATGGGAATACTTTATCTGCCTTAAAATAATTTACGACGCTAAACTATGCACGTTTACCAAATTTATATGTATATGTACATATATATGTATATGTACATATAAATATATATATATATATATATATATATATATGTATATGTACAGTATATGTATATAATATGCATGCATATGTACATATATATATATTAGGGTGGTCCTATCCATAATGGAAAATTTTCAACATATTTATTTTTCTTCCTCCAACCCATTATTTGGTGCCACTTGGTCCAGAACTGTTGTAGCCAAGAAATGAGTAAGATTGAACAAT
Source organism: Aporrectodea caliginosa (assembly GCA_020284085.1). Taxonomy (NCBI): domain Eukaryota; kingdom Metazoa; phylum Annelida; class Clitellata; order Crassiclitellata; family Lumbricidae; genus Aporrectodea; species Aporrectodea caliginosa. Next base: position 136,621 of record JACEVL010000153.1, on the reverse strand, counting down.
GTTTAGAACTTGCACAACGTGATGGAAGTTTCATATATTGAAACAATGAACGAAAACGAGTAGCAATTACCCAAAAAATATCACTCTGGACTGCAAAGTTTTGTGAATACCACCTTAATGCTAAATTAAACATTGACTATATTTACCTATTCTTCCTTGTATGTTAAACTGTTAGCATATGTGAAATATTACTAAAATAAATCATTTGAATGTCAAATTGTCAATAATACTATTTCGGACGCAGTAATATTACTTTGACACTTGTTACTTACAACAGCAAATGATAATGATAACTTGCTTACTTACTAGGTTTGGATGGCGTTTTGACAAATTCTGTATGTTGTTTACAATAATTGCGTTCATTTTACCCATAGTCGCATCAAATTAAGAAAGTTTGCTGTTGTAAGTAACACGTGTGAAAGTAACCCGGGGTTAATATTTTTCTTTGGAAGTGTCATCGTCATGCAACTCATGGGCTAAAGTTTATTGCACATTACAAAACCTTTAATAATCTGAGCTGAGACAATGGCCACTGTTTCGAGCAATAAATCCACACGTGCCGCACGTGCTATTTGGCTTGTTGGGGGAACTGAAGAGAACTTCAAGGCTTCAAAACTTCCGTCGCGTGGAGAAGTCATCAAAGTTCTCTTCCATTACCACATTGGTCAACAGATGAACCTGCATGATAGCATTACCAAGACTACAGAGATGCTATTACAGGTGTGGGACAAAGCAAGAATTCCAACTAAAGCACCTACTCACGTGGTGGAGCATATCAGAAAGCTTCACGCTGAGTGGCAAGGGCTAAAGAAGCTTATAAATCGTGTTTCGCCAAGTAATCTGAAGAACCAACAGATGTTCCAAGAAAGTCTCAGCTATCTTTTTGACGTGGCCCACAAGGATGCAATGTTGCTGTTGAAAATTGACGAAGACAGGTTGTTCCTGGAGGCACAACGGGAAAAGGGTCGAAGAGGTGCTATGTTAGGAATTGATCGAAATCTAACTCAACAAGAAGAGCGTGTTAGGAAGCGAAAGGCTGCTGAGGAAAAACGAGCCAAGAACGTCAAGTCAGCAATGATGGACTCCAGTGAAATTACTGTCGCTGATGAACACTCATCAAGTAGTGACTCCAGTGACTCAACCGATAGTGATTCCCTCGTGTCATCTGAATTGGTAGCTGGACCCTCGACACAAAAGAGTCCACGTCTTCGTCCACGTCTTCGTGGGACGAAAGGATTGGTGACTTCTGAAGTGGCAGCTGCTCTTGACCGTACAGACATCAGCGATCGAAAGGCAGCACATATATTTTCGGCAATGGCTTCGACTAAACAGCTTGGACAGGATGTGGAGGAGCTGGTTATTAGTCGCAGTGCTATCCGGCGAGCAAGAATGAAGCACCGAGCGAATTTCAACGCTGAAGTAAAGGCCAGCTTTGACCCAAGAGTACCACTCATCTTACATTGGGATGGGAAGATCTTGGAGGACTTCACTGTTCCAGGTCATAAACGAGTTGACCGACTTCCAGTTCTGGTTTCAGGCAAAAATGTAGTGAAACTTCTTTCGGTTCCAAAGCTTGATAACGGAAGAGCAGCTACAATGGCGCATGCGATTTTGGGGACACTGGATGAATGGGGATTGCGTGAACGCATTAAGGGTCTATGCTTTGATACCACGGCATCCAATACTGGCGCTAAAGGCGGGGTGTGCATCAAACTGGAGTCCGAGATTGGTCGACAGCTTTTGAACTTGGGCTGTCGCCATCATGTTGCCGAGATCATGCTCGAGAAAGTTTTCAGCCTACATGATGTGTCAAAGTCCCCAAACATCGAGATCTTCGGTCATTTTAAAGACTACTGGCCTTCTATCAACCAAGCTGCATTTAGCACAGCAATGGATGATGAAAGAACTGCAGCATTGGTCACTCCATGGAAGGACATTGTCATAAATGTTGCCATGGATCAACTAAGTCAAACTCAACCACGTGATGATTATCGCGAGCTACTTGAGCTAACAATTATTTTCTTGGGAGCCATTCCTCCACGTGGAGTATCGTTCCAGTATCCCGGAGCCGTTCATCGTGCTCGCTGGATGGCTAGAGCCATATATAGCATCAAAATGTGGCTGTTCCGTACTCAGTTCCCCCTTCACCAGCAGTCACGTGGATCTCGACGGAAATCTTACAGCAAGAAAGTGTGGGACCACATAGAGGAAGTATGCCTATTTGTGACTGCAATCTATATCAAGTACTGGTTCGAATGTCCATCATCAACCGGAGCTCCGATGAATGACCTTACCTTACTATGTGAACTGTCTGCATATTCAAACCGAGATGTTGCCAAGGCAGCCATCACCGCATTTGGCCGTCACCTCTGGTACCTTTCAGAAATACTGGTGGGCTTCAGTTTTTTCGATGACCGAGTGGCAGTAGAGGAGAAGAGACTTATGATGGTAGCACTCAGAGAGAATGACGGCTCTGACGACCCTCCAAAACGCATTTCGCCATTCACTGAACCACTGACCAAGGGAATCCATGACTTTGTCACCAAATCAACTCTTAAGTTCTTCAAACTGCTGGACCTGCAGGAAGAGTTCATGGAACATGATCCAAGTGAATGGGGAGAACTGGAAGTGTACCAGCGTAATAAAGAAGTTGTGCAGTCGGTGAAAGTCATCAACGACCTGGCAGAACGCGGCGTTGCACTCATTCAAGAATTCAACATGTCGCTCACACGCAATGAAGAGCAAAAACAGTTCTTGCTGCAGGTTGTTGAGGACCACAGGAAGACCTTCTCAGCACCCACAAAAACCGCAGCAATCAAGCGAGCCCAGCCACAGTGACGCTAACCAACAACCAACAATCCAACATTAACTTATGGAAAAGCGGGATGATAGCAAAAACCATTTCACTCACTTATTTCTCTTAATGTGCAATGATTGTACATGTCTACGACTGTTGTTTAATGTTTATGTATTTTAATAATGCAGTAATTAGCATTAAAAACAAAAGTTATTGACATAAGACTGATTAGCTGGAAGTAATGTGCAAATTGCCATATTTTTCAGCGTAAATAAGACATACAGTCATATTCGTCACAAAAAAGTGTGTTGTGCAAGTTCTAAATATCGTTTTATTGATCTAATTTTTGGTAAATAATATTTCTTTAATCAATGGAACACAATGGAGGGTTGGAGAAAGTTGAACTAGAGATTTCATTTCATGGGACCACCCTAATATATATATATGTTTGTATATATATATATATATATATATATATATATATATATATATGTTTGCATATATATGTATTTATATCTATATATGTACATATATATATAGGGATATATATATACGAATATATACGTCAATATATATTTCTATATATATACGTATTTATATATATATGTACATATATATAAACTTATACACACATATATATACATATGTACATAAATTATATATATATATATAAATACGTATATATACAAATATATACGTATATATATCCATATATGTATACTTATATGTACATATATATACATATATATATACAAACAGATATATACAAACAGATATATACATATACAAACATATATATACATATACATGCATATATATACATATACTGTACATATACATATATATGTGCATATACATATATGTTTTACCATGACACTTTCGGACTATCGAACCTTCGGACTATCGAACCTTCGGACAAGGAATTTATCAACGTAAACTACGAGGATTACCCATAAACATATATTTCTACATAGCCTATATGTTTTACCATGAAATCTTCGGACTATCGAACCTTCGGACTATCGAACCTTCGGATTATCGAACCTTCGGACTATCGAACCTTCGGACTATCGACCTGTTATTAGTAGGCCTAATTATCGAAGTTCTAAGACTAAGCAAATAATTAGTTCATCTTACTTTTGATCAATTATTAATAAGCAATTTAGTCCATGACACTTTTCAGCAGTGTGTAAAACTTTTAACTCTTAACGTGAAACTTAAAAAACAAAATTGCATTTCAAACATGACTGTCATTTATATAAATAAAGCATTTTGTATATTTTAGGCCTACTGTCAAATTCACATGTATAAAATTTCGCTACAAAATATGAATTATTTGCGCTTTCACACAGTAAATCTAAAATGATTCTTCATACCAATAATTACGTAACGCTGGGGAGGGTGGGTGGGTGGGTCTAGGGAAACGTTATGAAGCGTTACAGGGTGGGTGGGTCCAAAACGGTCATTTTCGGCGTTACGTAATTATGCAATGACCCCTTATTGGCTTTTCGACCCCCGTTTAGCATTTTAGGCATTTAAAAACCAGCAGGTGGCCAAACGATGATAAAGGAATACAAAAAGAGAGAGACATCTGAGATCATTCTGAAAACGCGTATTCATTAAGTCACAATAGACATGGACACGAGTATATATTATGGTCGATGGTTGTAAGAAGCTTCACCTGTTCTTGACGATCCAATAGTCTTGCAATGTGTCCGTCGTTCCATATCCAACCACTAAGACGGCGTGGTCTAGTGATAAGCTGCTGCAATCAGGCTCATCATAAACACCTAGAGCAAACAATTACATTCATTGTTTATTGTTCTTACTACTTATTTATCTACTCATTTTACAGTCATTCATTACTTAATGCTATAAATTAATGTTGCAAATAAATAAATAAATAGATAAATAGATTTCACTGAAAATAATGCATTAGCTAAACATCGGAAGGTTTAATAAGAATGGCCCTGCACTTCTATTTAGCCTATATCTGGAGACTTTGATGTCTAGGTTTGATGTAGGCCTAATAGCATTATGTCAATAGCTTAATCCTGGCGTATTCCTGCAATAGAAACCCAAATCTAATGTCCTGAGTATAACATCACTAACTTGTAGATCACGTCTGCAAGGAAAAGCTGGGGGTATTGTAGTTTTAATCAAAGATAATCTTGGCTATGAGATGGAGAATAATCTTCCAGCTTCTAATATAGAATTAATGGAATGCATTTTTGTGAAAGTATACAGTAGAACGTCTGATATTACACTAGGAACAGTTTATTGACGTCTTGTGACCGATATCAATTTGTTTACCGATAGTTTATCCCGGAGTTTAAGCAACCTTAAAATACAGAACAGACCAACTTATATCTATGGTGATTTGAATATTAACCTTCTTACAGCAACTTTCATGCTGGGACATAAAACATTGTAAATGCTGTGTAAGCACACTCCTACTGTCATTAATTTGATTAACATGCCCACTAGAATCACTCAGTTATCATCACTATATTATGTAATAGGATGACTGGAGATGAGTTATCTGGAATAGGCCTAGTATGTAATGATACATCAGATCACCCACTGACCGTCTTTGTACAGTTGAAAGGAATGGTGGTTGGCGTCAATTCCGACAGAGATTGGACCAATGGAAGCAACGGCTGTCTTCAGTTCCGTCTCTGAATCCAGCAGAGTTGTGATGAAACCGGTGCAAGTGGCGGCACTGGAAGCTGGTCTATATCTACAGCCGCAGTCCTCAGAAAATTCAACAGAACAAAACTAACATTTTAAAAGCAATTGCCGAGTGGATTTATGAAACCGCTTGTTAAAATCTTCAAAAAGCACATATTTAACCGCTCATGATATTTTATATTTTTAGCTTGGAAATTCAGGTTTGAATGTTATTTTTCTTAACGTGTTTTTCTTCAGTTTTGTATTGTGTTGTATCTGAACATTTATAAAGCGCCTTTCGCAGTGGCGCTCTCGGTGTAGAAGCCCCCGTGGTGTAAGATAAACGTCTTGAGTGAACTGGTAGATGAGGAGGAGAATCCAGGCAATAGTTTTCCAATGGTTCCGTGTCGGTTGTCTGGAGCGACCTGGGAGTGAAGAGTAGGCCTACAGGGGTACAGAAGGTAGGCCTACAGAGGTAGGCCTTTATATGTGTCTACACTTAAATACGCTAGTCTATTTAGCAGCGCATATTTTAACGGATTTGGACTACTGGGACAAAGTCTGCTACTCTACTTATCAATAATGGAACAGCAGAGGATTGAAAGTAGAGTATTACCTGGTTGACAAATCATCAAAACTACTGGGACAAATCCTAAAACTACTGGGCAAATCCTAAAACTACAAGGATGACAAAATCAGACAAAAACTACTGGGGCAAATCTCCTAAAACTACTGGGGCAAATCCTAAACCTACTATGGGGCAAATCCTAAAACTATAAAGCACTACTGGGGCAAATCCTGTTATCACTACTGGGACAAATCATAAAACTACTGAGGAGTTCAAGCCGCAATATCTGCGAAAACTACTTAGAGGCAAATCAAAAACTAAAACTACTGGGGAAAATCTGGCGTTCGAAAACTACTGGGACATCATTTTGTCACAGTAGTTGCGTACAGTTAAAATACGCAAGTCTATAATAGTAGACGTAAAATTTAATTCTGTCTACAGATGTGACACTTACTTTGGCTTCGTATGGATAAGACTCTTCTGTGTCGATTCCTCCGTTGCTTTGGATGTATGTGAAGGCTGTGGTGAATCGACCGCCTTTGCAACCATGGTTGACCGTCGAACAGTCGACGAGGTTTTGTTCACTTAGAGAAACCAGTTTTCCTGTCTTACGGAAATGCTGTCCCTCAAGTGAACCAGTCTAACAACACACAATAAAGCCTTATATTAAAACGCTTTTAATATTGGTACCAGGTACAATCAGTTTCAATTTATGATGTGAGAGTGAACTTGGAAAGGGTAATTAAATTTTCGTAGATAGAGTAATATTTTGGTCTAGTTAAGATAGAACAAACTTTTTTTAAACTAGATATCTTCGATGTGTGACGCCCCAGAGGGATACTCCGGATTCTTATTGGGACTAAAAGCAGCTCCAATATCAAACAGAGAATAACGCCAATCCTCGTCGATATGACGGCGTCGTTAAATAAACGTATTTTAAGTAAAACAGAGAATAGTGGCCTCTGATAGTGCCCTAAAATCCATGGAGGGTTTATTTGGGCATCCTGATTGCGCTCCAGAAGATGAAGATCACTGGAAAGTCATGTGGGCCACGTTGAACATGTCCCAACAGATGAATTGGGCAGACCACACGGTTGAATTATGACTACTTTGACTAGAGTCGTGAGAAAGGATCCTATATGAATATATAGGCTATATCGGCCACCATGCATTGAGTACATGGAGTCCAGTACACAACAGCATCACATAGCTTTGAGGTTTATGGGCACATTCTATCATCAGCTTAATTATTCGCCACTAAAGATGGAGAAGAGACATGACCGAGAAAAAAGAGCTAGGAGATAGAGATAAGTGAGAGACATATACAGAGACAGACAGACAGAGAGACAGACAGAGAGACAGGTAATGCTAATCGACGACAGGTGTAATATTATTGTCGATTACAACGAATCTTCGCGTCTGCGAGGAACTTTCTTCAAAGGTGTTATACAAAATTTAATTAGATTTAGTTTCACGCGGTTGAAGTTTTCTGTCTTGGTGAATAAAAATTTATTTTAGTACACACAAGAACGCTTTTAAGAGGTAGGCCTACTGAAAAAGACTTAACCAGTTAAAGTTAACAAACAAATGAGGTAACCAAATTGCTAATGTAATGTTTACTTACAGCGCTGAAAGCCCAACAGGCACCGCACTTTCCCTGCAAAAGCACACAATTTTATTTAGCCAAAGGTGTGTGAAGCTATTTTTCAACAAAAGAGTATTTAGACCTATTGTTAAATTACTGTAGTAGGCCTACTTACAACGTGATAATTTGAGTTTTATTAGTAGCTTTAAATTAAATAGATTATATCAACAAATGCAATCATACATAGCGTTTGACTATTCCTATTTGAAACAAATGACATTCGCTAGCAAATCAGTGAATGGCAATTTAATTTTCTACCCATTCAATAAATGCGTACGGTAGTTATATGACTTCTGAAAACTATTCCTCAAGAATCAAAAGTCCTGACCATAAAATATTGCCTCTCTCCAGAAAACCTAAACTAACCTACTCGCGACATGGCAGTACAAGACTCCGATTAAACGGAATTGTTGAGTGGTCCGGGCTGCCATGTTGCATCGAATGGAGAACTAGACGATAGCAAGCTCACCCTGCGCTGCAAATTGAAAAGCACAAAGGTTGACAACAAATACCTGATTTTTGACTGGTGTCACGTAACCTTTTGTTCTCCAGTCTACCTCATCGTCGAACTTGAAACTGACCTCAGGCGCAAAGAAAGTGGAACTACCAGACATCTCAGACTGATTTTGTGGGATGTAGCCTGTCATAAGCTTTACAAATTCAGAGGTTTCCTGAAAACAAACGACTATATGATGATGATGATGATTATGATGACGGTGATTATGATGACGGTGATTATGATGACGACGACGAAGATGATGATGATGACGATAATGATGATGATGATGATGATGATGATGATGATGATGATGATGATGATGATGATGATGATGATGATGATGATGATGATGATGATGATGATGATGATGATGATGATGATGATGATTATGATGATGATGATGATGATGATGATGATTATAACGATTACGATTACAATGAGATGAGGGACTAAAGAAGCTGTCATGCTCTGCCTATGTGGATAACATTCCCACTGTCTGCCATGTCACCTTGAACTACCGAAGATATAGACATGTTTCAAAATTGAAATGAACTAATTCGTAAGCAATAAATTCGATGAATTATGTGAATCACTTCTTTACACAATAAGCCACTATACCAGATCAGCAAACTGATTTATCCCCAAGGTGAAAGTCTCGAGTCCTCTTGCATAGAAGTCATTGTGGATTTCAATTGTTCTCAAATGATTTGCAAAGATCTTCTTACGAACCAATTCTACTGCTTCATCTTCGTACCTTTTTCCTACAATTAACGGAAGGATTTTCTCCATTAACTGTTGATACAAATTCCCCATCGAATAATTGCTACACATTTCACTCATTTTGTAATAACAAAAATATATTTTCAATGGCAAGTTAAAAATTAATACTAAGTAAAATAGTTCCGTAATAGTAAAATAGTAGGCCTATTCGGCAGCTGTTTCGATTTTGTAAGATTACTGATGGTGGGTTGGAGTTAGTTGAGGTAACTTCGCGGATACGCTAATTTCCTAATAGCTGCCAACTGGTCCAGAGGGCGTCAAATGTGCAATAACTGAATAAAACAGATTAGCAAAATTATTTAACGGAGACCTATTTAAACTGCTATTTTTTAGGAAATGGTTTTACCATAATTGATTTTGAAAGCTTGCCACTCGTCTTCGAGTTCTTCTTCGATTGTGTCATCGTCTCTGCTTGAATCCACCAAACGTTGCCATTTAAGACTCTCTGGAGCAGCAGAAGCCAAGACGATCAAACCAGACGCAATCAGTAGACTCAAATACATGTTGCTTCACTTCTGAAATGTAATACAGAGGTTAAACTTGGCTGCATGAAAAACGCAAAAGAAATAATTATCATGTCATCCTATATAACCACTTTGATGACAATCAGCTGTCCTGCTCATGAAATATTTTGTGTTTTTCAATAGTAGGCCTACTCTGTGAAATAGTCTACTGCAGTTGTTACGCGAAACGTTAGTGATTCTGAGTCTGAGTGAAAGAATAGCTCCAGGTCCCAATATAGGCCTACTAGCAGTCTCAGTCGAGGAGCCTCTAACCCGTACTCTCCACATTTAAAGCTGAGCGCTAACCAGTCGACTACCGTGCCTGCACTTATGCATTGTGCTCAACAATGACTTTCTAAAGAAAACTACTCAACCATAAAAGTCTTCATGCTCACTGGAAAAACTTACTGTTCACTGAACAATTCACTGAGAAAACCATTAGCATTTTAATGTCATTAGCCAATAGTAACTCAAGCTCGACTCTACAGCTAATTGGTGTTACTTGTAAGTTGTAACCAACTGCGTTCATGACAACTGGATTTATCGAATTAAACGAATAGGCTATTGATTGACTGATTAGGTAGGCCTAGCATCACGTCGGTCTTGATAATGTAGTGGAATTATCTTTCATGAACTTCTAGTCCAAACGAATTGATATTGGGACCTGGAGCCTTTTGTTCTGTTCCTGTGGGTTGGGCAACGGCATACGAAAATTTAGCTTAAATCAGGTCAAGTTATGACTAGGAACTTCTTGACTTTGTATGGAGGGCTTGGTCGAATTGCAGTTAATTGTGTTGTCTTCAGCAGTGTAACCTCAAATAGCATTACTCATTGTCACATGCTTACATAGCGATATCTTTCTACACAGTTGAGAGTCAACTCAGGTCGCCTGCGGTTAACTACTTAAAGCCACACAGGCCGTCACAGCTTCGCTTTCATTTAGCCATTGAGTGGCCGCAATGGTGCAAGGAGCCGCTATCTCCGCTCGGGCCACGAGAGGACTTGCCCCATTTGAAGTCACATACGCATAATATTATGCTTCACCATGAAAGTCAACACACTTGAATCCAGTCATCTTCAACCTTACAACGCTGGTTCTGATATTATTAAGTACACAATCTTGGCGGTAAGTATTTCGAGGGTCGCCTACCAGTGTGAGCGAGCACAATGTCATGATCGTGAAAATTTCCCCTTCCTATACCAGCATGGTTCGTCCATGGACAGAGCTATCATTTTCAAATGACTTTAACACCGTATACAACTGACTTTTAGCCTACTTCATTCATTCAAGGACTTATAGCGCCCCTTAAATATACCTACTCAGAGGCGCTCCCAGTACAACTCCAGCGATAAGCACAGTTTCAGATGCTTGTGAAATGTGTGTTATAATACAAACGTTCTTAAAATATCTAGATACATACATAAAGTTACATAGAACTTGTATTTATAGAGTTCAAACCATGCTGCTAGCTCTCGTATTTAATACACTGCGAGGCTTATGCAGCCGTTAGAATCAGAATCAGAATCAGAATCAGAAAAAACTTTATTGCATCAGATAATGTGACCCGTTATACAAATAGTGAATCAAGTTTATTAAACAGGTGTATCACGCTACATGAGGCAAAAGGAGACCCCAAAGGGAGGATTATTCCCGCTAGTTGGGGCGACCTACAAGTTCCGTTACAAACCAATAATAATACGGTCATGAGACAGTCCAGAAATTACGACATTTCGTGAGGACGGAGGAAATCTATAGGTGAACAAAAAAACAACGGTAGGGTGCATACCTTAACTATTAAAAAAGATACAATAAGATAGACACTAGTAACTGCAGGCAACAACACAAAAAATAACATAGTGATTGGGCAAAAATCCCCAAAATAACCTTAACTAAAATCCTTAACTAAAATCCTTACTACTAAAATAAGTAAACTGAGGAGGTAGAGGAGATGCGAAATAAGAGAGAGGAGAGTTGAAAGAAGGAAGAGCGAGAAAGCAGGGAGATCAGAAAGGGAAAGTGAGGAAGAATGCAAGACATGAGAAGAGAGGAGACGAGAAGAGGAAGGGAAAGAAAAAGGAAATGGAAAAGGAGAAGGCTGGCCATTCACAGGGATCCTCCACCACCGGGGAGGTCAGTCAGATGACGCTAAGAGATATGCTTTAAATCTAATCCTAAATAAGTAGATATTTGGCGCAAGGCGGATGTCTAATGGAATGGTATTCCAAAGATTTGGGCCGTAGCCTACATGTCATAAGGGAATCTTATGTCGGTCTGAGTAGCGTAGCCTACTACTTCCTTCGTAATGAACTTCAGCCTCATTAGGCTAGTGCTTTGTAAATAAAGAAGGTGCTATATCAGGTTGTCTAGATATATACGTGCTGTAGGCTATATGATCTCTGATGTGCTTTACCTGTATGAACTTTGCTGTACCTTTACACACGTTGTAATGAACTGCCCACAAAAAGCAGCAATTGTTTGCTTTGTACCTCGTCCTCCTTTGCTAAAGTCAGTCACATGAATTCAAGCGCTGCTTTATGGAAAGCGTTTGGTGTAATAAAGCAGCCAGCTACTGCTATAAGGCCAAACGTTGTCACGCTAGCATAACCTGCAATAACTATGTGCGATAAGTTTCCTATCCGGGTTCTGATCCTACACCACCCCAAGACAACCACGGACGATTTCCACCGTAGCACCATGGTGTCATCTCGGATTGCCCCTGATATGGCACCGATATAATAGATCACAAACCGGGATGGTGCGCAGTTGATTAAATTTGATGATACGCTGGTGAATAAGCTTGTCACCTGGCCTTGGCCTTTGTGTGGTGTTGAGATATTTATTAGATATGTAACATTGCATTTCGTTACACATATCGGTTAAATGAGCGATAGCAGGATTTATTTGTGCAGCATTTATCACACGGTTCAATTTAGTTGCGCACGGTGGTCGTGTGAGCCATGATACGAGTACAACTAAAGTGGATAGTGATTCACTTTCACTGATAACACTTCTGGCCTACACGGCAAAGAGTCATGGAGAGACCTAATTGGGCTATCAATTATGCGACCGACTCGTACAATTAGCTCACGTGATAACAACTTAATACAAGTAGTTTTATATGTGGGGCGCGGTGGTGTAGAGGTATGTTCGGTGCCTTGCAGCCGGAGGGTTGCGGGTTCGAATCCACCTCAAGGGGTATATTTGTGCCTTGTAGCCGGAGGGTTGCGGGTTCGAGAAATCTACCTCAAGCCGCCGCGTAGGGACCCTGGGCAAGTCCTTCACTCGCAATTGCTCATGCGCTTCGGCGTGAAACTCCGATTCAGTGTCCACGCTGTAGTCGGGAGCGCCTCTGAGTAGAAATCTTGAAGGGGCGCTATAAAAATATCTGAAATGAATGAATGAATGAATCTAAAAGCTAAATATTCTGTTTTTAAAGTGTATGCTATGGACACAGTGGCGTAACGAAGGGGCAGAGGGGCAACTGCCCCCGGGGGCAGCACAGGAGCGCGCAAAATTGGCTTTCAATGGTACATAGTACTATGACAAGAACAATAAAAGTCAACCAGAAAATTAAAAATGGGCGCAGTCATCAGCTCTTGCCTCCGGGCGCTGAAACCCTTCGTTACGCCACTGTAGAGATAATTATGTTTACAACACCATATATAATTTTATATATATATAAGTTAATCGTAATGTTAGAGTTACTGTAGCGGAAGAACTCATAGGGCCTAGATAGATAAAATCATGTAGGGGCCCAGATCAAGCCACGAGAAGTTCTTGACTACCACTCTAAGCATAATTGCTGTTTAAAAATCATTAATCGCTGTTATACGATCACTTCAAACCAACAGATCCAGAGTCCACTTGAAGTTCAGCATAGTCATACCGCGAAATCTAGATTAAGACATTCATATGCCGAGTGGGCGTGTTTCTGTGCTTTAGAAGTGCTTATTAATAATTATTCGCAGCGGATTATGTCCTAAGAGAGCCAGCCAACTAGTGATTGCGTAAACTGTGTTGTTGAATGTCCCCTTTAAAACGCAGAATAGTCATAAGGCAGGTTATCTCAGTAGGCTAGTAGCAAAACACCGATCACAGTCTAATATGCTAGCATACATACATATTAAGTGCATGCGCATATGGATACACTTGCACAGATACGTACATACATACATACATACAAACACAAAGACAGACATCAAGACATATACGCAGACATAAATACAGATACATAGGCCTACATACAGACATAAATGCATAAAAACACTACATATCTACATACATGCATGCACACGATATTAGCTGAGCTTTCAAGTGGTAATTGAGAAATGTAGATTTCAAGATAAGGATGCCTTCATATATGCATTCATCCATAATTACATGCCCTTGCATAAATATAAATACATTATTGCGTACATTTATGCATACACACATTCATACACAATATATAAAGACCCAAATAATAGGCCTACACTCAAGTATACAGGCACAAATGTGAATATATACGCACACACACAAAATTCATTCAAGCATTTGCCTCTTCTTAAATGACCCTTCGATATACAGTGGACCAAGTTCATAGGTTTTACAGTGAACTTGGTCAACTGTTGTTCCGAATGTCAATACTTGAATGATTGCAATATTTTTATATACAGATTCCCATATTAAATTCTCACAGTTGGATGAAAATACTGGACGTATTTTGTGACAACAGGTCCAACGGCAATTTATTATGGTCTAAGTCGTTTAACTATTATGGGAGAATGGAAACCATGAGACAAATTCAGCTGTTGATGTCTGTTTATATAAGATAAAATATTTCAACATATTCCACTAGTTACCCTACAAGAACTAAAACAACACTAAAATACTTATATCATTACCATTGCTAAAAATATAAGAACCGGAAAATACTTCAACATCATGAAATACTGAAAATAAAAATAACATGAATATAACAATGAATATATATCTTCATCATTAACACATTAACTCCCTTTCAGCAGTTTGTATTTCTTTGTGCTTAAATGTGCATGCATGTCAGAAGGCAGCTGTGAAGTAGATTTTAAAACAGATTCATGTTCTAAGTGCTGCTTGTTCTACAGTGGTGGATAGTTTTATGCTGGGCTGCATAGGTTCCTATGTATGCTCCCTTTAGACCAGAGGGTAGCTGCCCGCAGTGGCTATTCCACACTGGTTCTCCTTGTTCCTGGACATCTGTACGTAGCCATCCATTCCCCATCTTTCGCCCCAGCTGAAATACGAAAGCAGATGGAATACGGTAAGTAGCCTAATAGCTGAGGAGTATATAATATTATCTGCTACTCACTATAATTGTTATTGTTGTTGCAAGTAAGTAAGTAAGTAAGTACGTTATTGCAAACGCACTCATTATCTTATCAAGATTGTCGTTATCATTACCATTATTGTACACAGCTTGCAATTTGTTAAGTTCTCAGATCTTTGTAACACATTACAACGCATAAGGTATCAACCGATGGCGATTAATAACCTAGCCATAATCAGATCAATGTCCAGCAGTTACTCTAAGGTTGATCGTTTGGATTTATTGAATTAATCAACAAATGAATAAAAGTTAAACAGATGATTTAATTACTGTTGTCAACCACAGAACCACGAACCTCACGAATTCTCATAGAAATATAAGAAAGAATCGTGTGAATTAACTTTCAACTTCTCTGCACAGTACAAAACAACTGTAGGTTGATATTGCCATTCTCGATGAGTTCCGAGTTGCACAATGAAGCCGGGCACACGTTGTATAAATACGACTGGATGTGGTGATCAAGGCATGCTAATGGCCTACTACTCTGAGTTGAATGGCAGAACTGTTGTCCTTAGATACAAGGTCATTGTGTATCTAGAGCACACTGCCTTCATCAGAAAAAGAGATTTTCTTGTTTTTCAACGAAGAATGTAACTGGCAATAAAGAATTCTTAACCCTCAGTAGTTGGTTATAGAGTAAGAAATGTGCATGCGTCCACTCGCCTGTTTTTGACGATCCAGAAATCCTCTCCAGACTTCGATGTTCCATATCCAACGACCAACACGGCGTGGTCCAATTCTGTGCTGCTGCAGTCTGGCTCATCGTAAACGCCTTTAACAGAAGCAGACAACTTCTTGAATATTCAGAAGGGAGGACAAGACAACAATTTTCAGCATCTATGTGTGACAGACCGAGCGCTTCTAAAAAAAAGCGGCTACACTGTCACCTGTGGTCAGAAGCGAAATGCATAAGAAAAGTATCACCCAATAAGATACATATTCAATAGAATGAACCACTGGATAAGATGGACTTCTTGCGTTGTGGGTTTCCTATCCCGATTCCTCCCTTTCTCCGCATTTTCGACGCCATTCCAAACACCGCCTATCTTAGCTGTTCATCCTGCCTGCTTACCTGATCTTGGACCTCGATCCGGATTCAAACCTAACATTACCTGCTTCGCCTATTCTGATTTGACTGAGCGCCTAAGAATAAACTGAGTACACAGTACAGATATTTGGAGATAATAAACACGATTCCCTAAGTCGTTTTTGTATCAAAGATAGTCATCACAATAATTAAATTCAAATAAACCCTTAGCGTAATTTTTCTTAACGTTGTAGATTCGTGGATGCGAGTCTATAATGTAGCTATGCTGACCCTTTCTGTAGAGTTGGAAAGATGGTTTGCTGGCGTCGATGGCAACTGATACTGGACCAACAGAGGCAACGGCTTCCTGGAGTTTCTGTTCGGATTCTCTCGTAATGGTCATATAACCACTGCAAGTGGCTCCACTTGTAGCTGGATTATACCGACACTCCTCCTCCTAAGAAAGTAAAAAAGTACAAAGTAATGAAAGACAATGGAGGACTGTGATGAAGGGACAACAATCGTATGATCTGATTGTATCTATGTATGTACTCATGGTAGAGCGCCTTTTAAATTCCGAACAAAAATGCTGAACACACTCATTCATTCGGGGAATTTATATAGCACCTCTTCAAAGGCACTACTCAGAGGTTCTCCTGACTCCAGCACGGCCAAAAAGAACAGTTTGAACATATTTGCTGAACGTGGCTATCTCTGTGATTTGCAGAAGCTATTTCAAGACTTAAGACATGTTTGAAAATGTTTGCTGCTCAGGGAAGGGTGCAACAGTACAGTAAATGCAATGGAAGACTGTTCCACGAAGATGGTCCACAGGAAAGAATATCGGAAAGATTTCCATTGGACATGGGCGCATAAGTCTTCTTTGTATTTCGCATATAAAGCATATAACAAATTTTCGGAAACTTATTGGGGTGGGGGTTTGAACCCGTTGCCCCATAAATACGCCCAAGATGGTCCAATATATGAATAGGCACGATGTGGTCGAGTTGAATTGCGGCAGTTTGGAAGTAATTATTGCATTACGGCGAGAGCGAGAGGTGCTAGTGTCAGAGGGCTATTTTGCATCTACTCGGCGAGTCTGCCATTCTCACTGAAAGTAGTTAACTAGTTAAGATTGGCTAAGGATTGTTAAAACATATAAAGCGCCTCTCACAGTGAAGACCAATCAGCACATCGCAGTGCATTTGTCAGGCGCTCAATTAAAATGTGTTATTATTATTCGGCTACGCCTAGCGTAGATTTTGCACCTAAGTGAGTCTATTCTCACTGGAAAGACCGGAAGACAGTCCAATGAGATTTAATATAAAAACAGACAACACACCCATTCTATTGGACATTCACCTGTAGCAAACAGCGACGCTTTCTATGCATGTTGCGCGAAATTTCAACCACGACTCCTCCTATGTCTAGACTAAAGCCGTAACGAATACTAACCTTGCCGTCGTATGGATAAGATTCTTCAGTGTCAAGACCTCCAACGGATTTGACATATGAGAACGCATAAGTCGGCCAGCCGCCGTTGCAGCCCTGGTTACCAAAGCTTTTCGAGCAGTCGACAAGTTGCTGTTCGCTGAGCGATACCAGTTTTCCTGTCTTACGGAAAGTTTGTCCCTCAAGAGAGCCAGTCTAACAACAGACCACAGTTATTTATTCTCGACTATACACAGAGAATGGACTCGATAATCGAGTGGTCGAGTAGGCCTGCTTGTTGGATTTGATAGTTACCTTAGAGTTTGGGTATATTTGAGTCCTTTTCGGGACAGAAAGACATTCTCACGATTTCTGATCATATGATAAATAATAACAACAATAACAACAACAAACATAATATTATAATATTATTTTTACCTAATGGTTTTTGATCGGACATAGTCTAATAATAATTTGGTATGAAGAACGATCGATTCTGCATGGTAGGCCTAATGATACGAATTGGGCATTAATAATTGCACTATAATTAGAAGTTCTTTGAAAAATGTTTTTTATTATTATAACTGATGTGAAATAAATAACGTAGGATTGAAATATAGGCTACTCGTGAATCTGCTATTCAACTCCGCAAAGATCCAGACATTAATTGCTTTAATCCTAGGTTATGGTAAACTTTACCAAGTGTAGCCTACTCTGTCTGTTAAGTATACCCGGGTTCTGTATCTGAAGTCAAGTATACTGTAACAGTCCAGCTATTCAGCTGTAGGCAACATGCTGACATGTCCTCAACAGTTGAATGCTTTGGTGCTAAAATTGCTGTTCAAAAGCCGACAATAAATAGACATAATTTAAACCAAGTGATGATGCAAATCTGAAGTCTGTACTCACAGCACTGAAAGCCCAGCACGATCCGCATTTGCCCTGTAAAGCACAATTTTTTAAAGTTAGTATTATCCAAACGTTGATTCAAGATCAATAATATGAACAGGTTCGGAGCTCTAAGCTCCGCAGTGCCTACAAGATAGATTTCAAGGAACTCGGCCTACAGGATTAGATTCAAAGGTTTAAATCGAGTCCACCGCGGATTACGACAATTGTGCTGAGAGGTTTCAATGCACTCTTATAGTTAGCTACAAATTTGTTTCACCAAATTATGTAACTCCGCCATAGGCTACCTCCTCTGAGGAAGCCTATGCCTGTCCCAAGCCAGGATAAAGGAGGAGGGAGAGGAGGTGGGCTTGCAACCCACCCTGGTAAAAAAAAACAGCTAGCAGCAGAAACAATACAATGCAGAAGTGGTGTAATATTCCAGTTCCCAATAATTATTACAACAGCATTAATTTTGATATCGCCCTTCTTCCAAAGGTGAACCAAACCTCAGAAGTAAACACACCTCGATGGGACAGTAATCGTCCCGGACAAGGATCGAACCCGTAATCTCCGCGTAACAGGCCAACCTCTCTAACCAATCGGCATCATATAGACTAGAACGGAGAGCGTCCTTGATAAGTTTGCTCTTGAGTAGCGCCATAATTATGAGTGTTTAACTACAATTGAAATAGCAATGACCTGGTTTTTAACATCGGTGACGTATCCTTTGCTTCTCCAATCGACCTCATCCTCCAGCGTGAAACTGACTTCTGGTGACAGGAAAGTAGATCCACCAGAAGAAGACTCCGACAGATTTCGTGGTAAGTAGCCAGTCATCAGTTTCACGAACTCAGAACTCTCCTACGAATGAAATTCAGTAGCATGAGTGTTCTTGTTACTAACTATTATCACCACTATCGTAAGTTTTTAATCTTTATCACATAAACTTCATCATTTTCATCATCACTGTCATCATCATCAATATCATCATCGTCGTCGTCATCGTCGTTGTGGTTATCATCATCATCATCATCATCATCATCATCATCATCATCATCATCATCATCATCATCATCATCATCATCATCATCATCATCATCATCATCTATCTCATCTTCTTCTTTTTTCCTTCTGCTTCTCATTCTCATTTTTCTCTCCACCTCTTCCTCTACCTCCACATTCTCATCCTCCATCTCCATCTCCTTCACCTCTTTCTCACCTCCTCAACCTCCACCCCTCCTACATCACATCCTTCTTTTCCTCCTTATCCTCCTCCACCTCCACTTTCATCTGCTCTTCTTTCTCCTCCTCCTCCCTCATCATCATCATACTCCTTCACCCCTCTTCCTCCTTTTCTTATCTTTCTCCTCCTCCTTCTCCTTTTCTTCCTCCTTCTTGTTCTAGTTCTCCTCCTTCTTCTCCTCGTTCTTATACATCTAATTTTTTTTTCTTCTTTTCGTCATTAAATATTGTCATAACTTGATGTATTTGAACAAAAGATTCAGATATCTGTGACAGCCTACTGTTGTAAAGAAAAGCAGTTTCATTACCACTAAGAGAGCTTACCAGGTCAGCGAATTCATTGATTCCCATGGTGAAGCTCTGCAGTCCTTTGTCGTACAGATAGTTGTTAATTTCGATTGCTTTCAAGTGTCTGGCAAAGATGTTCTTCCTGACCCTTTCCTCCGATGCATCATTGTAGCTTCTGGCTACAATCAGGATATTTCGCATCTTACACTGCGAAAGACTACTTTTTATTACGGCTATTATTTTTAGGAACTATAGTCATATACAACATCTTAGAAAGGCTGTGATTAGCGGTCCACCAGGCTTTCCTTATAGATTTCAAATACTAGAGGGCCGCAAGGCGGCCTTTAACATAATATTATGAATGCATGGATCAAAACATTGGCTACAATAACCCGTGAGTAACCCCAAGGCCAACCCCAAACGTCTTAAACCTCCCCACTGAAGGACCCCAATTGGGGCATTTGCCTT
This sequence comes from Aporrectodea caliginosa, assembly GCA_020284085.1. NCBI lineage: Eukaryota > Metazoa > Annelida > Clitellata > Crassiclitellata > Lumbricidae > Aporrectodea > Aporrectodea caliginosa. Next base: position 116,464 of record JACEVL010000153.1, on the reverse strand, counting down.
CGCCTTGTTTCTTATTATGCTTGACGCCGTACGTGCGGCGTAGCCTAATCGTAGCGTGGAATATTGGGGTTCATTCAAGGCAAGTGCAGCCTTCTTTGGCGCATACATTTCATGTATTATAACGCCTTCAAATCACGCATTATAAGATTACTAAATTACTCGTTTAATACGGTTTCTTGGAATTTTATAAGTCATTAAAAAAACTTGACTAAAGTTAAAAAAAACTGTCCCTTACAGCCGCCATGTTGGCTAAGAAAGTAGCCACGTTCTCGAATCACGTGATATGTGACACGTGACTGGGCCTTTGGGTTTTTAAATGTTAGGGCCGCATGAAGATCCGCAAGTCACTTCGTATTAGAAATTGCATAAAGGTCTTCTCTCTACGCCGACAACAGTACCGTACTGTTAAAGAGGGAATACGGCGAGAAAAGGTGAAGATTGCAAAATAGAACTAAACTCAGAACTATTTGATTGTCATATCGTTGACTTGCGTTTGCCATTAGTTGATACCTTGTTCATTATGCACCGGCACAATAATAAAGTTACTAATCAACAATGAAAAAATTGTTCTTTTCGCAAATCAACTGCAAACTATAGGCTAATCAAAGACTGCACAAGGTTTGAATGCACAGTACTATAGGACCTGAAAGTGGATTAATAGAAATGTTCATTGCAATAGCAACGGTCTTACAGAATGCCGATGTTGAATTGCTGCTATGGTTGATTTATTCTGTGTATAATGAGTTAAACGAAATTAGGCTACCATAATTGATTTTGAAGGCTTGCCACTGGTCTTCCAGTTCTGTGGACGAATGAAACTCGATTGTATCATCGTCTCTGCTTGAATCCACCAAACGTTGCCATTTAAGACTCTCTGGCGCAGCAGAAGCCAAGACGATCAAACCAGACGCTAGCAGTAGACTCAGATGCATGTTGCTTCACTTCTAAAAGGCAGAAAACACAATATTATGTCAAGCATGAGCAATGTTGCATGGGAAACACACAAAATAACAGTTCTGGACTTATATGTAGGTATGCTTTGCAGTGCAATATAACGGAACACAATGCATTCAAATACAATGTAAGTCAATGTAGGCTATGTATGTATCAACACAAATATAACGAAATTCATGCAACGAATTGTACGCGTGGGATTTCTCCCTGTGAACACCCCTACTGTGGCTAACCTGGCGAGTGAAGCAGACGATGTTCTGTTTAATGCCATACTAACAGACTCGGAGCATGTACTAAGACCGCTTTGCCCAGCACATCGAGCAACTCAGTACAATCTGCGCACTCGTCCACATGTATTTGTCCTCCCAAATAAAGACGATAAAAACTTCATTCCATGCATGCTGTTCAAAAACATTTATTAGAGTCCCTTATCTAGACAATAATGCCAAGCTTATCTACCTGACCAGAATGACTCTTTAAGCCTTAACACGTTTCACTGTAACTATCGATGAACGAATCTTGTAACTAGCTGCGTTATGACAGCTAGAGTTGATTAATAAACGAAAATACAATATTTCAGTACCTGACAATAGCGCTGCTTAGATCTGGCTGATCTAAACAATGACGCCTTAATCAACACGGCTTAAAATGGTTGCTGCACAAAGTCAGGTGCACGATACAGTAAATACAATTTAAGACTGCTTCGTGACGACAGCCCCATGCATCAGAAGGAACGACGGATTCAAGTTTAGGCCTAATTGCGGACGGGCGAAACCTGCATATATCCACTTGTAATAGAGCGCTACGATCGACGACTGGACTGACTTGAGACTGGAGTACAGATCCAAAAAGAGCATACACTGGCTTCCTGTTCTGCTTGGACTTATGAGCACGTGCTTCACATTTCGGCACTGTCCACGTGCCTGGACAGTGCCGAAATGTGAAGCACGTGCTCATAAAGGAAATTAGGACTATAGCGACAACAGGAAGCCAGTGTATGCTCTCTCGCTTACAATTACGATCTTTGCGAATGTTATCGTCTTCTAGCTGCGACACTTGCGACACAGTTTATTAACGATTGAGGTAATATGAAATGCAATGCATTGAATAAAATACAAAGAAAGCAATACAATTCATGGAATACAGAGAAAACAATGCAATGCAATTCACCACAGTGTAATAGGCCCTATAGGATAACGAAATACATTGAAATAGCAAACAGTGCTATGTTATACAATAATACCTCAATTTGATGAAATAACACATGACTGAAATCAATTATGAAGCCTGGCAATAGGAAGTATTTATGCACCATCATAAGATTGGAAAAGCCACAGCATTTAACCCTCGGGCTACCAAAAAGGGTGGTTGCCACCCCCCACCCCTATGTTTTTATGCATAATTTGTTTTCCCATATGGAATATAATTTTTGCATTTTAGGTAGCTGTAGCAGATTCATTGGCGCACATTTTGAGGTAAACATCATGGTGGTAGCCCACGCCATTCAAAAGTTATACCTGATATACCCGAGGCACCAGAGGGGTGGATACCACCCCCCTTAGTTTTTCGACTATAGCTTATTGACTATTCTTTCTAGAAGAGAAACATTTATACCATTCTTTAGAGGGAATGCAGGGCTTCATTTGCATACCTACATCTTTGTCTTATGAAACCGGAAGTGATCAAAATAAATAATAATACGCGTAATATGCGTGAAAAATGGCTGAATGGAAGCACTTTCCCTTAGTTTTTTGTCTGTAGCATATTCATTTGTCTTTCTGGAAGAGAAACAACAATACCATTCTTTAGAGGGAATGTAGGGCTTCATTTGCATACCTACATCTTTGTCTTTTAATACTGGAAGTGATCAAAATAAATAATAATACGCGTAATCTGTATGAAAATGGCTGAATACAGCATTACAACGTAAACCGATATATATGTATGGATATATATGTATGGATGTACATTTATACTATATAAACATGTAGGGATGATTGTGTGTATCTTTTATACATAGATTAGTTTCAAAACACACATAATTTATATTTGTTTATCCAAAAGTAACGCAATAATATAAAATATTGCTAATTAATGGGTTCCGTTGTTAAAGTGATGTAATTTCGAGGTGCATTCAATAATGTACAACTAAATATACCATTCTGCTCAGAAATGAATGCTGAATCCATTGCTATATTACAAGTTATGATATGTGAAACCAAACACGAAATCCAGGGGGTGAACCACCCCCCCCTTGGTAGCCGATGTCACAAAAAAATGCTTGGTAGCCCTAGGGTTAACTGTCAGCAACTTCTTCATCGTCAACAATATGCTGATGAGAAATGGTGATAATTGACAACTGAACACTCACAAGCACTGCCTCCCTTTCGTCTAAAAATAATAGGTGGTTCAATTAAATACCAGGATAACAACATCATTAAAACAATTACGTGACTTAATTATCTATCAAAATGGTGGATAGTCACTTTCAAGTGACCGTGCGGTCTCATGCAGAACACCGTTGAGAAATAATGCAAATGAAGTTTAAACACAATAATGATGTCCTGTTACCAGTGTTGGCCTACAATGGTACATTTTGTGCATATTCAGTTTCTGAAAATTACAGTTCAAACATAACGTGGTTTTCAAATATCACATAATGATCCCATTGTCTTCAATTACCGGTGAAAGGTTGGACAAGAGACGAACAATAGACGATTACGAACACTGAGACAAGCTAACGATGAAACTGAAAACTAGCTTTAAGTCTGACGATTTAAACGCTGTACAGTAACATTCATGATCCAAAGTGATCGCTAGTATTATCGGCCTAATACATGCGCTCGTAAATTGCGTTGTTACCTGTAGCGTTGGCTGAAGTAAGTCTCAAAGTCTACAACAGATAAGACCCATACATTATCTAACAGAGCCGTCCGCGACTAGTGCAGTACTGTAGGTGTGTATTTAGCATAGATTGATATCGGATGAAGTGAACATCAAGATTCAAAGTCCAGATGAGTCCAGCAATACGAACAACTAAGCCTCATCTTAACTCAGTAACGCAACAAGTGTTACACTAATGGCCCCCCCATGAGCACGCACCTGATTCAACCCCATACAGACCCTAAAAGGGTTATGGGTCTCACGTGGGTATGTTGGCAGGGTTAAACCTGAAGCCAATAATCATAACGTTGCAAAAAGCGGGCGGATTATTATTATTCGTTGGCTATTTGTTTAATTAGCATGGATTGATATCGGATAAAGTGAACATCAAAATTCAAAGTCTAGAAGTGTTTCGATCAATAATTTAGATGTATAAACACAATCGAGATTACTTTTATGGTCCTTTATCGATTTAATTGTTAATGCGTATGAAATCCAAATTTCCAACGCTCTAATCGAAAACTAGGCACAGGCACAAGCTTATTCACGAGCGTTGAGTCCTGTGAGCGGGGTTGTTCAGAGATGTCCAGTAGGAAGGAGTCCGGGTGCCACAAAGACCAGAGAGGAGACAGAGGAGCTGCTAGGGCGGGTTTTCTGTAGGACGAGAATGCTTGGAAGGCGGAGTATCGGAAGGATTAGGGTAGGAATTCTAGAGGATGTGAGATTATAATCTGGAATGGAAAGCCTGTTGGATGATTAAGTAGAGAAGCCTGAAGCAGATGACGTTGGGTGGTGGCGATGATGGTGAGAACTTGTGAAATCAGACGGCAGATCGTTTCTGAATCAAGGTGTAGTGTAAAATATGGATCGGCCGGAGATTTTCATAATGTGATTTTGTCATATCCTTTATTTTACGAGTTTTTTGCTATGAAGAGCACATTTCATCATTTCAAAACATTATTGAAGTATTGGTAGAAAAACAAGAAAGAATAGTTTGTTAGCTTTAGATTTGAACAAAACATCATATTGTGTAATTCATTGTTTTGCGTTTATCGAATTGAAATTATGCAGAACCTACCGATGTTTCATTTATTAAAAAACAATTAAGACATATCAAAAGATAGGACCAAGAAATAACGACGGTGATTAGTCTAGTCCGATAATATTTGCTTTACAGTAGGCTAACTCTCCTGGGATAGGCGAAAATGCCTTTAGGTCCCATGCAAAATTTGGTCAACGCGAGCGAACCCGAAATCTGTCAACTGAACACCCAGTTCTCTGACTTAACAGATCCAGCTTGTTTAACATTCCCAAAATATTAAAACCATAAATCCGCATTATAATATTTCGTGCGCAAATTTACGGCTATCCAAACTGCTTCATATTCGTTGACCCGACCATCAATTATCTGTTTGTCCATCGAGGTTAGGTTAGGCCTGCGCCTTCCAGCCTACGTTTCCTTCATCACTTCTGCATTCCTCAACCTCTCGCCAATCGATGCCCTTCTTACCAAAATAAATCTACTACATACTCCTACTCGTCTACCTACTCTTACTCCTGTTACTATTCTGCCTACTTCTCTTCCCCTACTATTCTAACTCCTGCTCCTTTTCCCAGAATCTTCTTCCTCTTCTGTTTCATCTATTCTTCTTCCCATTACTCCACTATCAATATTCAGGTTTTTTTCTGAGTCTGTATACCTCAGAATAGGTTGTGTTACATCACATTAGGCCAACTTAAATCAGCTTAATAGCATTGCCCAATCACATTGCATATCGTTCAACGACTTTATATTATACAACACTAGGCCTATATCGCCTAGCACTAAATTAATTAATTATAATTATATCGAATAAAGTCAGATGAGTCTTCAAAGGAAATCTGGTAACCAGCGTGCCCAATTTTTCAAGAAATAAATATAATGGAAACTTGTAATGCCGAGATATTGTTTTAGACATTAGAATTTTATTTGCACCTCTGGTGGAGGCTAAATATTAGGCCTATATTCTGCTCATTGGCGAAAGCCGTGGCTGACACTCGTGGAACCCTTTGGTTCCAAGGAACCCCAGTTGAAAGACACTGCACTAGACAATCGTGCTTCTCATTCTATATCTGCCATTTAATATGGTAGATTTTGTTACAGGAAGGCATGAGAGTAGGCCTACATGTAGTCTATAGGCCTACCATAGCCTGGGTTCAGGTTAATGATTACCATTTAAGTTATCTGTAAACGTTATTTTTACATTCTTCGCTCAACATCAGTCCTCAGAACCATAACAAAACTGAACGAAAAGTTGTGCTTGTTCGTATAAATCGAGAAAGCAAGCATAAATTATAAAGAAACCAGTCTTCCATTAAGATTACGTACTGTAACAGTTCTCTCATCATACAGCTTTATTAATTTTGTTTTTTCTAAGGGCACCTAGTCTTGTCTGTTGGATAGAAATGTTAAGCCCCTTATGAAGTCCCAAAAGGCTCTGCATAGGTTAAGTATCCAGACACAAGATAATAGGAGTGTATACCTGATTTGACCAGAAGCATATGAAACACTGCGAAACACTTAAGCCTTTCAAACTTGTGATCCTTTAAATGCAATTTTCACTTATAAAGACTTCACTGTGGACACATCGATATTATGAGAACGGTCATTAATAATACTGAGTCATATGCCAATATAACTGAAATGAGCAATTCCAGTTACCGTTCAGAGGAAAATTTTATGTCAATTACACACATCCCTATAATTCTCGTTGACACGGAACTTTACCAATGTGTCATTTAGTACGACCTAATTTCTTAATTGGAATCCTCCTCTACGTGTACTGGATGCAAGATATTAGCCTATAGCAGGATTTGAATGTGGCAAACCGATAGCCTTCTGCACATAATTGTGGTTGATTAGCCCGTAATCTTTGCATCCTGCAGTATCATTTGAATTTGGGATAGGCTAAGATGTTCACAAGGTATCTAACTCATGTTGTGTAAACCAGAATGAATGTATTGCCATCGCTATTTCTGTCTTTGTAATGTAAAATTATAAAATGAGAAAACTAAGAGACGCTATCTAGATGACGTTAAAGGTCGTTCAGAAGAGACATTACAGTGAAGAAAACTAGAAGAGTTACCAGTATCGGGATCACACACACGGCACACCTACACCCACCCACATGCACACCCATATACACCCTACGCCCAAACGCACACCCACACACACACACGCGCACACAATTGTAGAAGAACTCAAGTGCTATGTCGTTTATTCGTAAACATGTCATTACTGATATTTTTCAGGCATATTCAGGCAATTCATGTCTTTCATCCTTCAAGGTACAACGGATGCTAATAAGAGTTATGGCTCGTCTATAAGTTATGAACCTCTAGTCTGTCTGGTATTTATTTGTCATACTTGAGGTCCATGCTCCTGTAGTGGTTAACATAATATACGACGCAGTTTCAGGAAACTTTTTGGTTTAAACATATCTTGCTATGCCACTTGTTCTTCTGTATTAAATTTTCAAGCCATCATACGACGTTTAGTTTCAGGTGTACGTTTTGGTTTGAACATATCTTGCTCTACTACTTGTTCTTCTAAGTATTAAATTTTTAAGCCGTCAGCCGGTGGCCCGGGTTCGATTCCGCTCTAATTTATTTTTCGGGTGGTCTGCATATTTGAGCTATCGTAAAAGCATCTCAAACCCTACAATTATTAAGCGCGATTTATATCGAAGTATCGACTGACATCAGCTTTTCTTAAGTTGAATGATAACAAATTGCTACTAATGTTTATCACATATGGAAATTTGATATAGATGGATAACGCTTGACAAATGTGACATATATTAGCCTACTTAGCACACATGTTATATGACCTACTTGTGGAGGTTGATGCTTATAAATGTGAGTATAATTCATCTCAACGCCACACGAAACCCTCGTCAGCTGATTATAAATATATCAAATCCAGAACATCCAGATTGTTCGGTCTGCTACTGTGCGAGGTCAGTCAATCCAGCACACAGAAGATGTGCATACACAGAACGATGTTGAAAATTCGTGGAACTGCAGTCAAACAAGAAACATGTCGCAAACCAGGATTCAACAGTTGACGTTCTGGTGGAGCCACTTCTCCATCTCATATCCTTTCCTTCTTCTCCTTCTTCTCCCTCATCCATATCCTTCCACTTTTCTTTCTCCATCTCTTGTTTCTCCTTTGAATTCATACTCCATTTCCTTATCCTATTCCATATCATATTCTTCTTCCTCCTTCTCCTTCCTCTTCCTCTTAATCATCATCATCATCATCATCATCATCATCATCATCATCATCATCATCATCATCATCATCATCATCATCATCATCATCATCATCATCATCATCATCATCATCATCATCATCATCATCATCATCATCATCATCATCATCATCATCATCATCATCATCATCATCATCATCATCATCATCATCTACTCATCATCATCATCATCATACATACATCATTAGCATTAGCATTATAATTATCACCATTATCATTACTACTACTAATGCTGCTGCTGCTGCTGCTGCTGCTGCTACTACTGCTGCTGCTGCTGCTACTGCTATTGCTACTAATACTACTAACTACTACTACTACTACTACTACTACTACTACTACTACTACTACTACTACTACTATCATCATCTTCTTTTTCTTCCACCGCCTATCGTCATCATGATCGACATCAAATCATCACCATAATCATTATAATCAGTAGCAGCGGCATCATCATCGGAGGTTATGCTAACAAACACATACTACCAATTATTCTGTAATTACGGTTTCCCTGAGGAGTTACTCCCCGTTGTGTAATATTTCCCCAATGGTTCTATATATAACTAGCAATTTTTACCCGGCGTTCGCCAACGGGTTTTCCCCAGGCGTAATTTTAACGGCTGCAAATAAAGGCTACTTACTTACTATATTTGCTGATGGGCTTCAAATATTTAAAAAATGTCCATATATCTGAATGGAAATTGATATTTAGAGGTGAACATAGTTGCTTTGCCCGTGTACTGCACGGGTTATTTCTACCTTATAATTATAAGAAATATTATTATTTTGTTCCCCGTTCTTTACGGTTTATCTCTACCTAAAATAGGCGTATTATTTTGTTCCCCGTACTACACGGGTTATTTCTAAATTATAATAGGCGTATTATTTGCCGTTGGCCAGCGTGACGTAAGATTGCATATTTAGCCGCGTGACGTAATTTAAGATTGCATATTAATTTTAGTGACGTGGACAAATGGGCATGCTTATAATGTCCATAAATCGGAATTGAAAGCAAATTATGAGCTGAAAGTAATTGGGATGAGATAGAAATTCGAATAGCTAAAGTAAGTTTCGAGTTGCTTTGACCTAGAAAATCGGCAATGGCCGTGGTTGCAAAAAATGTGAGCTTAGTGTAATTAGGTCACCAAATCTGTAAATGGTTGCGCTGACCTAGAAATTCGCCCGTGGCGACTTCTGATTGGTTGCTAGATGCTCCGTGTGACGTAAGATTGCTTATTAAGCATGCGTGACGTGAACAAATGGCCTTACTATGGCGGTATTGAAATAAGCTCGCTGAAAAGTTAAATTTAAAATGGCCATATATCGGCGTTTAAATAAAATTGCGAACTGAAAATAGTCGCGTTGACCTAGACGTTGCGTAATAATGCTTTGTAAATTTTTTCAACTCGCTAAACCGTTCCGTTTCGGAGCCTTTAGCCGGACAGCGATGCATTGCAAACATACATACATACGGAAGGACAAACTTTAAGAATTATAGTATAAGATATAAGTGTGCAGAGATATTAGGCAGCCAAATCTTCAACAAGTTGCGTGGGTGATTTATTACTTGCAAGCTTATTTGATTTTATTGCTGAAGGCTATTTGAACCGATTACAAAGATTTATTACTCTTGGTTTATTTATTATTTATGAGTAAACGCGTGTTTACACTAAACCATCAATTATTAAACATAAATAATAACTCTGGCAAAGTTTATCTCAACTAAATCGATCATCTAGACAGTTAAATGAGTCGAACTTTGAATATTTGCAATAAAATCTCCTCCTTATATAAGCCCTTGCTTATTGCACCGCAAGTTACAGATTGACTTTCTAGTGGCTTCCACAGATTCATCTTTCGCGAATCTTTACGACGTGTTGGTTCTAAAGGTAACGTTGTTGTCTTTTCGATGAGATGCTAAAAGATCTATTCTGTAGGTGTGAGTGCTTAGATATCAGAGTTTTCGTGAAATTCGCTTCCTTAAAACTTCTTTACAAAAACATAGTCTACCCGAATTTTGTTTTGGTTAGTTGCAGAACTCTTCCGCCCATATCCTATAGCAAGCTTGCAGGTCCGATTCAGCTGTTTCAGCTTTAGTTTAATTCACAATTGATAGAGTGTGACGACTTCATAAGCTTCTTTTCACTCCATTTATCCATTTAATATAATACGTTTGTTCATTCTTCTAAAGTAGTACATTTATCATTTCTATTGCGCTTCAATGACGGATTATCTTTACATTGAATATTGAAGGTCTACTTCATTTTTAACGTAAAATAAAGTAGGCCTACAACGTTTAGTTTGCTGTTCCAATGTAGCTACTTTTCACTAACGGAACAAGTAGCCTACCGTGTTTATTACCTTCATATTATTTTTAAATATAGGGAAGCACGATGTATTTACGTTTCCTGATCGTGATGGTGCTGGCGATGATCATGGCTTCGTCCAATGCTGAGAGCAGTGCCACTTCATCCGATCAACTCGAGCAGAAGTGGCAAGAATTCAAAATAAAATTTGGTAACATAAATAATAATTAAACACTACACCTATACTGTTTCATACAAATACACATTTCACTAATTTGATCTGTTGGCTTCATGTATGATCCTAGTATTCATTACGCCATAGAGCTGAATGCCCTTAGAGTAGCCTGAGACGCACGACAATGGGTATACATGTAGGGCATTTTGCCAATTTATTTTATTAGTCCCGAAATGGGATGGATTGATGGGCAATCATATCCCTCGCCGTTTGATCTGCTGTGTCAAAGTGTAGGTCAGTGATCGATTTGCATAAATGAAAGCCATTCAAGCGGCCATGGATGAAACTAAGATTCAATAAAGCTGGATTGATGAAAATACTTCTCAGTAATTAGAAGCTGAATTCCTCAGAATATATAGCACGTTTTGTTGACTTCTATAAGAAAGTACCTCTGTGATTAGCCGTAATGGATAGTTACAGTAACACTTGTAGACGAAATGTCGTAGACGAAGTGTCTGTAGACAGAAGTCTGTAGACGAGTTGTCCGGAGCCATCCCTCGCCGTTTGATACGCCCGTCACACTGTTTATACTCGTTATGGCTGAGTTAGTTATTGTGAGCAGGTTAGGCTGAGGCATTAAGCTTCCAAATATTACCTAGTGAAATTCCAGTATAGCTAACGTTACCAAAGTCGAAGTCTTGGTGCAGATGAGGGCGTGGAGTAATGTACGGGTGACATGAAAAGAAAGGCAATGGTGGATGGTACGGATCTGACGGAGGTGGTAAATAATAATTCTATCTACGATAATATTAATAATATAATAGATGAGAAATGTACGAAGCTCTGTACGAAGCACTGCAACGTTACTCTATTTCGCTCATGTCTCACACAGCGGGCGAGCCACGCACGTCGGCAGACGGCGCTCCAGTACCAGCCCGAGCGCCGCGCAGCGGCCGACAAGCAACCATGTCGGTTGGCAGGCAACCATGTCGGTAGGTCTGGCCGCGCAGTGTTCGAGAACTCGTCTTTCATGTTTACCCTTCCTAATACGTGCAATAATTATTATGAAACTATTTAGAAAGCGGCAATTCATTTTTTCATAACGCGTCTTTTAAATTGTCAGTTTCAGATGCGTGAAAGCATTTAGAAAACGGCAAAATATCAACTGAAGTCAAAAAAATTAGCAAAGAATTGCATCTACCACGATCGAACGTTCGTCAATTCAATCCCAATCTTGTGAATGGTTTTCATTATTTAATTTAAGGCATAGATATGAAATACGAACGCATGGACTAGCTTGCGATGTGTGGAGTGTTTTGTCGCCACCAGGTCCTACCAAAGTCGCAAGTTCTGACCATGTACGCAGAGGATCGAACGCCGTCTTCCGGCATGTCTAGTTATCGGCGGCGGTGCGGCACTCGGGCGACGCCTGCAGACGTGTGTGGCTCGCCCGCTGTGTGAGATGTTAGCGAATCAAAGTAACCTTTCAGAGCATCGCACAGAACATCTTCTATTATATTATTAATTAAAATACTATAGCTATTTCAATATTCCCCTTCCTGCAGTTGAGAAACATAAATTATGTCTTTTAGACTCAGTTCAGTTCACCCATGATAGCCTAAGCCTTCATGATACGCACATAATTATTCACTTCATTATCAGCATGTTTTGACTTTAAGCCTAAGGACGAATTCCCATAGCCTACCTCTCTGCAAATCTAACCCTAAAAATGCATGAAAGCGAAACACTTCTTGATTTCAGACAAGAAATACAAAGACGAAGCAGAGGAAGAGAAGAGAAAACAGATATTTAAAGAGCATCTGGACGATATCGACGCTAATAACGAGCTCTACTCAAATGGACTCAAAAGTTATTCCATGGGCATAAACCAATTCGCCGATATGGTAAGCCAAAAACATTACTTTTTGTTATTAGTTTCCTCAAGTTTATTTTAAACGCCAGCATTCTTACAGTTACAGTTACAGTTTATAGGTTAGGTAAACTGTGTGAGTTTTTATTGTCACCACAGACTGCTGCTTGTGTGTATAACTGCTGATGACATGCAGCTGTTATTGTATAAGTAATCGCCATCTATTACTGCAACTGATCTCTAGGGGAACCTACCCAGTGGGACCAAGGTCCCTTCTGGTCTCCCTATTGCAACCATCCGAACATTAATATATATGAAATAACAACTGAATAATTCCTTATGGTTCAATAAAATGATGGTTATGGTTATGGTTATTGTCTATATCGTTCCACCAAACTGTCCAGTTTCGGTTTGAAAGTGGTCAAGCTAGTTGCAGTTACTATTTTCAGTAATTCATAATTATTCTTTGGTTGAAAAAAGTCCTGATGTCTAAACGCACATGCTTAGGGTACGGTTTCAGATTATGTCCTCTCAGATTTTCATTTGTTGACTTTTGAAGAAAGTTTTCATCCATATTTTCGAGACCACTAAAAAATGTTGTAGGTTTCAAAAAGATCTTCTCACTCTTCTTCTTCTTTCAAAGGAAAAAGTCCCAGCTTTTGTAACGTAGCATTTCTTCATACGGCATAATAGCTAAGCATCTGACCAGTTTTGAAGCTCTCTTTTGTATTTTCTCAAGGCATTGAATGTCATTTTTGTAGGACGGGTTCCAAACTTGTACACAATGTTCTAGATGTGATTGAAAATGTGTATTGACTAGTATCTTGAAACTCTCAATATCTATCTTCTTGAAGCACTTTTCAGTAACAAAATCCGATCGTCCTTTTGAAATATTCTGCGTTAAACAATCAGATAGCTTTAAGGAATTACTTATGATTCTCTGAACTTCAGACCCATCTTGAGTGTTCGTGACGTTTTTCCATCACACGATAACCAAACGCCTAAACCCTAAAAATGCAACTACTAGACTGCAGCATATATCTTCCCCGATCCCCGGTGACAACTCATCGCAAATTCTCCAACTATGCATTTACCACATTACACGCTAGAATGACCTCCCTCCTGAACTCCGCAAGTGTACTGTTCCTGCGTTAGCATTCTATCTATGGAATTCTATCTATCTATGGAATTCTATCTATCTATGGATTTATATAGCTTCAGATAACTACTCAGAGCGCTCCTGACCCAGGCCCGGTCAAAGCATTGTCACTCATCCACTGTAATCTGCCCAGGCTGCTAGCCTATATCTATCACCACTCGAAATTTTCATTTAAAATTGGTCTCACCTATTCAGTAATTCCTGCCCTGACTCTACATGTAGGTTCACCCTAGGTTTCAACCCTACTCATTAGATCTGTGTCTTCCAATCTTTGTCGTCATGAGCAATATCCACCGTAGCAGGTCCTTTGCAACCTCTCTTCGTTATATCTGCAACCTGACTCGGATTTCAATTTGATATGTATACCTAGACACACCTCTGACTTGATTCTGTGTTCTCAAATAAGCTGGATTTTCAAAAATTAGCATTTGCGTGGCGCTTTATAAATGTTGAGTTTATTATTGCGACTTCAATGCACGGTAGACACAATATCCAAACGAATATTTATTTGCTGTCTTTATTGTGACGTGTTGAAGCTTTGTAAATTCTGGCTCCAATATATGACTATGGTAATAAAAATTATACCATTATTTTCTTTGCAGGAAGATTCCGAGTATAGGGCTACATTGACCAGCTTTCCCATTGAAGATTTAGCCAATACTTCCGGTGCAAAAATGTCTTCACCTCCAAGAATAGGCCTAAGCACTTTCTCAACTATTCCAAAAAAATTAAATTGGACATCCAAAGGTTACGTTACCCATGTGAAAAAGCAGGTATGATTTCCTCATTACTACGCTTTCTTAATCAGTACAATGAAGAAAATTAACTTTTGTGATAATTATCACTATAAAATGTTATTGCCACAGGTCTCTGGACCGTTCCTTTGTTTATCTTTCTTTACCTCATCAACTACCAGCGTGTTTAGAGTGAATCCATAAATCAGTGCGAAATATATTAGTTATAATTATTATAATTATAGAAATAATAATATAATAATAAAATAATAATAATAAAATAATAATAATAATAATAATAATAATAATACTAATAATATAATAATAATAATAATAATAATAATAATAATAATAATAATAATAATAATAATAATAATAATAATATTAATAATGATAATAATAATAATAATAATAATAATAATAATACTGATAATTATAATAATAATTATTAACGATTAAATGTTGTAGCTGATTGTTTATCTAGATTATAAGATTGTTTATTTTAATGTATTGCATAGTATTAAGTTTATTGCATAATTTAGTACATGATGATTTCGCAAATTTTTAAGTTTATTTTGCTCAATCCAAAGAAAGGGAAGGAGGTTATGTGAACAAATGTTTTGCATATATAATGAGCACAGATATTTCTTAGGTTGATATATATATATATTATTATATAATGTGTATCGATTGTTAAGCGGTTTTAGTCTTAGTTCTTTGTTGCGCGGTCGGCTGGCGGGCGCTTGGCCTAAAGTAGCCTAAATATTGGCTGACGGTAGATTCTCTTTGCACGTGCAATTAGCGCGCCAAACTTAGAAACTGCTGATGACAGTGAATTTTAATAAAAAGTGTAGTAGTTGTTTTAATGCAGTAGAGGGCTGTATGTTAGAAGTTACAGTTGAGTTGTATTGATAAGAACTTTGATATTGAATTGTACGTTTTAAATAACTGTGTTTGAAGAAAGGAGAAACATTTAAAGAACTGTGTTAATTTAATTCTAACAACAGTTAAAAGACGTTGAGCAATTTATATCTAGAGATAAGGAAAAGTGTTTGAGTTAGGTCACAACTAAGAAAGGACAAAAGAGTTGGTGACACTCAGTATAGGCAAGGCAAAGGATAAGCAGTGGTTTGACCTAGATAGACACAACGGATACATTACGTCCGTGGCCCCGTCTAGATATCATGTATCATGAAGCATTCTTCATACAGGGCCTACAGACTGCATTATGCCAAAGGCCATAGGTTTCTTCAGTTTGAACAAAACATTTGACATTTCTGGGCCCCTGCCATAGAACCGGACCCCGGGGCAGCAACCCCCCTGACCCCCTCTCATCGGCCCTGATGACAACTCCAGAGATAACATTGATTAATTATTAATATCTGACACCTGAGGGATTATAGATACCTCGGGTACAAATAATAATAAAATTTAAAAAAATAAAAATACTACTACTACTACTACTACTACTACTACTACTACTACTACTACTACTACTGCTGCTACTACTACTACTACTACTACTAATAATAATAATAATAATAATAAAATTGGAACTGGGTCTATTATAAGTGACTTGCAGAGTGAATGGGGAAAGAATTCATTGCAAAATTATGGATTAAAATCTTCGCCAACGGATGTCCTGCTTCATTGTGATTGCATGCACCAACACAACCAGACACACACACACACACATACAACCACACACACAACCAGACACACACACACACACATACAACCACACATACAACCACAAACACACACACACATACAACCACACACACAACCGCACACACACACACGCACGCACACACGCATGCACGCACGCACACCATGAATTAAAGATGAATTGTGTTTATTCTGTTTCCAGGGACCGTTTAAAACCTGCTATGCTTTCGCCGCTGTGAGTAATTACTTATAAATTTTTGGGACTTGTTAGCGGATAAGGTTCCTCGGCAATTCCGTAATAGTAAGCACTGTGTAGACCTACCTATTTTTACCACCTCTTGGAATAAACCATTCTTCCATCCAGCCATCAATAGACGAGTAGGCCTACGTAATTTCATATATGAATGCGTCTAAATTTGCAAACTTGGACCCATATTTGGAGGATAAATCGATACTTTGTAGTAATTGGGCGCGAGCTGAGCAAATCTAGAGCCCAATTGAGCGAGTCTATGGATTGTGGCCTAAATGTTGAAGATCCTTAAGCAAAACTGCAGCAATGCACATAGGATCATTTCCAGCAATAACACTGCAGTTTAGAACTACATCAGAATTGTACACAAAGCGATAAGTGTTTCTAGTTTTTCTAGTTAACCTTGTTTTTCTACACGATTTCTTGCAAAATAGCCTAATTAGGGGAGAGTGTGCACCCTTGATCCTATTTTGTAACTTTTCTCCTTTAATGAAAATGTGTTAACATTTTTGAATTTGGATCGAATGTGTCTAATAGACAATTTTATTTTCAATCTAACTTTATATTCAATGTTCTATCATTCCATCATTTTTAATATGTTATGTGCCAAAAACGAAGGTGACTCAGATGGGATCAGGGGTGCATGTATGTATGCACCCTTGATCCTATGTTTGCTCATTTGATCCTGGTGCTGGTGTATCAAACAAAAAGCTGTTTTGTTATTAACAGTCATAATTATTTTAATGTTGATTACACAAAAGAAAATAACAATATTAGATCTTTTACTGCCTGAAAGACAACATCTGTACGGTCAGATGACTTATAGGCCTACTCGAGATTCTGAACACCGAGATCTTCATGATCTTCATGATCGTCATCATCAGTGTTTTTTCCAATTTCAAAACTAAGCACAAGTATGCTTAAAGCTTACATTTAGTTTGTATTTTAACTGTAGTTTTTAACTTTAGCTTAACTTTTTAACAATTAATAGAAATTAACTATAAATTTATGATATGCACCCTTGATCCTATGGGATCAAGGGTGCATATAATAAATGTATAGTTAATTTAGGCCTATAGGATCAAGGGTGCATATGCACATAGGGTGCAACATCCTACTATTTTTACAATTATGCATAATAACTTTTTATAAACATCACCTAGAACCATGCAAAGTTGTTTGTACTACACTTAAACTAAATATGTTCAAAGCTATATCAGCATTCCCATTATCGGCAAACTTACATGGACTACGCTCAGCGGCTTGAGTGAGCAACTCTTGGGATAAAGAGTGCAGTTCAAACACGTTAAAATAGGTCCAACTGTCCTGGAGTGTCTGATTTTGACCAGAGAATTCTGGCCAACAATGTATTCTATTATTGTAATGAATGAAATTTTGACTGCTAAACTTCTGCTTTTTGTTAGATTGGCGCTCTTGAAGGACAGCATTTCAAAAGAACAGGAAAATTAGTGTCTCTCAGCGAACAACAAATAGTGGACTGCTCGCCGGATTTTATCACTGGCAGTTGGCAATCAGTGGTGTTCAAATACATTAAAAAAGAAGGAATCAACTCAGAAAAATCCTATCCGTATAAAGGAAAAGTTAGTATTAAATTTTACATTTAACCCTCAGGGTAACAAGTTTTTTGGTGACATCGGCTACCAAGAGGAAGATGGCTACAACCCCACCTCGGATTTCGTGTTTGGTTTCACATTATCATATCATGTGATAGAGCAATTGAGTCAGCATTCATTTCTGAACAGAATGGTATATTTAGTTGTACATTATGTGAATGCACCTCGAAATTACATAATTTTTACAACGGAACCTCCATAACTAGCGATATTTCATATTATTGCGTACATCATGTACATTGGATAAACAAATATAAGACAAAATAATATGTCGGTGGTCCTTACAGTTATTGCAAGTTACTCCCTTTTTGGTGCGAATGCTTCCTGCAAACAAGCTTTTCACTTCAACTTCAGTATCTGCCTCAGCTAATGTCGGGAAACCAGAGGTCGTCTCTCTTAGTTCGTCTTCTTTGCTGAGTGGTTCAAGGCTCTACCAGGATGCCGAAACCCCAGGCCTCAACAAAGGTTGTCCGGTCCGACTCTCGTGGTCTATCGAGAGGTTTGAATGATCAACAGCGACACCCTCACACACGTAGAACACCGCTTTAATAGTTCTTCTCATCGACGATTGACAGAATCACATCAACAGGCAACTTGACATCGAGAGAACTGTTCAGCTGCTTCCCCGTCGTGTCATCGAGCAAGCCCTCTAGCGACAGTGTCTCGGATGGCTGGTCCGTAGATCGACGGCAGGTCCTCTTCAGACTCCACCAAGACTGCGAGGCCGATGCAAAGCTCGAGGCCGAATCTTAAGGCGGTCTTCTCCAGACTGACTATCCCATGGCCAACCCCTGCCTTATATACCTATCAGAGGTGCAGAAAACCCCGGTGCCCCAACACCGTTTCCATGTGGTGCAACTATGAAATGGCACCGGTGCAATATCTCAAAATGGCACCGGTGGTGCAATTTCTCAAAAGGGCACCGGTGGTGCAGTTTTACCAGCAGTTGCTATATGTAACTCACAGGACATTACCTAAAATGGCACCGGTGCAGTTTTACCAGCAGGTGCTATATGTAAACCACAGGATATATCCTATAATGGCACCGGTGCAGTTTGCAGCTCTCTCGGTGTCAATATCAACAGGTATAGATCAAAAATCGCACCAACACAATTATCAAACATCGGTGCCAATTATGAATTTCGCTACACTAATATAAGATCTAAATCTGTAGCAGCTGTTGACAAACGTTTAATAATAATATATAGAAATATCGGTTTACGTTGTGATGCTGTATTCAGCCATTTTCACACACATAACGCGTAGGCCTATTATTATTTATTTTGATCACTTCCAGTTTTCAAAAGACAACTAAGTAAGCAAGCCAATGAAGCCCTACATTCCCTCTAAAGAATGGCATAATTTTATTTGTTTGTCTTCCAGGAAGAATAATGAATACGCTATAGTCTAAAAACTAAGGGTGGTGGTAAGTATGCATTTTTTTAATGGCAAATCGTCGCCTGATAATTATCTTCGCTTATCTCCATGGGGGCTTCTGGACTGAGAACAGTACAAATGAATACATACTGGAGGTGATAGGACATCGGAGAGGAGACATGACACTGGGGCAGAGACCAGCGATACAGAAAATTACGTATATTTGGAAATGTGATGCGCGCGGATGGACTGGAAAAGGAGATGATGCTGGCATGCGGGGAGGGGATGAGGTGAAGAGGAAGACCAAGAAGCAGATGGATGGATGAGATACATGAGACAATGAGGATGAAGCTTCCGGAGTTGAGAGAGGCGACGAGAAATCGGAACACGTGGAGAAGGCTGACTATGCCGGTCGCTAGGATTCGACGGCAATAACAGTTAACACACAGATGTCATAAATAGAACATCAACATTGCGCACCCCTAGTACAACAGAACTATGTCCACTTTTTGGGAAACCATGAAAAACGATTTTTAAGATTTGATGACAAAAATCTTTTGCGCAGTTTCATTGATGGCAATTAAATTAAACTGTTTGTAAAACAATGCTTTCCAGTAGTAGGCCTATGTTCAAATTTATGGATAAAATTGGACATAGAGCTATGGCTATAACATTCCCTATGTCCTGGCTAAACATTAGGCTAAAGGACATCTCTATGCTGATGATGTCCAAGCCTTTGTGCATGGTTCACCTTCTGAGCAGATCTCTGTGGTGAGGACGATCGGGTCACTAGTGCAAGATCTCCACCTTTGGATGACGGCAAGCCGACTTAACCTCAGTCCCTCAAAGACTCAATTGATCTCGTTCGGTACCAAACAACAGTTACAAAAGCTCGACCTCCAATTGCGTTTGTTGGTCTCATTATTCCCAGACTTTACCTTTTCCTCCAATGTTCGTGACCTGGGTGTCACATTTGATAGCACTTTGACTTTTACTGAACACCTATATCTCCTGACCCGCTCTTGTTACTACCAACTGAGGCGACTTAGAGCCATTAGAAGATCGGTGTCCTCTAAAGTGTTTACAACCATGGTTCATGCCTTTGTCTCCTCAAGCATTGACTATTGGAACGCTGTACTAACTGGGCTTCCTAAGGTTCGCCTGTCCTCTGTGCAATCTGTCTTAAACGCTGCAGCCAGACTATTGCACGTCTTCCTCGGAACTATCACATCTCCAGATACATGACTAATGAGCTTCACTGGCTCCCTCTCTCGGATCGAATGAAGTACAAGATCCTGCTCCTAGTTACCCCAGCAGAGCTTGGCTCCTAGGAACCTCTGTGACTTGATGTGTAAGCCACTTTTTGTACGTTCTTCTCGCCCACTTCGTTCTGCTGAGCGGCTTAGTCTTTTCGTACCTCGGTCGCGAACCTCATTAACCCAGCATCGGGCTTTCGCTGTTGTGGGTCCCTCAATATGGAATGACCTTCCCCTGCAATTCGTAGCAGGATTCTGGAGGGATTTCACCGGCATCTCTTCGCTGCTTAAAGACCTTTCTCTTTTCTCAGGCCTGTCACGCTGAGAGCGCTTCTGAATAGCTCTGCTGTGAGAAGCGCTTTACAAATGTTCAGATTAGATTAGATTAGATTAGATTAGATTAGATTAGATTAGATTAGATTAGATTAGATTAGATAGCACTCACAGATAAAGCTTAAGAAAGCGTCTCCAGTTAAGCTTGACTGTTCAGGACATAGCCCGTGTCATCCTGATAACGGATATAGCATTAGGTTGATTTTCTTTAAAGTGGACATAGAATCTTATAATTCTAGGGGTACGATTGCATAAAGACGTTGCATTTACAAAATTAACAATTAGAGTTGTTTTTCAGAAATTTTTTACATTTTTTATGAAATGGATTTACAAATTATTACAAATCATCCTTCAAAGACATGAAATGATTAAATCAAGCAACGACTAATTATTAGATAGTGTTTTCTATTAAAATATTCATGGATAGGGCCTATTATAGTCCGGATATAAAAAAAACACTTTTAATTGTCTGGATATGCGACACTTTAATTCAGCTAAGCGCACTGCGCACAGGTTTATACTGTTGTATCTCCTGCTCATCCAATCAACGACGAGCTTTCTCTGGACATACAACGACAGACACTGCTACGCCATGAATGCAGTATGGGGACATGATAAAATAATGTTTCTGAAAACAGGACATATGGCAGTATATTTTGTTGAATATCTTTAAAAGCCACCTTTTAAGTGAAGTACGATTAAATTGGAAGTTAAGGGTCTGGGAACCAAAGTCCACCAGAATGCTGACGCTTTTGCATATATTGACAGTGCTTCGTGCCATTTTTGGTAAACTAAAATACACGTTTAAATGGATTAAAAGTATTTTCTAGCTTTTAACAGGCAAATGGTACGACAAAAATGCTGTTGCCGTAGCCTATAACCGTAATATAAGTCCGTAACATGTAAGTTTAGTAGTGCAATTTCTGGACCACAAGTATAGGCGGCGGAGCCACTGGTCGAGTTCTCTTTCAACGTCCTAGTGTTTCTCGGCGTCTTTAGGAAAGTTTTTATGAAAGGTAAATCCGCTGTCATCCACTGACCGAGGTGGAAACCCTTCTTTTTCATCGGCGAAACGATGCACTAGTGAACAACTTCTGCTCAGACTACTAGGTTTATCTTTTATGGTTTATAAGTCGTCGCTTATCTATTTATAAGGCGAAGTCTGTTTACGTTGTCCTTCCGTTTGTTTATTTGCATGTTGGTTTGTTTGTATGTTTGTTTGTTTGTATGTTTGTTTGTTTGTATGTTTGTTTGTTTGTCTGTTGTCTAAAGGCTCCGAAACGGAACGCTTTAGCGATTTACAAAATTTTACAAAACATTATTACTAGGTCAACTAGGTCTTACTAAAATTACGCGTGGGGAAAACCCAGGCAAAGCCGGGTAGAAACGTCTAGTTTGATATAAGTATTACTAGGTCTAGGTCAACGCGACTATTTTCAGCTCGCATTTTTTTTAAACGCCGATATATGAACATTTTAAATTTCCAACTGTTTCAACGAGGCTATCTTATAATACCGGCCATAGTATGGCCACTTGTCCACGTCACGCGGGCTATTATGCAATCTTACGTCACGCGGGCTAAATTTTCAAATCAGGCGCTTTCGTTAACAGACGCGAGTCGCTCCGAAAAATTACAATCGCAATAACGGCCGAGCTTCGTCTACTATTATATTTAGCCCGGGAAACAAATAATAGGGCTATATAAGGTAGAGATAACCCGTGCGGTACTATTTCCAACTCATTATTATTTTGCTAAACGAGGCAGCAGCTGAGTCACAGGTAATAAAATTCAAATACACGGGAAAACTATTTTCATCTCTAAATATCGTTCAGATAGGTGGACATTTAAAATATTTGAACCCCTTCAGCATATAGAGTAAGTAAGTAAGTAGCCTTTATTTGCAGCCGTTAAAAATTACGCGTGGGGAAAACCCAGGCAAAGCAGGGTAGAAACGTCTAGTTTGATATAAGAATATTCCTAGATATGACACTTATGTGGTCCTGTCCCCAAAATGCAGAATATTAATAATAATAATAATAATATCTTTTCTTTAACCCTCGGGCTACCAAGGAAGGGGTGGTTGCCACCCCTCTAGGTTTTTTCATCTCAAACTTTTTCCGTATGGAATAAACATTTGACCTTTTAGGTAGCTGTAGGGGGTTCATTTTGAGGTAAAATGTGAGATGATATCTCACACCGTTCAAAAGTTATACCCAATATACCCGAGGTACCAGGGGGGGTGGATACCACCCCCTAGATTTTCGACTATATCTTATCCGTCATTTAATATTAAGAGACACAAATTATACCATTCTATAGAGGGAATGTGGGGCTACATTTCTATGGTCACGGAGTTGACCTGAGACAACCGGAAGTGCTCAAAATAAATTATAATACGCGTAACATGCGTGAAAAATGGCTGAATGGAAGGACTCCCCCTTAGTTTTTTGTCTGTAGCGTATTCATTTCTCTTCCTGGAAGAGAAACAAAGATACCATTCTTTAGAGGGAATGAAGGGCTTCATTTGCATACCTACATCTTTGTCTTTTGAATACCGGAAGTGATCAAAATAAATAATAATACGCGTAATCTGTGTGAAAATGGCTGAATACAGCGTTATAACGTAAACCGATATATATGTATGGATATATATGTATGGATGTACATTTATACTATATAAACATGTGTAGGGATGATTTTGTGTATCTTTTATACATGGATTAGTTTCAAAACACACAGAATCTTATATTTGTTTATCCAAAAAGTACAAAATGTACGCAATAATATACAATATTGCTAATTAATGGGTCCCGTTGTTATAAAGTGATGTAATTTCGAGGTGCATTCACATAATGTACAACTAAATATACCATTCTGTGCAGAAATGAATGCTGAATCCAATGCTATATTACAAGTTATGATATGTGAAACCAAACACGAAATCCAGGGGGGTGGTAACCACCCCCCCTGGTAGTCCGTGTTACAAAAAAAGCTTGGTAGCCCTAGGGTTAATAAGCGCCTGACAAACACACTGCGCTGTACATTTACATGTTATGCAATTGAAATCTTAACTACTAACAGAACAGACAGCCTTGCAATACAACGGCGCTAATAGCAGCCTACAAAGCAAATCCTCCCAACGGGGACTCGAACTCGGTACCTCTCGGTCTCTGTGCCAGATGTTATCCAACGCGCCACATTGCCCATGAAGAGAGAGCTTAAGTTTATCTTCTTTGTCTTTTTCTGTTTTACTTTGTCATTAAAACTTTCGAAGACTTCTTGTTGCAAGACATAGCTACATTAAACTGCAGTACGTGTGAATTTTGTTGTGATGTTCGATTGCAGAAAAGCAAATTATGCAACCACGATCCGAACGCGCTTAAAGCAAAGTGCAAAAATTACAAATTATATCCTAAATTGACGGAGGACGAACTTCGGAAAGTCGTTGCTACTGTCGGTCCAGTCTGTGTGACCATAAATACGAGCCCTAGATCCTTCGAAGGATACAAGAGAGGTTAGTAAAATCAGTTATATGCAATGTTATAGTGGGTCAAGATCTCTTTAGTGAAAACTTTGCTCTCACTTTCACTTCCGCCACTGTTCATCCCTTTGTTATTTGTAATCTTCTTACGTGTTGTGAGTTTAGTCAAAAAGAATGATGTCAAATTTACTAACTCAGTAACGATCCATAATGGATCAAACCCCATACAGAGATTTTAAAACATCGTCAGCATTAATAAACAATTAGTAATCTAACTTATCTAATCATGTCTATCGCCGTAGTCGTACGGTAATGCACAAGACTTCAGTCAGTCGTAATCGAGAATAATCAGCTTATAGTCTTTAACCGAGAACACCAGGAAGCATTTTCGCCGATCCAAGGTGAGTACAGCAACAATTTTCTGACTAATCAGGATAATTTATCGTTTTAACGCTTTAAATTATTTTATATAGGATAACTTTAAATAGAAGCTGGATTGGCGACAATAACTCTTGCTTCAGAAGAAGTTGGATTGATGAAAATAATTCTTCCATAAAATTAATAGAAGATGGATTAAAGAAGAAATAATTCTTGCTTAAATAGTAGCTGAATTGATTAAAAATATTTCTTGCCTAAGTAGAAGTTGGATTGATGACAATTATCCTAGACATTGGTATTGAAATGCCATGTATATAATATTACTAAGAAAGCAAAAACGATCAATTATCCTGACTAGTCCGAAATATTTTGCTGTACTCACCTTGGATCGGCGAAAATGCCACCAGGAAGCCAATTACGATGTGTAAGTAAGTACGTGCTTTATTGAACCGCCTGCAAACGCACTGCGGGTACGTCCGATAACAACAATCTAATAGTGTTAAATAACAAAATAACATAAATCACAAAATAACAAGAAATCATTAAATAATAATAAAACAGACTTCTATAATGGATCTGTGAACGAGTTAGGTTAAAGTAACAAGTTGCGTCTGTGACAACTTTGCTATTCATAATAAACGAATATTGATTGATTGATTGATTGATTGATTGATTGATTGAAGTAAGCAGAAAGATCAGCAATAAAACCAATAGAATAACGTTCGCGTAATAAAACCACATCGGGTTAATGCATCAGCATGCGGGATCAAACATTTATGTGAACGAGGACGGAGTGAGTCGGTAACATTCTTTTTTTGAGGCAGTAGACAACTTAGGACATGGCTGGGGTTGTGAATCACAGATAATAAAAGAGAAGAATCAGCACAGCCACAGAGATCATCGCAGTGCATATTTTAACTGTATAACTACTGGGACAAATGTCCGAGTAGTTTTACGATTTGTCCCAGTTATATACTGGTGGCCTATTTTATAGCAAAATCCAATTAGTAGTTTTTCCCTCCGTTTGTATCTCGCACCACACATTTTCCTTACTTGTATCGTTACTTAGGTCCTTTCTTTCCACTGCTACTATGTCGCTTTTGACATAGAGTAATACCCCTCCTGTTCCATGCCCCTTCGTCCTCTGGTTGTCCCTGTCTCTTCTGAACATGACATAGCCGTCTATCTCAAGCTCACAGTCTCCCATCTCCTCCTTGGCCCATGATTCCGTCAGTCCAATTATGTCCGGCTCCTCCTCTTCCACATATAACTCCAATTCCATTCTCTTCCTTCTGCTAATTATACTCCTTGCGTCTGCATAAAAACACTTTATTTCTTTTTTCCTTGGGCTCCTTATGTTCTGGAATACTCCCTTCCTTTTCCTTTTCATATTTTCTCATATTTTCTTCCTTCGTTCTCTTTTTTTCTCCTCGGTTCTTGTCTCCCTCATTGTTGCTTTTTTATCTTCACAATTTTCATGGATCCAGGCCACCCCTTCACCTTGTAAATCCATTCCCCCGACTCTTCTTTGTTTTGTTTCTCTTTACTTTCTTTGACTAGTCTAAGACTCCGGCATCTTTCTCTTTCTCCCTCTGTCATATCATGTGCCACCGATATCCTCATATACTTGTCTTCTGCTGCCCTTTGCTTCCCTCAGTGATTCCATGACTTCATTTTTTGTTGCTCTTTCTCGAAACTCCACTAGCAGAGGCCTCGTTTTGTTGTTTTCGTTGGTTTTTCCCATCCTGAACATTTTACTTATGTCTTTGCCTTCACAGTTTACTTTTAGGACGTCTCTGAAAAGTTCCAGGACTGTTGTTTTATCCTCCGTCATTCTTTGTTCGCCTGTTGCCTCCTGGCTTTCTTCTAGCCTGTGGATGACAATGTTGTTTATTCTTTCCTCTCTTCTTCTTTCATCATCCGCTGTTTCTTTTATTTTCTCCTCCACCTGCTTCATCTTTTCATTTACCGTCTTTAATTCTTTGTCCATCGTCTTTTCGACAATTGTGGTCCACTCTGCCTCTTTCTCCTTGCTGTTGTCTCCACTGTTATCTCTTTTGATTCCATTTATCTCTACCTCCATCTTATCTAGTCTCCTTCTTTCCTCTTTTTGTCGCTGCTTTTCATATGCATCTTGTGTTGTCTTGACGTCCATCAGTCCCTCTATTTTATTCTCCATCTCCTCCATTCTTTTATCTTGTTCATCTATTTTTTCCCTCCAGCTTGCAATGACTTTGATGACAAGTCAAGAGGACAAGCTCTTTCTAAAAATGACGAAGATCTTTCAAGGTTGTTGCCAAAATCTTGACGAACAGAAAAACTCACAAGCGGCGCTTAAGCGGCTGTTTGAAAGCAAAAGTAAGTATCCGACCAATTGTAAGTAAGTACGGTGTACATGCGGTGTACATTGGTCTCTCCTTAACAAATACATCTAAACTTCAGTCCATTCTAAACGCTGCCGCCCGCCTCATAGGTGCATTGCAAAGTTTGACCATTTCTCCGATTTTATCCGTGACTCCCTTCACTGGCTCCCCATCCGCCAGCGCTACCGCCTTTCCTCATTTTGTCTTCTCCTCTGTGGTCCGTGACCTTGGCGTTACTCTGGATCAGTAGCTCACCTTTGCTCCTCACCTTCACTCTCTCAGCCGTACTTGTTACTATCAACTGCGCCAACTACGCACTATCGCTCGCTCGCTAAGTCCTACCGCTACTGCTACTCTTGTCCATTCTTTTGTCACTATCAGACTTGACTTCTGTTGCTCTCTCTATGTTGGCCTCCCGGCTGCCCGACTGAGCTGTCTGGTTCGCGTCTTACGCTCTGCAGCCCGCCTTATTGGCCGCATACCAAAATTCGACCACATCTCCAGCTATATGCGCGACATTCTTCACTGGCTCCCGCTTAGGCAGCGTATCGAATATAGGGTAGCTGCCTTAGTTTGGCGCTGCCTGCTGGGTCTCGCTCCTGCATACCTTATTGAGCTTTGTAGCCCCACCCTTAGTGTTCGAGGCTCGCGCTTTCTTCGTTCAGCTGAACAGGGTCTTCTCTCTGTCCCTTTTGCTCGTACCTCCACCAGGCTGAGCCGTGCTTTCTCTGTGATTGGCCCCTCGACCTGGAATGGTCTCCCTCTGACACTCCGCTCCCTTCCTAGAACCCCTTCTCAGTCATTCCTCTCTCAACTAAAAATGATCTTATTTGGCCGCGCTTGGGTTGGGAGCGCCTCTGAGTAGTTCCCTTGAAGAGGCGCTATATAAATTCTAGTAATGAATGAATGAATGAACGAAGGTCTGTTCCCTCATGCGAAGCTGTATTGCTGGCTCTGCTCCTCACTATCTTAGGTCCTTTTGTACCCCTGTATCTTCTGTGTACAGTCGTTCCTCCCTTCGCTCCTCGGCCCGTGGTTACTTGGTTGTCCCGAGGGTGCGTACTTCTACGGCACAGTCTATGAATTTTTTGCTATTGTTGGTCCCAATATCTGGAACCAGTTACCTCAATCCCTTAGGACTGACCTTTTTTCTATTTCTTTTGACCAGTTCCGCAAGCGCCTGAAAACCTCTCTTTACCAGTGAAGAGACTGGCCCGGGTCGGGAGCGCCTCTGTTTTGAGTGGCACTATATAAATTCATGATTACGATTACGATTAAGTAGCGTTGTCACCATTCAATGATTTGAAGTGTCTTGCACAGTTTCTTCAATACTCAGACCGTGTCATCAAAGGAAAAGGAGTGGAGGCATTCAGTCGTCTTCTCTGGTATTTCACCGTGCACCCTGTGCCACTTGTTTTGTTTGATGAGAGAACTGTGAAAAGTGAAAACATCAAGGGCGCTATGGTGAAACCATACTTACCCACCTAATCCGATATACATGAAACAGCTGACAGCAGGTCTTTTGACCCCCCGCATTACACTGGAGGCGTATGTCACACGGAATTCTTTAAAACTGTTTGATCTTCTTACTACCCATGGTCAAGAACAAGCCAAAGGCTTCCTATCAAAGCTTTCTTCTCTCTGACCATTGAACCATACTTTCCAGTCTAATGTCAAACTTTGATGTAGTCAATAACTGCGCAGAATGTGGGGTTGCTCTGATCTAGTGTCACAATGATGTACTAACTAAGGATGAGTCACAGAAACAATACTTACTGCAACTTTTCTCCAGTCATCGGACAATGATTTCTTTTCCAACAGAAGCAAAATGAAACAATCGCGGATTTCGCGTTTTCCGGCACTTCAATGACGGTTATTTATGCAGACTGAAAACTACTGTCATAATAAAAAATTATATTGCATTACAAATTATTTGCATTTAATGCACTCTGACTAAGCAGTACCACTGCGGTATATATATATATCATTAGGCTGTTCAAAGTTCAAAATAATAACTGCCTTGAAATTCAAAATGATACATGCCTTTTGACGTTTCATACTATTATAGTGTAAAAGTCTGCAAAAGGCGCGACCTCTAAATATAGTTCAATCTGTCCAAAATTTTGCATACAGGGTTATATTTTCAGCCTTGTGGAGCCATGCATTTCCAACTTTTGTTAATTTGGGCCACTCTAGTCAACATGTAGGCCTATCAGTGGTGGTCTAATCAGCCCAAGATGAGATGCATAAGGTCGTCGCTGTTCCTTTAGCTCTTGGCAAAGATCTTTCCCCAGTTTCTTGATGAACAGCCGACGCTTTCCCACTGGAGCCTTGTCAACCTTCAATTTCTCATGGAGGACGTAAGCGAAAGTGCCGCAATATCCAGTTGGTTGCAGAACAGCACTACCGGCCAACGTCTGGCTGAGAACTCTGTGCTGAATGTTTTTATCATCTGGTCAGCACAATTGACTCCTACTTTTGTCCAGTTGTAGAAGTTTATAACAGGGCCGTAAATCACGGGGAGGGAAGGGAGGGAATTCCCTCCACACGTTTAAGCCTGGGGAGAGAACGTGAAGTAATTCCCTCCCCACAAATGTGTCTAAGCCGTGTCATGTTTCTAAGGTGTGTCATAAATATTATGGCGCCAGCCCCAATCTCAGCAAACTGTTCCTTGAGAGACTATTGAAATTTGTCTACGTAGATGCCATTAGTTCTAAAGTTATATATATATACATATATTCCGCTTCTGCGAACCCACGACGGCGGAGTACCTCCTTCCTCACCACCTCTGAGCAGAGTGGTATCGCTTTTCGCCGTTCCCACAACCCCAGCGACCTCCCGGGTCAATAAGGTCGCACAGGACAAGATGAGCGGGTGGGCTGCAAGAGTCGGGGAGTTGAAAATTGACAGTGCAGAACGTTGGGCAGTAAAGGAGAAGATTGAGCATTGTGGAGAACTAGAGGGTGAATGCTTTGCTCGGGACTGGAAAAATTACCAGGACATGGAGTCCAACTCGTAACCGGTCGGAATATCATACAGCAAAGGATAAGTTCCTGAGGAATCATGAAGCGACTACAGATCAGACTCATTAAGACTGTTAGACTAGAAAAGACCACAACAAATGCTTGAATTTGTTCTGAGGTTATTCTGATCAGCGCTACCGACTTCTGCGACCCAAACGTTTTTGCTTATTGGCTATAGTGCCTGAGGTTCTATCCAATCCTGAACCATGGTGGATGTCAGGCAGACGATGTTTTCTCCTGTTGGTGTGGACGCTGTTCTTTGTCGGCAAGTTTTTCTCAGGTGACAAAGATTTGTTTTAAAATAACCTTCTCGGTTAAAATCTGCTTTAATTGTTATGTTATGTTTCTTTATAATACCGATGGTGACTGGTATTTAGAATCGCTGGTCACGAATTAAGGAATCTCTTACCTAGGCCTATAGAATGCCATATGTGCCCACCTTAAGCGAGAGGTCAGCAAGGCGACTGACACTTTCAGCCTGAGAACAGTGTAACAGATGTAAATTTGGGTGTTGAAATAATTATAGGTTTTCTTCTTCATTAATCCAAAGTGGAAAGATGATTTGACGTGACAGCTGCTATATTTCATTCTTAGAAAGGGTGATTACAGAATGGAAAGACATTGGCCAGTTTTTGAAATAAGAGAACGCTATTCGAACTGAGCACAGATAGGCTATATATAGGCCTACAGTAACATAAGTCATGGGATGGGCTCCAAAATTATTTATAGGGGATTATAAGTGCATGCATTGCCTACCTAAGCATCATGGGCGTAGCCATGAAAAATCTTTGGAGGGAGTTTTAAATTTTCCTGGATAAATTAGAGCACTACGGTATTAGAGACGTTGCTCTAAAATGGTTCAAAAGCTACCTAACCAATCGCTCTCAACAGGTCTTATGCAATGGCTCCTTATCTACCCTGAATCTAATCTTATATGGTGTTCCTCAGGGAAGCATTCTGGGACCACTCCTATTCTTAATCTACATCAATGATCTTCCCAACTCCTCTACTCTACTTCGCTATATTCTATTTGCAGATGACTCCAATGCATTCTTATCTCACACCTCCTATGAACAGTTGATCAGTCTGGCTAATAAGGAACTGGCTCTTGCAAGTGAATGGTTCAGGGCCAACAAACTCACCCTAAATCTCACTAAAACCAACTACATTATATTTAGATCCAGTAAAAAGCTTATCCCGCTCTCAGAAAATCAACTCATAATTGACGATATGATAATTCCTCAAGTTGATTCTACTAAATTTCTTGGTGTCTTTGTCGATCAGCACTTGAAATGGAATGTACATACCCATGAAATATCAAAAAAAATTATGAAAAATATTGGTATAATAAGAAGAATTTCCCACTTACTCCCCCCTTAGTTTTGAAGAACCTATACTTTGCTCTAATTCAACCTTACCTAACATATTGTAATTTCATCTGGTCCTCTACTTACCCAGCTCATCTAACTAAATTAAAACTACTGCAAAAAGCCATACGAATCATAACTAAATCCTCATTCTATTCTCACACCAAATCACTTTTCTATGATCTTAAGATTTTAAATATTGACCAAATTAGATACGTGCAAACATGTGAATTTATGTACCAGTATGACAACAATCTCTTACCTGCTGCTTTTCTATCCTTTTTACTCCTGTCACGAAATCCATAGCTACTAGAAGTAATCGAACTTATATGTCTACATATGCTAGAACCAACACCCGTAAATTCACATTGCAGTACCAGGGTCCCCTCACTTGGAACAATTTACCTAGGGATATTCAAGGTGTTACTAATCTATCTCACTTCAAAAGACTTACTCGTACATACATACTAAATTATTGCCACATGATCCCGTGCTCCTCTTCTCACAGTCCTTACACTAGTACTTGCATACTTATCTATCCAGTCTTACATTAATATGATTAGGCCCCTACTTAGCGGGACTTGTCCCTTCAGGTGCGCCTTTTGTTCCCTGATGATCTGCTTATATAAGTTTTTGTATTTACCTTTACTTTTGATTGCAGAAAATGCTTTTCTTTACTGTTTTGTAAGTGTATTTGTCTTGTCTTGGGATCAATAAATGAATTGAATTGAATCCGGAAGTTTACCTGGCCAAGAGTCCCACTGGAGGTGTGCATAGTCGACAAGACGACGAACACTTTGTCTCTCTTACAAATATAACTGGTAATGTTGCGACCTTCACATTCAAGAGGTTGCGTGAGCTGGCGGACAACGTTTCCTCTAACATCTTTGGTTGGAGCTGCATCGGCGCTCTCTTTGCCGCAATATTATGATGGCATTGTACTTGGCTTCAGCATCGAAACGCATCCCTAACTCGATGCCGTTTTTGACGGCTTGTATTGTACAAATCTGCACCGACCTCGATATGGAGCGAGTCTGTCGTCAATTGTGAGAAATGGTCCTGGAATCATTGCAAAAGCGGGAGAGCAGCACTGATAAGTAAATATTACACGAAATATGGAAATAATATTGCGGGTTTTGTGCAACTTTAGACTGTTTAATGAGAAAGAAGCATCAATTAGTAATGGGGTCAAAAATGACCCCATGACCTTATGTGTATAAATGTTCTATAATTTTTGTTTCATCTAAAATTCGTATGCAAACTCAACTGGAATACGTAGTGACAACCTGTAAAATAATTCTCGTGAAAAATCACAGCACCCATTTCACTTTTTAACATCGATCAATGGCTTGAAAATGCACTCTATGGTCATTTTTTACCCCACGCCCGACGGAGGGTTAACATCATTATAATAGTTAATATCGGGATCAACATCAGGATTGTTAATAACAAAGGAGTGTTCATGATATTCATCAGCCAAGTTAAAGACCTGTTCAGTCAGACCGCTCTGGCATGCTACATTCCTATATGTCGCCAACACTGCTCCTTCAATCCCCGTTACAGTGCTATCCAGCACGATCCCATAATCATAAGTCTTATTAATAGGTACAGGTGTAGGTATTATTGAGTTCGTACAAAGCACTTGATTATGTGGTGCTGCGAATGTTTTTGGTGTACCGTCTTTTACGCTCCTATACGCTGCTATAGAACAGCTCAAGTTGTCCATTCAACCCGTGAGCTGTCGAGCCGAACGTAAACAAACTTAAATAGTTTAGAAGACTTCACTAACAACAGTTACTGGTGAAGAAAGTTCAAAATGTTTCTCCTCAGTTCGTAATGTGGTTGTGAACAAATGTTTTGCATACATAATGAACACAGGTGTTTCTTAGGTTGATATATATATTATTATATAATGTGTAGGCCCTATTGATTGTTAAGCGGTTTTAGTCTTAGGCCTTTGTTGCGCGGTCGGCTGGCGGGCGCTTGGCCTAAAGTAGCCTAAAGATTGACTGACGGTAGATTGTCTTTGCACGTGCAGTTAGCGCGCCAAACTTAGAAACTGCTGATGACAGTGAATTTGAATATACAGTGTAGTAGTTGTTTTAATGCAATAGAGGGCTGTATGTTAGAAGTTACAGTTGAGTTGTATTGATAAGAACTCTGATATTGAAGTGTACGTTTTAAATAACTGTGTTTGAAGAAAGGAGAAACGTTCAAAGAACTGTGTTAATTTAATTCTAACAACAGTTAAAAGACGTTGAGCAATTTATATCTAGAGATAAGGAAAAGTGTTTGAGTTAGGTCACAACTAAGCTAAGGAAAAGAGTTGGTGACAGTGGTGTAATGAGTAAATAGAGGATAACATTAGCCTACTGTAGGCCTACTTGTTACACGTTGTCCATGGTGGTTAGGTCTCCCCAGGAAGGTCCCTGAAGGATCTGACACGGGCGGGCTTCTCGTCCATTGACATGGTCTTCTTCATATAGACATCTCCACCGTTGGTCCAGGTACCAGCAATGAGTTTGTTTCGAAGCAGTTTCCGAGCTTGGAAGTAGATTTCGTCATTCGCCCTGGCTAGCTGTTCGTTGATGTAGATTGCTGGTCTTGATAGGTCTGTAGATCCAGTGGACAGACGGAGGGATCGACGGGCCCTGTAAACCTCACCCCGAACGCGTCGCGTGGTAAAACGGACGATCACAGGTCGAGTCGTTTCTTTTTTCCGGCGGCGAAGACGGTGGGCA
This sequence comes from Aporrectodea caliginosa, assembly GCA_020284085.1. Taxonomy (NCBI): domain Eukaryota; kingdom Metazoa; phylum Annelida; class Clitellata; order Crassiclitellata; family Lumbricidae; genus Aporrectodea; species Aporrectodea caliginosa. Next base: position 82,201 of record JACEVL010000153.1, on the reverse strand, counting down.
ATCGAGATATCTTGTTTGCCGAATGTGACCCACAGACGTTTGTTGCAAAGGTCCATGATCAGATCGCAGAGTGTAGATGTGCTTTCTTTAAGCAGGAATTGTTTTACATAAATACACCGTTTATTTAATTGAGAATTATTTTCAAACAATCCTGCTTCCATTACAGCAAGATTCTTTTCATCAGGCCTACTCCTATTTAAGAATAAAATACTTTCATCAATCAAACTTCTATTTAGCAAGAATTCTTTTCATCAATCCAACTTGTATTCGACCAACGCTGAAACCCATGCAATGGCGACTAATTAGGGCCTAAATACGCTTTTACCTGAAATATTATGAGTGAAGTTGGTTGTTTTCCAAATGTGAGAAAAATTTCCCAGCTATTAATTTATTGCTATTTATTTGCATGCATAGTTTCGTGAAATTTATAGGGGTTCGCGTTTTGCACTCAACGTGTATGCATGCCCTTTATATTTCCGTAGATTTAATGTAATATTTATTGTATGGTTGGTGAGCAAAAGACCAGAGAATGATAACCTAATTTTAATGTAGGCCTAATGCTTTACTGTACATTCAGATTTTAAACAAATTCTTTGCTCAGTGGGAAAAATCAGAGTAATGACTAAAAATAATATGAGTGCACTGCAATTTTTTTAAGCATGTATGTATGTACACTGTACAGGTATATGCATGTATTTATCTATATACATGTATGTATATATGTATATGCAATTTATGCATGTATTTGTATAGATAAGAGTGTATGCATGTATTAATTCATACTTATATGCATGCATGTAAAATGTACATTGTACAATGTTTGTACATGTACAGTGTGTAGGGGAGGGCAGTACCAAAATAACCAGATTTTTTACTTTTTTGGAAAAGTGCTATATTTGCATTGTGTCAATATCAAACAAGAATTCGAGGTAAAGTGCTAATACAATATATATATATGTACCAACCATATACACAATAGATAATGTTTATAACATTCCCACAGAACATGAAAAAATTGAAAATGTGATACCTACCGTGAAGGTTTTTCTGGTTATTTCAGTACCTCATCGGGTACTGAAATAACCAGGGTTGTACCAAAATAACAACTGGTTAGTGGTTACTTTTGTACATCCAAGTTACAAAATTCACTCTTAAACTATTTCAGTTATTTCATAAGATCTAAACTAGAACAAAAACATTGAAATAAAGATGCATAACAATGTTCTTCGTGTACCACTGAAATCTAAGTTTGCGCCTCCTTGTGGTGCGCCCGGGGGCGGTTGTCCCTCTGCCCCCTTCGTTACGGCACTGGATAATAATAGTAAATAATATTAAATATTAAATAAATAATATTAGCACACAATATAGAAACCATTTAGAAGTAGGCTATTATAACACGATGTGATTCACAGCAGTTTATCAGTTAGGCGTTACGTTATTTGCTTAATTATCACTATCATTTTTGTAGGCCAGTTGGTTCAAAGCTACATAGACCTAACATAATTGAACTAACAGACAAAAAATTTAATAACAATTATAAAGAAATCCTCATCTTTCCACATATCGAGCTCGAACTGACACAAACTAGCAGAAGAGAATCCACTCAAAAATATTGTTTGGCATGTATGCTTTCAACCAAATTTAATTGCAATAGCCTGTCATATTTAAGTAATATTAATTTACATAATGACATTACAAGGCAAACTTAAATTTACATGAGTTTAAGTTTAAGATTAAGTTTAAGTTGTACTGAAATAACCAACTGTACCGAAATAACCGGTTATTTCGGTACCACAAACCTGGTTATTTCAGTACGATAAGCGCCATTTTTACTCAAATGTCAAGACACGATACCATGTGCGAGATTGCGGTATCTTTAATATCCCTATTATTAGAGGGACTATTCATTAGTATAAATGCTAATTTACAGCAACCTACCACTAAACTATCCTCCGAAAATTTGATAAATTTCGAAGCCCAAAAAATTACTTTTGACTATGAAAAAAAATTAAGTGCTATAAAATATTACTTCCATCATGTTTCTGTGTCGAAATTAGTTACACATATAGTATATCAACAAAGAACAAGCATCAAGATTATCAGGGTCGAATACGGAGGCAGATGGAGGCATACATTCGTTGGTTATTTCAGTACATGGTTATTTCGGTACCGATCTCCCCCTACATGTATTCTATGTTTGTATCAAGACATGCATCAGTGCATGTATTTGTGTTTGTTTGTATTATACAGGCATTGTATAGTGCTATAAATGTGTGTCTGTATGTGAGTTTGCATGACTGTATTATGTCTGTTTGCATACATGCATGCATGTATGCAGGCATCATGTACATGCTTGTGTAGTGGGCAATGATTATTGTTCGTAAAACCAGTTAAGTTTAATTTAACCCTTTAAAGGGCAGAAGCGCCCCGCACACTTATAACAAATGTAAATACACAATAAATTGAAGAAAAATGACCACAAGAAGGAAACATTGTTGTAATAAAAATATCTTTAATTTTGTAAACAGTGGCAGTTTGATTGCCACTGCCCGTTCGTTGCAGACAACACGTGGCAAAATTACGACCACTGCCCGTTCGTTGCAGACAATACGTGGCAAAATTACGACCACTGCCCATTAGGAGTCCAATGTGAGTGGCTATAACTGACTAATGTTTATGTGCAATTCTACTGTTATGCTGAAGAGATTGTACTCTTACTGTAATCCTCTGCATCAACACAACAGTAATGTTTCCAAGATAATGTTTCCAAAATAATGTTTCCAAGATAATGTTTCCAAGATATGCCGTTCTCAGAGTCTAAAGTGTGCCCTAGTTGTGAAACTTGGAAAAGCAAGGTGTGACACAAAGTGAAACTCCACAGAAGCTGCACTTTATTCTGGAGCGCTTACTGTTCTTTCTATTGCTGCAAACTATTGCTGCAAACTACATATTTTAGGCACCACATGTTATTTTTAGACCTAAAATTTGAAAGATACACCTGGTGAAAGAAAAAGAATATAATATAGGAATAATATAATATATAATAATAATATATAATATAATAATATATAATATATAATATAATATAATATAATATAATATAATATAATATAATATAATATAATATAATATAATATAATATAATATAATATAATATAATCAATAATATGCATATAATATGATATGATATGATATGATATAATATGATATGATATGATATGATATGATATGATATGATATGATATAATATAATATAATATAATATAATATAATATAATATAATATAATATAATATAATATAATATAATATAATATAATATAATATAATATAATATAATATAATATAATATAATATAATTAATATAATATAATATAATATAATATAATATAATATAATATAATATAATATAATATATAATAATATATATATAATATATAATATATAATATATAATATATAATATATAAATTGCACTTAATATATAATACTGGTATAATATAATATAAACCGTAATATAAGAATAATATAAGAATATAATATATATAAATATATAAAAAGAATATAATATAATATAATATGAATATAATATGAATATATGAATATATAACATATGAATATATAATATGAATATAATATGAATATAATATGAATATAATAAGAATATAATATATATGGCAATTATGATTTTTATGCCCATTAGGGGTACCCACCTGTTGGTGGCAATTACAAGACCACCGCCTAACGATAAAGGGAGCTCGAACTGACACAAACTAGCAGAAGAGAATCCACTCAAAAATATTGTTTGGCATGTATGCTTTCAACCAAATTTAATTGCAATAGCCTGTCATATTTAAGTAATATTAATTTACATAATGACATTACAAGGCAAACTTAAATTTACATGAGTTTAAGTTTAAGATTAAGTTTAAGTTGTACTGAAATAACCAACTGTACCGAAATAACCGGTTATTTCGGTACCACAAACCTGGTTATTTCAGTACGATAAGCGCCATTTTTACTCAAATGTCAAGACACGATACCATGTGCGAGATTGCGGTATCTTTAATATCCCTATTATTAGAGGGACTATTCATTAGTATAAATGCTAATTTACAGCAACCTACCACTAAACTATCCTCCGAAAATTTGATAAATTTCGAAGCCCAAAAAATTACTTTTGACTATGAAAAAAATTAAGTGCTATAAAATATTACTTCCATCATGTTTCTGTGTCGAAATTAGTTACACATATAGTATATCAACAAAGAACAAGCATCAAGATTATCAGGGTCGAATACGGAGGCAGATGGAGGCATACATTCGTTGGTTATTTCAGTACATGGTTATTTCGGTACCGATCTCCCCTACATGTATTCTATGTTTGTATCAAGACATGCATCAGTGCATGTATTTGTGTTTGTTTGTATTATACAGGCATTGTATAGTGCTATAAATGTGTGTCTGTATGTGAGTTTGCATGACTGTATTATGTCTGTTTGCATACATGCATGCATGTATGCAGGCATCATGTACATGCTTGTGTAGTGGGCAATGATTATTGTTCGTAAAACCAGTTAAGTTTAATTTAAAGGCGTTTACGATGAACCAAGGTGCAACAGCTCGAATCTGAACTCACGCTGTGTTACTTGTTGGATACGGCACAGATTCAAAATCTAAAAAAGATTATTGGATTGTCAAAAACAGGTAGTGGAAATTCATTTACATGACATTTACATGACATTTACAAATTTGCTAGGTTGTGGAGCGAGGGAAATTCAAATAGGCACTAAATGAATAAGAATAATATCACCCAATACTTAGTATAAACCAGTTTACTAAGGCGTTGTTTCGTCCACCTGGAAGAACACCGAATAAGTTTCCTTCAAATCTGTGCCTTGGTCAACGGATTCTGCATAGGCCTACACCTTTTACAAGCACGAAATATAGCTGTCTTTCTCCAGGTGTGTCTTGCGTCCAGTTCTCCGTACGATGGTAACATCTGTGACAGTAAAGCAAATAATTATCATGCCATCCAATCTATTTAGTTGTAAAGGGTGTTTCAGAACATACGAAACAATGCATATCAGTAGATTTGCGATACTGTCTCCATCTCCCTAAGTACAGTTAGCCTATTACGCCTGTGCAACAGTTTTGCATCGTGTAGCCTTTTAAGAATCCATTTTATGTGAATGCTTTTGTTTTATAAATCTGCAGTTGGGGTAAACATTGGGGAATGAACGGCTACATACATATGGTAAGAAACAAGAAGAACCAGTGTGGAATCGCTAACTCCGTGTCATATCCTATCGTCTAAAGACATCAAGAAACCCAGTCTTCAGCTGGTCACCAATCTAATCACGGCCAACAGTTTCACGTGATGTATAATTAGACAAGTTTAATTTTGTTCTAGAATCTAGACAAATGCTTGCGCTCATAATACACAGAATTAGCCTAATATAGAAGATGCTCAATTAAACTATGTCATGATCCAGTTATTAAATAACGAACTATATTGATAGCAATGTAGCCTAATTATTTTGATATAGCCTATGATATAATTATATACAAGGTTGATAGCAATGTAATTATTTTGATATATGATATAATTATATACCAGGTGTATTTAATATATAATTGATAAAATGTAATACGTTGTGCAACTACATAGAAAATAATATTAGTTTTTTTACTGACAATTGATTTTTATGACTTTCTTGCATAATAAGTTGAACTATGAAAATGATTAACTGTTTGAGTCAAATTTCATGCCACAAAATAAAATTTGAATGCATTTTATCTAATGTTGTCTGTGCTTTTGAACTATAGGCCCTATAGGTTCTAATATTATTTTGTTTACCTTTTGCTGTATGGACAGAACACTGAAGACACCGTATATTCCCCAGACTTTAATAGGCCCTGTTATATGTAAACATAATAATCTTATTACCTTTAGCACTAGAACTGTTCTTGGTGGTCGAGCTTTAGTAGTTGCTGTACAAAGACTTTGAAACTTTCTCCTCGTGTTTTCTCGTTCTACTCAGTCACTTTTGTCATTTTGTTCTAAACTGAAGTCTTGCTTTTTTCGAATTGCTTAGACCTAACCATCATTAATCCACGACTGCCTATCTGTCTCAGCGGATTCTGGATTCTGGCCTGTTTTTTCCTTGGTTTTGATGCATTGATGCCTGCGCGTTAGAAGATACAAATTAGTACTAAGGAGAAAGGTCATGCAAATTGCTCCAGATGCTCTAGATGCACCAGATGCAATACTGCAGAAGCACCAGATGCAATACTGTAGTATCTGCTATACCCGATGGCTGGCTTTGAGTTGTACACGTGTGTGGGATTGGAGGGGACAAGTACTGACTACTGCGCTGATCTAACCCGATAATTAATTACATTAATTAATTAGTGCGCCTTATAATCATTTGGTTACAAAAATGTTCGCTGCCCCACCAAAGCGGTAGATTCTCTCAGAGCTATGTTTAGTTGGGCACAGAGATGACCTGCGTGCCACCGTGCACGTGGTTCGCTACGGGCTAAATTTGTACCCAATAAATGTGGTTTTCAGAATGACGTCACTTCAATCTTTTAGTGTTTGTTAAGGATTTATTAACTGTAATGGTTTTCGTAAATTCAATGTTTTAGTATATAGCCCATAGTATAAATTTTTCGTTGTCATTTCTATACAAACTGTCTCTTTTCCAATGCTACGCAGAATAATTAATTAACCACAGAATCACCTATATACCTAAGCGGAAAATAAGGCACTGGGTCGGAAATTGCCCTTGAAAATGGACGAAGAGCTCTAATTATAATATAGACTGTTGTTTACTGCGTGGAACAGATGGAGGAGAAAAGATTTAATAAGCAAGCGCGGTGTGAATTTTTAAAACGTTTCTAAATTATTCTAATGTAAGAAGTCGCCAACGTGCATAATAACTGCCATCAATCTAGCTTCCATTTCACTAAGAATTTTTCGATTTTAATTTTTAAAAGTGACTTTTATCAATCCAACTTCTATTTCATTTTAAGAAAGTAACGTTTATCAATCCAACGTCTATTTAACGATACAATTATTTTTCATCAATCCATTTTCAATCCAACTTCTATTTAATGAAAGACATATTTTTTCATCGATTCCACCCCATTTAATTGAGAAACTTAGTTAACAGAGTTAATTGAGATCAAATAGATGTCGACTATTATAGTCCTGTCTCAGAACCGGGGTCTTCTCAGTTCTTCTAGGTTGCCTATTGGTTCAGAGTTCCTAGGATACCAGGATGCCCGAAACCCCACTTTGAATCACGTAGGAGGTGGTTGGGATATGAGAGTAAAATGGAGGACAATTCCGTCTTTGCTGAATACACCGTCTGACTGATCGCTTGACTGATCTTTGGGAAGAGATTGTCCCTCCGCCTTCAATCTCTCCCCCTACCTCCAGCCCTCCGTCCATGAACGCATGTATAATAGCTATGCTCCGTCCATGGACTTCTGTATAATAGCCAGCTATTATAAAGACGTCTATGCTCAGTCCGTCCGTTGTTGAGAAATATATTGTGTTGCTATGACAACGTTTTCTTTGTGTGAAGTCACAATAATATTGTGACGTCACACAGACCTTCAGCGTTACACTTCGGACGCACGCCATAGACGTACGCATAGAGATTAAATTTGCTGTTCAATGATATTATTAATTCTAGGCAATTCACGTTCTATTGCACGAGAGAAACACAGGAGTAAACTATTTAAGTAATGTACGCCTGCAGTCAATAGCCTAAGTCGAGTCTTATAATAAAAATAGATGAACCTGCATTTTAACGTATTTTATTATTGCGTTAATACGTAGGCTATCCTGTATATTGTCGTATTTTATTATTTTCTCTTTGGTGCCATCGATAGATGCAATTAAATCATTCGGAGGAGCCATCCCAATGCTAGAAATCCTAATGCTACAAACTTATAAAGCGCCACTTGAAAGTCGAGACGCCAGTTTATTCACGAGCGTCAAGTCAGTTTGTTTTTAAAGAGGGTTATCAAAAGCAGGTCCGATGGTTTGAGTGGAAAGCCCGGGGTGATAGATAGAAGTGCCTGAGGTGGTTGATGGAGGGCGGTTGCTTGCAAATGGCGCTGAGAAATTACGAAGATTTTGTTAATCAAGATGTCGGGGGTTCAAATACCCACGATGGCTGAAGTAATTTTTAATTCGAGATTTCTGCTCCATCTTTGCCAACAGCCAACCCTGCTATAATAATGAATACAGTGACAGTACACAATAGGGCAACAAACCGTCCAGGATTCGTCTCGACAGTCCCGGAATCGGCCATGTGTGTCCCGTATGCATATACCCAAATCCCAACACGTACAGCAGTTCATAAAATTTTCAAACATTATTAGGCATGCTTTCATCACTCATCTAACTTCTACTTCTACTATAAATATATTTCCATCCCACATCCAACTTCTACTAAAAAATATTTTGGTAATCCCGTAGTTTAGGTTGGTAAATTATTTTATATCGTCAAATTAAAATGGAAGCTGATTAAGGAAAAAAATTGTTTCACTAACTCGAAGTGGGATTGATGAAACCATTACTGTCTTTAAATAGAAGTTGGATTGATCGAAATAATTTTTAACGTAAATACAAGCTGGATTGATGAAACTATGTTTTTGAAGCAATAGAAGCTGGAATGATTAAAATAATTGTTTCCGTAAGTAGAAGCTGGACCCATGAGAATAATTCTTCGTGCTTAAATAAAAGTTTCATTGATGAAAAATATTTTTGGGTTAAATAGAAGTTGGCTAATTTTTTTCATGAAATGGAAGCTGTTGATTAAAACAAATTTTCGATTAAATGGAAGCGGTTTGATTAGTTATCATGGACATAGGTAGATTGCTTACTTACCAACATGAAGTTCGGTATTGAAGATATTCAAATAATTTACCAACCTAAACTACGGGATTACCAATATTTTAATAGTTTATCCAGCTTCTAGTTTTACAACAATAATATAGCATCAAAATAATTTTTTTATCGCTTATCCCGCTTCTACTACTGCTATAAATATGCTCATCCAACTTCTGTTACTGCAATAATTCAGAATTAATACCATGTTTTCATCGCTCATCCAACTGCTAGTTTCACTAAAACATATATTTGTGACATCAGCCGAGAGAAGGGACCACTTGTCGGGTTCTAGATCAGCCGGGCAAAAATGGGCTTTTCCTAATATCTTGATTATTGATTTTTGCGTCGAATTACTGCATCTAAAGCTAATAATCGCTGTATAGCGACCTATATTACTCCACATTATACATTAAAGCCAAAAATATGGTATTAACGCATCGGGTAGAGACAGTTTAAATATTTATAGGTGATTTCTCGCCAAATGATATTTTATATTTTCTCTTAGTTCATAAATTTTGGGCCAAACGTTCTGAAATTGTTACCCTGATTTCCTGATGGTATAAGCTTATGGAAACTGTCAATAAGTCCATTCCCGACAAGTGGTCCCTTCTCTCGACCGACGTCACATTTATTAATATGTTGTACTGGTTGGGATTTGGGTATATGCATCCCGGATTGGACCCAAATTGGGTAAAAGTGTATTTTAGCGTATTTAATTATTGGCCATTGCACATTCTTGATTACGCAGTGTTTCTCCGAGGAGCCAACTCTCAGCAGCAACCCACCCTCACATGCCAAGGCTAAGAAAATGATGTCGTCAACACTTGATAATCATGGCTAGCTTAGACAGGAATTGTTCATCTCCACAACAGCAACTTGAAAGATGTCTTTGAAATAGATAAAAAAATTGACTTTATGTGGAAATAACAGGGATGACAATAAAGCTTCATGTTTATTCCTAAATTTCAAACATTCCATCAGACATTCCAACGGCATAAAGCCTCGCTGTGAAACAAAAATATGAACAATTACTCTAGATTGATTTCCAGTGTTAGCCAGGCCTGATAACCCGCCAAAATGAAAGTTCTCACATAGTTACCACTACTGACAATGCATTTCCTTCATAGCATCTTCAGCACATACAGAAAATCGCTCATGTTAATTACATCGCTGGCATAGTACTTTATTCACTCTTACATAGCCATCCTCTAGTGTGAACTCTTATTTGGTTACTGTGACCATTACTCTATACAAAAACCCTTTGTCACATGGTTTCATGCTTTGTGAAATAAATCGCATCTGTATTGTGTTTCTGTTGTCAAATCTTGGAATTGCATCAATTGGATGGACCTTCCAGAACAGTCTTCCAATAAAATACATGCTGTTATGAGATAAACCGTTCAGGAAACATTTTCAACCTATCTGAAATACGTTGATCTCTTACATAGCCACATGTACGCCCTTTTCTGTTTTCTACAAATAGCCAAATATATGCACATATGGACGATCTCAATATAACTGATCTGAACCAACTTCCATACTAGAAACAGGACTTATCTCGTCTCCACAGTGGCAACTTGGAAGATGTCCTTCAAATAAGTCAACAAATGAGTCTTTCTGTGGAGTGGCAATGTGATGGCAACAGTGTTCCACAAACTCCTTCTCAATTATAAAAATTCCATCGCATATTCCACAGCCATAATGTTTAACGATGAAAGAGCCATTTAGTAGTTCATTCCCAAGTTGCTGGGTTTCATCTTGACTTGGCTTCTCACTCTGCCTAAGTAAAATGTCTCTCATATTTTCTGTTGCTGGCAACTCATTTTCATCCATATTGTAGTCACCTTCAGTAGAAGTAACGAATGTATTATGTGAAGTATTTCCAGGATATCTTTGCGCATTGCGATATATAAAGAGGATTTTGTCATTAACATGGATCTTTGCATGGACTTTGAGAGAACCTCTCCGGGCAAATGCGAGGTCACAAAATTCACACCTGTATGGCTTTTCTCCAGTGTGGATTCTCATGTGCATTTCAAGGTCACAACTCCTTGCAAATGCTTTCACACATAATTCACACTTGTATGGCTTTTCCCCAGTATGAGTTCTTAAGTGGATTTTAAGACTCTCAGGTTGTGTAAATGCTTTGTGACATAAACTGCAAGTGTATGGCTTTTCTCCAGTGTGTATTCTTGTATGGCTATCCAGATTATACTTCAGTGCAAATGCTTTGCTGCATATATTGCATCTGAATGGTTTTTCTCCAGTGTGGATTCTTGTATGGTTATCCAGATAACACTTCCGTGCAAATGCTTTGCCACATATATTGCATCTGAATGGTTTTTCTCCAGTATGGGTCTTCAGATGGCTCTTTAGGGCACTGCTCTGTTTAAATGCTTTGTTACACAATTCACACTTGTATGGCTTTTCCCCGGTGTGGATTCTTCTGTGGTCATGCAGATGCTGTTTGAGTGAAAATGATTTCTGGCAAACATTGCACTTGTATGGCTTTTCTCCTGTGTGTGTTCTTAAATGACATTCTAGATGACTCCTACTTGGAAAACCTTTGAGACATAAATCGCACCTGGATTGTGTTTCTCCTGTGTGTGCTCTTATATGGCTTTCCAGATAACGCCGTGATGAAAATGCTTTGTCGCATAAATTACACCTGTATGGTTTAACCCCAGTGTGACCTTTTACATGGACTCCAAAAGCACCACTCTGTTTAGATGTTTTATCACACATGTCGCATTTGTATGGTCTCTCACCAGTGTGGATTCTTGTATGATTTTCCAGATGCTGTTTCACGGAAAACGCTTGGTGGCATAAATTGCAGTTGAATGGTTTTCCGAAGTGTGCATTCTTCTAAGGATTTTGAGACCAGAAATCTGTGCAAATGTTTTGTATCAAACTTCACATTTGAATAGTTTTTCTTTGAATCTTTGCTTCCATATTCTGACCACGGGCATCTTAAAAATTTGCTTGAAAACTTATAACCATATTCATTTCTGTATGATTTTGGTAATTATCAGCACAGAGATAGAAATTTTAAATTGTACAACGACTTGTAGAACAGCCTAGAAAAGCTTTACTTGTAGAAATCTGGGTGCGATGACAGCAGGATGTCTACAATGTGCACAACAAATTTAAATAAAATAATAGAAATTAAAACAAAAGGAAGTGTTCCAATAAGTAACAATTGGTGTATTCAATTTTTTTAAAATTTTTGTTCTCTTCTTCTTTCTCTCTTCCGTCAGGTGTGTGCCAACGATGAGGTTAAAAATTACAAGATGGCTCCATTTCTTTCTGTCGGTAATAGCACTCAGGGTCGCTCATATGTCGATGACTTTTTCTGCAAGATCTTGTATCACGTTAACCATGTCAGTATTTTTTTTATCCAGTTTACCAGTGTTTCCATTTTCCTCTTTTTCCTTGATATGCATTAAAGCTATGAACACTTTCGTCACAGAATACAGCAGAAAGTTCTAACTTTACAAAAAAAGATAATTTATGACACTAAACTACACGTTTGCCCGCTACTGTATGGGTTTTAGCGTTGGTCGAACAAAAGCGGGATTGACGAAAAGAGTTCTTGCTAAATAGAAGTTGGATTGATGAAATGTTCTTGCTCAAATAGAAGTTGGATTGGTAGAGTGTAGTTTAGCGTCGTAAATTTTTCGCCCATTGTAATATTATTATTTTTTGTCAATCCAAATTCTACATCGTTTGGAATTCTTCTTATCTATCCAGCTTCTGTTGCGGCAAGAATTCGTTTCATCAAATGAGCTTTTCGGTAGGCAGGAATTATTTTTCATCAATACAATTTCTATTTAATTAAGAACTATTTTTCATCAGTCCCGCTTCTATTTAAGCAACATTATTTTCATCAACCCCACTTCCATTTAAGAAAAAATTATTTTAACCAATCCGACTTCTATTTACCAAGAATTCTGGGTAAACCCGTAGATTAGGTTGGTAAATTATTGTATATCGTCAAATTAAAATGGAAGCTGGATTGATGAAAACAATGGTTTCCCTAAATGAAAGTGGGATTGATGAAACCATTTATGTATTTAAATAGAAGTTGGATTGGCGGAAATAATTTTTACCGTAAACAGAAGCTGGATTGATTAAACTAAGTTTTTGATGCAATAGAAGCAGGATTGAAGAAAATAATTGTTTCCGTAAGTAGAAGCTGGACCCTTGAGAATAGTTCTTTATCTAAATAAAAGTTCCGTTGATGAAAAATATTTTTTTGGTTAAATAGAAGTTGGATCATTTTTTTCGTGAAATGGAAGCTGGATTGATTAAAAATATTTCTTCATGAAATGGAAGCGGGATTGATAATAGTTATCATGGACATATGTAGACTGCTTATTTACCAACGTGAAGTAAGGCATTGAAGACATTCAAATAATTTACCAACCTAAACTACGGGATAACCGAAATTCTGTTCGTCAATCCAACTTGTATTCGACCAATGCTGAAACCAACACAATGGCGAATAATTTACGACGCTAAACTACACGTTTACCCTAAATTATCCGTCATTGCATGGGTTTTAGCGTTGGTCGTAAACAAGTTGGATTGATGAAACGAATTCTTGCTAAATAGAAGTCGGATTGATGAAAATAATTTTTCCTTAAATCGAAGTGGGGCTGATGAAAAGAATCTTCGGTAAAGTCGTAGTTTACGTTGCTAAATTATTTGATATTGTCACTGTTAAATGGAAGCTGGATTGATGACAGATATTGTTTCCCTAAATGGAAGTGGAATTGATGAAAACGTTCCTGTGTTCAAAATTGAAGTTGGATCGATCGAAATAATTTTTCCCGTAAATAGAAGCTGGATGGATGAAATTAAGTTTTGGATTCAATAGAAACTGGATTGATGAAAATAACTGTTTCCGTAATTAGAAGCTGGATCTATGAGAATATATCTTTGCTTAAATAAAAGTTCCATTGATGAAAAATATTTCTTTCATGAAATAGAAGTTGGATTGATAAAAGTAATTTTTTTAAATTAAATAGAAGTTGGATTGATGAAAAAATTTATTAATGAAATGGAAGGTTGATTGATGATAGTTAACATGCACAAAGGTAGACTTCTTACTTACCAACGTCAAGTACGGCATTGAAGACATTAGAATAATTCAGCAACGTAAACTACGACTTTACCTAATCTTCCTTAAATAGAAGCTGGATTGATGGAAAATAATTCTCAATTAAATAAAAGTTGTATTGATGAAAAATAATTCCTGCTTAAATAGAGGCTGGACTGATGAAACGAATTTTTGCGTAATGGAAGCTGGATCGATGGAAATGATTCTCGCCAAAGTAGAAGTTGGACTGATGAAAAACAACAGTGCTACAACGGGCGAATAATTTAGGACGCTAAAATACGTTTACCTAATTTAGGACGCTAAAATACACGTTTACCTAAAGTCGTAGTTTACGTTACTAAATTATTTGATGTTGTCACTGTAAATTGGAAGCTGGATTGATGAAAGAAAATAATGCTACAACGGGCGAACAATTAAATACGCTAAATACACTTTGACCGAACGCTGAAACGATAGATTATCAAAACAAAATTTAAACAAAAAATGCATCAGAGTAGGCCTATAATACTATAAGGTGAAAATACTTACGAATTCAACACAGCATGGAAAACAGTAATCGTTTCCTTTGTCAAGCTCTTCAAAATGGCGTTCAACAAAAAGAAATATTCCAAATCTTAATAAAAAATTTCTGATACTTCTGACCTCTACCGAATAAATTCATTATTAAGATTATGATACTTTGACAGACCTTCTAGTCAATCTAGTGTATGAACAACTTGCAGCGCAGTGGGTCTATTTCGACATCATTTGAGTTATTATCCGTAAATTATTGTATCATTGTATATCTATACGTTACCGAGAGTAAATTAATTGAAGGTAATTGCCATTTTTAGTATTCATGGCTGGTAATGTCCTTCTGACTTCAACTTATACTACGCATCCGTCCAGCAAGACGTGTCAACCATCCATCCGCCATATTGACAGATAATTTAATGCGTAAAAATTTCATCACTAGGATGATATACAAGGTCTAATCATCATTGACTGATTTCTTAGGTATATTCGGGACTATAATGATTTTGCACCAAGGTGCTGTTGGTTTATTAGGGATATTGTCACTAATTTACTTAATGCGAAAAACGTTTATAGTCAGGATACTTTATACTTTTTAACTGTGTTAATAAGATGTATGTACACCAAAGTGTGATTAGCAATTGGTTAATAAAGAATATACTTACTTACTTACTTACTTACTTACTTACTTACTTACTTACTTACTTACTATTATACTAGACTCTTTTAAATAAGGAAACCTAAGTAGATTTACCAGTAAAAAATGATATAAAATATTACATAATACCAAATTTCGATCAAGAGAAATTTTGAAACGATTTATCGCTTGGTTCACTAAAAAAGCTTTGTAACAGGAGGGCCGAAGTTTCGATTCTAACTCAAGCCACTGCAGTGCGTCCCTGGACAAGTTGCTCACACACAATTGTATGTGGGTAGGGCAAAGGGAAACCGCCTCACTCGTAATCGTAATCTCCAAACTTCTAAAGCGCCACTCGAAAGCCAAGCGCAGGGCACCAGCTTATTCACGTCCCTGGGTGGCATAAAAGCCAATGGACTTGCCTTCGGACAGAGAACTCATCATCATTACTAAATAACATCTGGAGCTGCAACGAGGACCATGATCTGTGAGGAGTTGGAGCTGGTGACGACATTGGCCGCCAAAAACAACCTAAAGCACAAAAGAATACATGCATGGCAATTATACAACCCGTGAGGGTTCTATGAGTCGCTCAGCTGTTATTATTTAGTTGTCGCTGGGCTGTGAGCGCTCCTGACATATTGTAAGAGATATCTCTTACATTATGCTCCTGAGTAGCTTCTTGAAGAAGCTCTATATAAATGCTTTGAATGAATGAATTGTGCAGCATTAATCGTTAAAAAAAGGAACAGAATTGAAATTTTTTTACATATCTTAAGATTGCAAACACAGAAAGCTAACAAGATAATAATTTTTTATGTTCACACATATGAAAGCAACGACAACAAGCGAGCAATATTTAATAAAATGAGTATACACAATGTCAGTTAGCAAACAGCTTGGATAACCATAAAGGAACATCTTATCAAATGATCAACTTTTGTTGTTAATAAAAAAGTTAACATAACAGCTAAACTAAACACTGCAACCTGCACAAAGCTCATCCAAAAGATAAAGAGATTTCGTAAATGTTAATTACGACAAATTCATCAACGCCACAAATGAATAATGGAATTACATCAATTTCTGAACACTTGTCCATTATTTTGTCATTATGGAATTGTGTCCGGAATAAAAAAGAATGATATGCCTTTAAACTAAAGCTGGAAAAACTTGGCAGACAAAAGAACTTAGTTTATCCTTTTTTCAAAGAGTTCCACAAATTCATCTTCAACTGGAGAATAGCAAGCATCAGAACATTGTTCTATAAATTCTTTTCTATTGCAAACATTCCATTGCATATGACACAACCAAACGGTTTAATAATGAATGGCTTTATATCCTCAACAGAAGACATTGGATCTTCAAGAATTTCTTGAAGACTTTCTTTGCCTCGTGAATGTGTTCTGACATGACTTTTGAAACGACTAAGTTGTACATATGCTTTCTGACAAATCGCACATTTGTATGGTTTTGCTCCAGTGTGAATTCTACAATGCCCCTTGAGAACACTGATTCTTCCAAAAGATGTGTCACATAATTCACAGTTGAATGCTTTTTCTTTGACAGTATGTTTTCTTTTGTGGTTTTGCAGATTCGAATTCTTCAAAAATGTTTTATCACAAAAATCACACTGGAACAGTTTTTCTCCAGTGTGGGTTCTTTCAGGGTGTTTCAGATCATTGCCCTGCAAAAATGATTTTTCGCATAAATCACATGTGCATGGTCTTTCTCCATTTCTTGACTTTATGTGACAATTCAAAGTCTGTTGATCAGCTTTTTCAAACAATTTGCATTGGAACATTTTATCTCCTGCATGTGTTAGTGAATGATTTTTCAGCTCACGATAAAAAACAAAAGAATTCTCACATAATTCACACTTGTATGGTTTCCCATCAGTATGTTTTCTCATGTGCAAAATCAACTGATCCATCCGTGAAAATGCTTTGTTACAAAATTTACATTTATGTGGTTTATCTCCAGTGTGGCTTCTCATGTGGAATTTCAATTTATCCATTCTACGAAATGCTTTGTCGCATAGTGCGCATTTGCATGGTTTTTCACCCGAATGGGTTCTTAAATGAGTTTTCAGATCACCACTCCTAACAAATTTCTTCTGACATGATTCACATTTGTGTGGCTTGTCGCCAGTGTGGGATCTCACATGTTCATTCAAACTGTCCCGACTTAAACAAATTGCAGCATAGATGACACTTGAGAGGCTTCTCAACAGTGTGGAATTTCACATGTTCATTCAAATTACTACGCCACATGCAATTTGCAGCATAGATGACACTTGAATGGCTTCTCTCCAGTGTGGATTCTCACGTGGTCGGTCAGTGTATCAATCCGTGCAAAAGCTTTATCACATAAATTGCATTTGTAGGGTTTCTCTCCAGTATGGGTTCTTGTGTGGCAAATCAGCTTAGCAGTACTTTTAAACGGTTTTCCACAGAATCTGCATTTCGATGGTGCATCGTCTGTGATCATAATCCTTCTTATTTTCTGTCTCTTGCATTTTCCTGTTAGTTTTGACCGAAACAAACCTTGCTGTTCACTCATGGCTCACAGACTTCTTCACATCAATCCCTTTCCTTTACACCATAAAATCATTAGTAAATATCTTACTAATAAATAGTTGAAAGAGTGTTGATTTTTGTGTTCCTTACTATGATTTCTTATTTTAGTATTAAGTAACTATTAGCACAACATTCACAGATGATTTCCTACAGTTGTTTATCTTCATCGGTGTCGAGGTTTGTATTCCTGATGATTTCTGTTTATTTGGACTCTAGTGGCACAGTTTTAGACAGTCTGTTGCATCTGTAAAATCTTTTTATACGTTCGCTAGCTGTAATTCACATTCTTTAAACATCAGGCTCCTACTTCTGTCAATGAAACAGTTTTCGTAAAAGGATATCAATGATTCTTCTTACTTAAAACACCATATGTGATATTGTAATTGCCAAATCAATTTTGCAAAATGTGTCTAACTCAAATAATGTACCTGTATTAATTGTAAATTTTATCCGAGACATAACAGTATAATTGTGCACAAATATTTGAACTGTTTGTTTTAAATTGTGTCGATTAAGGATTTCAGCAGTACTGTGATTATGATGAAATGTAAACAAAATATGAAAATCAGTTCAATAATAGCAGGCAAAAATGACCCCTTATTTTACCCCACTCTACAGAAATGTGTTCCTAACGTAGCAGGATCAATTTGTTGAGGTATGCAACATCCACAATATTCAAACAACATAACATCTTCGAAACCACCATACTTGAAGAAGATGTAATTCACATAAGCTAACCCTGACTCAGCCATGGGTACTAAGTGTTAGGAATTTCACTTTTCTTTCTCCATGGCATATGAGGGCAGGTGGTCAGTCTTCTCCCTTGCTGTCTCATCTTTCCATCGACAGTGTGCCGTCAGTTTAAGCAGTATAGTCAAAAATAGGCTAGGGACACAGATGGAGCAGAAATCTCGAGCCGAATTCATGTCCTGGCGAAGATTTGAACTCAAGACCTTAGGTTCAACAGTCCAACATGCTAACCTCTGTACTATCACGCACTCCAAAACTTGACAAAGCGCTAAAAAGCTTTACTTACTGACACAATGCCAGCCGAATCATTTCAAACTGCCATCGCTTACTCACACAGAAAAACAAGTCAACCTGATCGCCTTTGTATCAATAATACTTCTGCTGATTATCTTAGTGGCAACTTAGTAATAATTTCTAGGTTAGGCCTAATTCCACTGCGATACAGTGACACATTATTTCACAATACTTTTGTCAAGTTGTTTGGTATAAACCTGCAAATCATTTGCTACCACAATGATTTTTTAATTGTAATTAGTAACTTCTATTGTGCCGGTGTATATTGTACAAGACATCAACTGATTGTGCACCAAAACCAAGCTACAATTAGGTCAAAGACCAGCCAGTAAGACAGAGAGGCAACCTATGTTGGGTAAGCAATTTGAAAGAGGTAAGCTTTAAGAACGGAAAAATGACACAAGCGACTGAGCCGAGCGGATAGACACATGGAGAGAGTTCCAAAAGAGCTTGTACAGCAAGAACAGCTTTTCATTTAGGTATGACCTGAAAACAAAGATAACCAGATGACCTCGTAGAATAGTGATATGTCTGGGGAATAGGAACTGATTTTAAGTGTTGTGATTCGCCATAGTTCAGTCATATAAATTATGAGCTATGAGCTCAATTAGAAATTAATTCTTTGCTGAACAGGAAGCCAATGCAAATATTTAAGAACAGGCCACAAAGCGTTCATATTTGGAGGCATTAGTCATGGCTTGATGACGGCTATCATGGACATTGGTAGACTGCCTACTAACTAACGTCAAGTAACCTACGGCACTGAAGGCATTAAAATAATTTAGCAACGTAAACTACAGGATAACCATGCAGGTTTACCCTGTTCATCTTTACAAACACACAAATCCAAATTTTGCAGACGACTTACAGCAGAAACAAAAAAACAATTGCATATAAAAAAAAAGTTTTTCGGTAAATTATTTTCACACAATAATCAAATGAAACTTGAATGCATACCAGTAAAAAATTTAATTTAATAAAATCTGCCTTTTCTTTGTAAAGTTCTTCAAAATGGCGAAAGCTAAAGAGGGAGCGTCCAGAAATGACATCGTAATCGTAATCTCCAAACTTCTAAACGCCACTCGAAAGCCAAGCGCAGTTTGATCGACGCTCATCACAATATTATATTGCATTATTTTGATAAGTTGCAAATAGGCCTAATAATTATGAGACTGCTGGCCGTGCATTCTTCTTTACGTGGTGTTTCACTTTACGTCAGTCGTAATCGTAAATTCCAATCTTCTAAAGCGCAACTTGAAGCCACGTGTAGGGCAACAGATAATTCACGAACGCTGCGTTGAGACAGATGGGATGATAATCAAAAATCGTCCCTGTCCTCATTTGTGTCCCCACGGTTCCATTCTTGGCCCACTTCTCTTTGTTCTATGCACTTCCAATTTGTTAGCATCGCTTCGCAACAAGGCCTTGCGATCCACCTATATGCTGATGGCACTCACATCTGCATAAAACTCTCTGGCAAAATGTTGATAACATTTTAGGCCTAGGCAAAATCAAAATCGCGGCATGCGTCCATAAAATCTGATCATATAGTAGGCCTACGAATCTAGACCCTATAGGGCCTACGTCTGAAACTAAATGCTACAAAAACAGAACTTTTTTACCGTCGAAGCAGACTGGAAGACGATAAACAAAATAATGAAAACTCTCAATCTCGAGCCAAACGTCTTTATTCTATCACCTGTTTTTCGTTAGCCTAGAAAGCCCTAGATTGCAGACAAAACATGGCTCAACATAATTATTTCTTCCGTTGCCATTTGCCAGAGCATACTAATTCCATTTTCGCCGAATTCTACAAATGAAACGTTATCTTAATGAAACTTGCTTTCGTATTCTGAGTCAAACTCTCGTCATCTCGACCACTGCAACTCTGTCCTTCATCGGCACTACAACCCATATCCTCTGCCGCTCGCCTACTATAGGCTACTAAACGGTCTTGGTCCCAGTGATCATTGAAACTGCAGCTACTCAGGCTTCCCATCCGCGCCTTTATCACCTTCAAAATCTCTCACCTCAATCCTGATAATATCATATCCACTCTGGAACCCTACCTCGTATCCATGGTTACGCCATGTTCTGTTTCCAATACTAGAGGGCTCCGATCGTTCACGCGACTGACGCGAGGGGATTTGGACCCTTACAATGGAACCGTCTTCCAACTTCACTTCCCCATGATACATCTGTTACCCACTTTAAATCGAAATTAAACGCTCACCTATTCATACTGCACTCTGACTAAGAATGTGGTGAAACGCTGCAAACGCACTCTCGTGCAAGACCTGTCTTGGTAAAGCGCGATGTAAATTTTCAGTTGCATTGCATTGTAGGCTATTGCCCGAAAGAGTAGGCCTAGTCCGAAGGTGGTTTCAACACGTGTGTTATGACGTGTCTGACGTCTTTAGGCCTACTCTTTATTCACCCCAGTCCCCAGAAATCAGGTAGCCTACACCTAGGCCCTAAAATTTCTTATTAATATCTTCAGTTAGCTGTTTATCTCGCGACTTTTGGGCTATTTCTTGACGTGAACTGGCAAACTAGCATAATAAGAAATCTGGCAACCCTGACTGACAATGGACACTGTTTGGCCAAATCCGACCTCGGCCTGCATCGACTCCCCCCCGACCCTTTAGTGCTTTCGTTGCAGCCTTCGTAGGATACACTCATCAAGCGGAGTCATCCTAGGCGGTGGATGCTGAGTGTGCCGAGATCGTTGGCGATGCAGCGTGCCTGTGTTGAGTCAGCCGGGCAGCCGTGAGTAAGATTTTCAACGTAGGTGCTCGTACACCGCGTATACATGCGCCTGTAAGTACTTACACATAATTATTAATAGATTCCTCTGCGAGTTGTGTTCTGGAGTAGGTCAGGTTGTATCCATGTCTCTCCACGTGAACCAGACTTATTCAGGACTTTTTACTTAAATCATCTGATATTCAGTCGTTAATGAGCCATTTTATTTTGTTTCCGAAAACCAGTCTTACGAATATCTTGTGGGTAATCGTAATCGTAAACTCGGATCGGAACTTCTATAGCGCCCACAAAAGCGAAGTCTCGGGAACCAGCTTATTCACAGGCGCGATAGGTAGAAACATGAGCCTACCGCTAGATCTGGGAAGATAGTGTTTTGGAAGATCAAGTGCAATGGATGAGACTACCGTAGGCTTACTCGTCCATATTGGCTGCCAAAGGTACGAAAATGCAGTTGCTACCTATTATTTCTTGTGATTTTGGGTAGCTGAGGTCGGGTAATTTATCGTTTTGGCGTTCTAAATTAGGCCTATACGACCATTGCTCGGTTAAAACCGGGGTTCCCCTAAGCGTCCGAAATTATATAGGCCTAGGCTAGGCCCACGGTAAAATAGAAGTTAACAATTGGTTTTAGTTGGATTGATAAAAACAATTCTTACTAAATAGCCTAGATGTTGGATTGATGAAAAAATCTTGCTTAAGTAGAAGTTTGATTGGTGAAAAATAAGCCAAACCTAGGCCTACTAATGCTACAATGGCCGAATTAATAAGTTAGAACGCTAAAACGAGGCCTAATTAGCCTACTCGAGGCCGCATCGATATTTTCTCAAGTAGAGCGGTTTTTTCTGTAGGCCTACTTTAATTTGAGTAGGCCTAGGGGCCTAATCTAATTTCATAGGCCTATTTAGGTAAGCCATGCTGTTTTATTTCCGAAAAGCATGGATGCCAACCTGGATGCCTATTGGGGTCGCTGAACTGTTACACAACATAATTATTGTGTAGAAAATTAAATCTGTGTACACGTAGCCTAGTCTAGCCTAGCTAGCCTAGGCCTATATCCAGTATCGTATCTATCGTATCTTATCTAATAATTTATAAAGCGCCTCTCGCCGAATAGGCCTAACTATTCAGAGACGCTCTCAGCCTGGAAGCCCGGGGGAAACCCTTTAAGAGTGAGAGACGGATGAGGTCAAACCATTCATAAGTTTAGCCCTTAGTGAGAGGGGGAGGTAATTCCACAATCCAAATGGAGGGACCCACCACAGCAAACGCCCGGTGTTGGACCAGAGCAGTCCTAGCCATAGGAACAAAGAGATCAAGCCGATCGATCTGAAGAGCGCAAAGAGCGAGATGAGGGATTTGAGGATGCAGATAACGAGTTTCGTATAATGTACGAGAGGTATTTTGGGGCACAAGCAACCAAGTCCAGCTGTGAATGTAGAGCTGCATCGACATGAGTGCTCTTAGTTCTTACAAGATATGTTAGTAAATGCAATATTTATATTATACATTATTTAATTTTGGGGTGTTTAAACACACAAAACACCCCCTTAATACGGCCTTGACAGGTTTTTTGGGGCACTGCCCAGCTGGAATTTCGAGACCAGAAAGAGTATCTTATACTGGATGCGCGCGACAATACAGGGCCAGAGCATATACATGTATGTTGAGATATGAGCAAACTGAGGGAGTCTGGCTCTGAACCTAGCTGATTATATGCAAATGCAATAGTTCATTATGTCGGCTTAAGAAATACAACACCATGATTCCTGCTCTTCGTGTTTTCTTCTATACCATTCTTCGTTATTTTAAGAGGTAGATGTCTAATTTGTTAACTCCAAATCTTCAAACTCTTGCTGGACGTCAAAATTGGATTTCCATTGTGCTTCAAGTGTCATCATCTCTATATGCCTCTACATGTCTTAGAAAGGGATACTTCGATAGTGTAGTGGTTAGCGTGCTGGACTGTCAAGTGAGAGGTCGGGGTTCAAATCCCCGCCAGGGTTGAAATTTGGCTCGAGATTTCTGCTCCAACTGCGTCCCCTAGCCAAGTCATCTATGAGTACACTGACTGCTGTCTGTGGTTGAGGAAGAGGACTGTCCGCCCGCCCTCATATGCCGCGGCTAAGAAAGTGATGTCACTTACACGTTATATCCATGCTTACGCTTAATTCCCATGGCTGCCTCAGGGCTAACTAACTTAACTCTCTTCTTTTGTGGCTTACAAACATATTGTGCTGTGAACATTGCGTTTGTGATTTTGATCAGATTTTCCTACACGCATCAATATCGCAATTAGAGCATGTCATTAGTTTTATAAAGCCATTGCTCCTTAAAGTGGTCATTGTTTTCAATTACACAATTAATGCAATGTTGGAACTTTCCATTGAAAACTATTTAATTTGATCATGGTCTGTGTTCTCAAGCTTAGAGAACCTCTTATAAGTCTCTTTTAAGAGACGCTACATGACCTGTGTTAACAATTACATAATGTTGTCTAATGATTTATTTTTTATTTGTTGAAGATCTGAAGATGAATGCTCCAAATTTTAATGAGTAAAACAGAGACGAACGTGAAACTTTCAAACAAACATTACCTATAAATTGTGATCTCAGACCCATGTTAGAGACCACACTTGAGAGAAGCCATACAATTGCTCTTTATGTAATAAAGCATTTGCAACGAAACAATCTGTAGCACATATCATTATAGGTTCCCACAATTTAGAAAAAAACTTACAAGAGCAAATTATGTCATGAAGCATTTACACAGAAGAGTCATCTGGACAATCATATAAGAACACATAGAGCAATTTATAGAAACCTCACAAGGACTGTTTATGTAACGAGGTGTTTAAACTAAAGAAGCAGACATAATCTGGAATACCTTACAAGAACCAACACTGAAAAAAATTATTCAAATGCAAATTGTGCCAGAAAGCATTGGCAAGTAAAACTGTCATGGAATGCCATAAAAGAACACATACAGGAGAAAGACCCTACAGGGGCGATTTCTGTGAAAAATCATATTCAAGGAAAGATAATCTGGACGTGCATGTGAGAACTCACACTGGATTAAAATTACACAAATGCAACATATGTCAAAAAGCATTTGCAGAGAAAAATAAACTGGAACGCCATAAAATTACACACACAGGAGAAAGACCGTACAAGTGCAATTTATGTGAGAAAGCATTTACACGGAACAGTAATCTGGAACTCCATAAAAGAATCCACACTGGAGAAAGACCATTCAAGTGCAATTTCTGTGAAAAAGCATTTTCAAGAAAACTTAGTCTGGATTACCATACAAGATCTCACACTGGAGAAAAACTAAATAAATGTGATCTCTGTCAAAAAACATTTGCAAGGAAAGGTGATCTGGAATGCCATAAAAGAACCCACACTGGAGAAAAACTAAGCAAATGTGATATCTGTCAAAAAACATTTGCCAGGAAAAGTAATCTGGAACTCCATAAAAGAATCCACACTGGAGAAAAACCTTTCACGTGCAATTTCTGTGAAAAAGCATTTTCAAGAAAACTTAATTTGGATTATCATACAAGATCTCACACTGGAGAAAAACTAAACAAATGTGATTTTTGTCATAAAGCATTTGCCATAAAACGTAATTTGGAATGTCATAAAAGAATTCACACAGGAGAAAGACCATACAAGTGCAATTTATGCGAGAAAGCATTTTCAAGGAAAGGCAATCTAGACGTGCATGTAAGAACTCACACTGGATTAAAATTACACAAATGCAACATATGTCAAAAAGCATTTGCAGAGAAAAATAAACTGGAATGCCATAAAAGTACACACACAGGAGAAAGACCCTACAAGTGCAATTTGTGTGAGAAGGCATTTAGATGGAAAAGTAATTTTAAGTACCATAAAACGACCCACACAGGAGAAAGACCTTACAAGTGCAATCTATGTGAAAAAGCATTTTCAAGTAAACTTAGTCTGGATTATCATACAAGATCCCACACTGGAGAAAAACTAAACAAATGTGATTTTTGTCACAAAGCGTTTGCCAGAAAAAGTAATCTGGAATACCATAAAAGAATTCACACAGGAGATAGACCGTACGAGTGCAATTTATGCGAGAAAACATTTGGGGAGAAACGCAAACTTGAAGGTCATAAAAGAAAACACACAGGTGAAAGACCTTACAAGTGCAATTTCTGTGAAAAATCCTATTCAAGGAAAGATAATCTGGACGTTCATGTGAGAACTCACACTGGATTAAGACTACACAAATGTAACTTATGTCAAAAAGCATTTACAGAGAAAGATAAACTGGAACGCCATAAAATTACACACACAGGAGAAAGACCCTACAAGTGCAATTTATGTAAGAAATCATTTAGACAGAAAAGTAATCTGGAGTGCCATAAAAGAATCCACACTGGAGAAAGACCCTTCAAGTGCAATATCTGCCAAAAAGCATTTTTAAGTAAAAGTCGTCTGGAATATCATACAAGAACTCACACTGGAGAAAAACCATACAAGTGCCATTTATGTCAAAAAGAATTTACGGAGAAACATGGCCTGGAGTGCCATAAAAGAACCCACAATGGAGAAAGACCATTCAAATGCAATATATGTGAGAAAGCTTACTCACAAAAATGTTCTTTGGTTTACCATTCCAGAATCCACATTGCAGAAAAACTAAATGCCTGCAATGTAATGCAAACAGAAATTGCACTGAATAGTAAATTGGATTTCCAGAAAATAACCCATATACAACTTTTACCATACAAGTGCAATGTGTGTCAAAAAGCATTTGGATGGAAAAGTACACTGGAACGCCATAAAAGAATGCACACTAGAGAAAGACATTTCAAATGCCATTTATGTGAAAAAGAATTTTCACGTAAATTTAATCTGGATTACCATACACGATCCCACACTGGAGAAAAACTAAACAAATGCGAGTTTTGTCAAAAAGCCTTTGCCGGGAAAAGTAATCTGGAATGCCATAAAAGAATCCACACAGGAGAAAGACCTTTCAAGTGCAACTTATGTGAAAAGGCTTTTTCACAGAAACATCATCTGTATGTGCACACAAGAACTCACACTGCAGAAAAACCATACAAGTGCCATTTATGTCAAAAAGAATTTACAGGGAAACATGGCCTGGAGTGCCATAAAAGAACCCACACTGGCGAAACACCATTCAAGTGCAATATATGTGAGAAAGCTTATTCACAAAAATGTTCTTTGGTTTACCATTCCAGAATCCACATTGCAGAAAAACTAAATGCCTGCAATGTAATGCAAACAGAAATTGCACTGAATAGTAAATTGGATTTCCAGAAAATAACCCATAATACAACTTTTACCATACAAGTGCAATGTGTGTCAAAAAGCATTTGGATGGAAAAGTACACTGGAACACCATAAAATAATGCACACTAGAGAAAGACATTTCAAGTGCCATTTATGTGAAAAAGAATTTACAGGGAAACATGGCCTGGAGTGCCATAAAAGAACCCACACTGGCGAAAGACCATTCAAATGCAATATATGTGAGAAAGCATTTAGATGGAAAAGAAATCTGGAATGCCATAAAAGAATTCACACGGGAGAAAGACCATACAAGTGCGATTTATGTGAAAAGGGATTTCTGAATAAAAATAATCTGGATAAACATACACGATCACACACTGTTGAAAAATTATATGAATGTAATTTGAGTAAGGAAACTTTTGCACATAGGAGTTATCTAGAAACCCATGCAAGAATCCACACTACAGGAAAACGAGGCAAAGATAATTCAGGCTTATATAACGAAACCTTTATCGTTCAACCTAAATGCAATTCGACAACAACGAATGAAGAAAAACTACATAAATGTCAAAGCTTTTTGTTGAACATGACAAAAATATACAATGGAAATAGTTCTCAACAGAGTTTGAGCATTTGGGCTGAAAGTGAGAAATATGCTGAAGATAACAAAATGTCAACATTAGACAATGTGCAAGATCTACTGCAGTTTCATAATGCAAATTCATGTCTAGCTAAAAGTTGCCTCTTAACTGATCAACAGACAATTACTGATGTTATAAGGCATTTCGTTTTGAGACCGTATGGCTGTGGAATCTGCGATGAAATGTTTGAAATGGAAAAGAATTTTACAGAACATTGTTATCGTCACTAACTCGATTGGACCACGGAACGATACCTTATTTGGACATTTTGTTGAGTGCATCTATCAAGTTAATTTACTTGAAGATAGAACCAGAATAATTAACAAGTTACAATTTTACTTTATTACATTATAGAAACAGAATAATTCACAAGTTACAATCTTACTTTATTACTTTTACACCGATTTTGTAACAAAGAATTGTAATGAATTGTATAATGCTTTATTGTTACCTTCTGTTGCTGTTTCCAGTTGTCTGTTATTTTACATAATTTACCTCGATGGTGACCTCCACCTTCTGAAATCATGACATTTACTTATATCCAAAATAGTATCTAATGGATGCCATTTTAAATTTTGGAGTGCTTTTAAAGTGTATCATAGCCAGTGTTCATAGTTATTGTTTGTGTGACTGGTTTCGAGTGAGTTTTTAAATTTTAATCTTAACTAGAACATATGTAAATTGGATGTGAAGTTGTGTTACAGAAAAGAAATGATGTAAAGGTGAATAACGCCTAAGTTCACTTGTGTAATTATACAGGTATATGCACAAATGTCTTCCAGTGTACAAGTGGACCAAGTGCATCGCTTGAGCAAAATTAAATGTCTTGATTAGCTCGGTACATTTTAGTCAACCTGAGGTTGATCAAGCACTCATGTCTGAAAATAACTGTAACATAAATTCCATCAAATTTCCCCTTGACAATGGGTGAAAACTAAAATATGTGACCTTGCTTAACATTGTCTAACATTTGATGTAGCCCTACATTAATTATATTTAACACGTGGATCGCAGAGGTATAAATTTTTGTCCAACTTCTCCTTAAGGAACATTGTAGTCTACATAGCCAACTTTTTAAATGTAGTTGAATTTTAATTTTAATTTTATATTAATGTAAGTTTACATTGGCAGATTATTTTTAATGTCTTAAATGCCGCACTTGACATTGGTTAATAAGCAGTCCCCAATGTCTATGATAACTCATCAATCCAGCTTCCATTTCATGAAAAAATTATTTTCATCAAACCAACTTCCATTTCAAAGCTGGCATAAGACCTCATGTGGCCTTTTTCAGCAGCTTTATGCTGATAATGTTCAGGCGTATACCCATTGCTTCTCTGACATTGCTCTGACGGCAAATGCTATGGATACTCTGGCTGGCTAGTTAGCTGCCCTCTAACCATTGCCTACTAAATACTGCCAAGACGCAATTCATCTGGCTGGGTGGACGTAGGCGACTGGCGGGTGTGGACCGTTGTGGTGTGGCTGACGCATTTTCCCACTGACCTTTTATGATTCTGTCCGAGATTTGGGTGTTACGCTGAAGAACTTGTTTCTCAATGCACATCAATGGCAGAGACTACTAACTTCGTCAGCTACGGGTCATGTCTTGATCCCTATCTCAGGATGCTGTCGCTTATAATTGAGTGAAACAAGTTCATTAATCTGCAAAAGTAATTTATTTTCCAGGTGAACGATCACTTAGTTAATCCATAGCTTTAGCATGTTAACTTTCCTCATTTCGTGCGCAAACTAAGATCTTAAACAAACTAATTGTCTCACCAACATAAATGTATAAACCGAAAAGTTATCTAGTTTAAATGAATGCGGGGAACTTCTTGTTCCTTTCTCTAGATTACATATAATGCCACGCTAAACATGACTACGGTATTTAGCAAGCTTTCTTGTACGTCGCAAGGACCTCCGACGACCTTCAGACAACTGGATAGGAAACGTAGGAAGCGATTCCACAGTGGTTGTAGTGGTTCCTCATCATCAGGATGTAACCACTCCTTCCCCAACTGGTTCCAAAACTGAAATTTAAAAAAAGATACATGTAGGCCTACAGTGGTAAATCAGACGTTTGCAGCACGGTAACAGATTTCTTAGAGCGCTTGACTTGCAACAAGTCGGTTATTGGTTCGATCCCACACCTATATTAATGACGTATGACCTTAAGTTTGAAACAGTTAGATCTACCTACTGATGTATAATGCATTGTGACAACGGAGGTATAAATGCCATTAGATAGTTACCACGCTTATTGCTTGAAATGGTCTTTGCTGAATACCGACATCGATAGCCGGTTCCGCGACAACTCGTCTACAGACTTTTCGTCTACAGATATTTCGTCTATGAGTGTATCTGTATCCATTAGGGCTAATCAACAGAGGCCGCTTTCTTAAAACGTACTAAATTTTCTCATGGATCCAGCTTCTAATTACGGAAACAATTATTTTCATCAATCCACCTTCTATTCAATCAATAAAGAGGATTAATTGTCTGAAGACGTACTGTTAAATGATAACTAAAACAAATATACTGTTAGATTAATGATTGATGAAACTAGGGTGACCCTGCTAGCTGAACCTTATGTTCCTTTGGGTCTGCCTATAATTGACGCCACTGCACTTGAATGTCTAGATTGTGTTTGTATGTGATTGTATTATTATGGTGATCAATAAAAGTATTGATTGATTGATCAAAAACTTAGTTTCATCCATCCATCCAGCTTGGTATCCCGCTTCTATTTACGGGACAAATTATTTCGACCAATCCAGCTTCCATTCCAACACAGGAATGTTTTCATCAATCCCACTTCCATTTAGGGAAACAGTTTTTCATCAATCCAGCTTCCATTTTAAAGTGACAATAAATTATCAAATAACTTCGTAGAATAAAATGTCTGTCGGCCAAATGTCTGTTGACGAAGTGTCGTGGACGAAAAGTGTGTAGACGAATTGTCGTAACACCTCGATAGCCACATAGAGTGGACCAACATAAGCAACTTATAACTGGAGGTGTTCTTCCCTCCGAAAAGCACAATATTACACGTAACTTCTGCACATAGCTCCTTTGTAAGAGCAATTCCATTACACAGCCTTAAGCGCCATTGGTCCTCTGTAGTATGCGGTACCTAAGCAATAGGCCTATTGGGTTCTCGGTGTTTCTCTGTGGCCGGCCTTCGGTCCTGTAGTTGCAGTAGCTGTACTTGAATGTTTCTGTTCGTTCTGCTTGAGATTATTACACGTAGCCTATGCTAAGTAGTTCATCTTTCAGACTGAGAGCTTTGTGGATTTTGACTGCGTGTCTCTTTTCAGTAGATTGCTTTTCTGGAATGCTAATCTATTTTAGACTAGCTATCGATTGATGACTGATGCACTGAGGTAATTGCGCTCTAGAAGTATTCGGATTGGATGTCTTGGTAGGCCTAGTGTGTGCACTTCTTTATTTCTATCTAAATGAGTTGTATCTATAGTTCTATTTTTATGATACTCCCTCTCCATGCTTTAGGAAATACTTCGCTTATCCATTTCGTGTAGACCATTGATGATACTTCGAACAGCACACTACTAAATTCATCTTCGATGATAGGCCTACTATAATAAGTGATGCTACTCGTGGTTTTCAACGACAGCATCCAAATCCGCCTCAGCTTCTACTTTGGTAGTGCCAGTCTACAAGTCTGAAAAAAAGGGGGAGGGCGACGCTAATCATAAATTTATGGCACAGTTTTCTCAAGCAGTAACTAACTATCCACTGCATCCGTTGTACAATTAGGACCTAAGCTTTCCCTGAATAAACATTCGGCTGAGTTATAAATTTCTTGCACAATGGCAATTAGTTGCATCTGGAACGCGAATTCCGCACAAAATCACATGAAACTGCTTATTATTAGCAATGTCACTTTCCAACTATAGCCTGTGTGTTATAATTAATACACGACACAGCAATGTACGAGTGTTGAACAGTGTTAGTGCAGGTCACGAGTCAAACGACAAATGAACGCCAATTATTAATATCTATGGTCACCTGTTTTTGACAGTCCAGTATGGTGTTGACCCCCATGTTCCATATCCAATCAGTAGCACCTTGTGGTTCAGTTGTCCCAAAGCCTTCTTGCAGTGTGGCTCGTAGTAAACACCTTAACAGAAAAGAACAGCTACGTTAGGTTTGGCAACAAGGCAACCTACGAAAGAGCAGTGGCATGATCATATCAGCGCCTCTCAGAAGTTCTTAAAATGTAATTAGTAATTTATATAGTGCCGTCGACATTAAGTAGCGCTCCCAGTGCGAAAACCCCGAGAGAAGGTTTTGACGAGAGAGAGAGAGAGAGAATTGACAGACAGACACAATGACAGACAGAGACAGCCAGAGACAGACAGACAGACAGACAGACAGACAGACACAGAGAGAGAAAGAGATGAAGACAATGATCCAGACAGGAAGGTGACTGGTGGTGGTGGTGGTGGTGGTGGTCGATAAAGTTGCAGATGGTGGTGATGAAATTGGTGATGTGTACAATTGTGGTGGTGGTGATGGTGGTTGTGGTGGTGATGTGGTGGTTGTGGTTGTGTTGGTGGTTATTATTATGATGATGATGGTGATGATGATGATGATGACAATGACGATGATGACGACGACGACGACGACGATGATGATGATGATGATGATGATGATGATGATGATGATGATGAATCAATTTTCCAAATTTCTTTGAAGCACGTTTCCATAAAATTAATGAGGACATTATTTTTGAAGCAGTTACACCTTCTGATGCCTAATACATTGTCTTGACGGCCCTATAAAAGTCACTTGATACTGACCATTCTTATAGAATCGAAAGGACCTCTGACTGGCATCAATAGCCACAGACAGTGGACCAACATAATACACTTGTCCCTGGAGGGAGTATTCCGACAGGCTCAGGTATTTCACGTAGCTTCTGCACAAGGCTCCTCTGTAAGAACACCTGTACCGACAGCATCCATCCTTCGAAGCAAAACGAAGAAATTGCAATGGAATAAATGCTATTCCAATAGAAACATTTATCAAACGTTTGCTTTGCATTAGGCCTACACCAACAAGATTACAGAAAATGATGAAAATATATAAAAGCACGTATTTATGGTTCTCAGAGCTGAGTAACATGAAAACAGTAGGTTATAATTTTTGAAGTCTCTTATCACCTTCACTCAATGACTTTGTTCAGATGTGAATCGGAATGCACCTGTTCGTCTAGATTTGAATAATTTAGCTACAACCTTTAACCCTCGGGCTACCAAGGGGGGTTACCACCCCACCACCTACGTTTTTATGCATACAATTTTTTCATATGGAATATAATTTTTACAATTTAGGTAGCTGTTGCAGATTCATTTGGGCACATTTTGAAGTAAACATAGTGGTGGTATCTCACGCCATTGAAATGTTATACCCGATATAGCCGAAGTACCAGTGGGGTGGATACCACCCCCTTGTTTTTTTACTATAGCGTATTCATTTTTCTTCATGAAAGAGAAACAAATATATCATTCTGTAGAGGGAATGCAGGGCTATATATGCTTGCTTACTTATTTGTCTTTTGAAAACTGTAAGTGATCAAAATAAATAATAATACGCGATATCTGTCTGAAAATGGCTGAATGCAGCATCACAACGTAAACCCATATTTCTACGAAAACGTTTGTCAACAGCTACAGATTTAGAACTTATATTAGCTCAAACAGATAGCCTACTGAAGATGAAGTGAGAAGCCAGTTTATAGGAAGCATTCGCACAAAACAACGGGAGTAACTTGCAATAACTGAAAGGACCACTGACATATTTGACTGCCGTGAACAATAACGCGCAGTCTTGTTTCATGATATAGCTGCATGCCTTTAGATTTCGCTACAACTATGGACTAGTTTATAGGCTATTGTTACAAATGAAGCATCATTATGTTTAAAATGTTCTTGGATACATAAATCAGTTTCAAAACACACATAATCTTATATTTGTTTATCCAACAAGTACAAAATGTGCGCAATAATATAGAATATCGCTAATAGTTATTATTATCGGTTCCGTTGTTAAAAATTATGCATTTTCGAGGTGCATTCACATAATGTACAACTAAATATACCATTCTGTTTATAAATGAATGTTGAATCCATTGCTGTATTACAAGATATCTATGTGAAACCAAACGCGAAATCCAGGGGTGGAAACCCCCACCCCCCTTTGTAGCCCGTGTCACAAAAAACCTCGGTTGCCTGAGGGTTAAGTTAGTAAAGAAAACGCGATCAATAATATTAAAATGTCGTGCACGAACAACGTAAATGGCGACCTTCCAATACGTTTATCCTGCGACAGTTTTTCTGGATCATCATCATCGTCGTCGTCATCATCATTATAACTTTAATTCATCCCAATACTAGAATCATACACACAAGAATAGTAGAATCATCCGGGATACCAAAGGCATACCAAGAAGAAATGGAAGCCCCGCTTGATTAGGATCGGCTTTTAACTCTACATGCAGAGTGAACAATTATTGTGTTAACGCATAAAATGCTATTAAGTATTTTGCTAATATTCTTAATTACACCTGAACGTTTCACTTTACACAAGGAATTAGAAACATAGGAAGAGAGAAACAGATGTTTTCAGCTTCGAGAGATCAAAGAAGGAAGTGAAGAACAGCAGGAGGTATAGAAAACCAAATGACAGGACCAGCCACGGTGATTGCGTATAATTAAAAGGAACAACATTACCTCCAGAAGTAGTGCATTGCGCACAACTGAAAATGTATATACCAAAGCATTATGTTAACGCACGACCGAAATACGACAAGCAATACTAACTCTGGCTGCATAGGAGTAGTATGATTCCAGGTCGATTCCATGATTCTTGGAGATGTAATCGAACGCTTTGTCCGGCCAACCACCGTAGCAGCCATAGTTACCATAGGAGCAGTCGATCAGTTGCTGTTCGCTGAGCAACACCAGTCTTCCTGTTCTACGTTTGAATTGCCCCTCAAGAGCACCGGTCTAAGAGCAATTAGCAAATAACAGCCTATGTTCAGGACATAGGTCGATACTGTCCCTCAAGAGAACCAGTCTAACGGTAAATGAAACAGCTCGGTATTTAGGTCTTCTTCAACCAGCTAGCAACCGGTAGTCAAGTTTCAGTCAAGTTTTATCATTACTTTGTATTATTAACGTGCATTTGCAAATGGTCTATTAAAGGCTATACTTAGTTATTAACTTACTTACGCACTTACTTAGATACTTCCTTAACCTACTTACTTTCCATAGTATCCCGCTGTGGTCATACCGGAATACCGGAAACAGACCTGCTGTGCCTGCACGGGTTTTTCGACTTCTTTGGATATCTATCTATCTATCTATCTTTCTTATCTCAACGCATCTATCTATCTATCAATCTAAATCTATCTTTCTATCTATCTTATCTATCTATCTATCTATCTATCTATCTATCTATCTATCTATCTATCTATCTTGATTTTGAATCATCTATTCTATCTATCTGCATCTATCTATCTATCTATCTATAATTCTATTATCTGTCTGTCTGTCTGTCTGTCGGTCCATCCATCCATCCATCCATCCATCCATCCATCCATACATCCATCCATCCATCCATCCATCTATCTATTATATCTATCTATATATTCATCTATACTAATTTATTTTTATTTATTCATTTATAACAGTGTAAACTAACAAATCTGCATCTGACGAGTGAGTTCAGTATGCAGGAAAAGTTTTCCAAGTTGTTGTACACACTGTCTGCCCAGCAATCTCGTGATAACAAACTCAGTGTTCTACAGAACTACAGAAGAGTGCGCTGCTCTACGAAATCAATTTGCGAAGCTTTTTGTATACTTACAGCGCTGAAAGCCCAACCGGATCCACAATTGCCCTGCAAATGCAAATAAAATACACTTCTAGGACATTTTCTTGTGAAGCCTTTTTATTCTTAGGGTTAGAGATAGACGATTCTTTAGTAAAGATTTGAAACTGATCATGGTTAGAAGTTATATCTGTGTATTCCGGCGTTCATTACCCTGTACTAATTTAACCGGGTCGCTTAATTCTACAATTTCAAAGATACTGATAGGGCTATGAGAAAGTCTAGTTTCTTTTATCTCAGTTTGATATAGTCAATAAACGAAAATTTCTTGTTGGAGTTTCAACTGAGAGGTTGATTTTCAAAGCCCGCCAGGTCAGAAATTGCCGAGATAATTATGTCTGCTCCATTTTTGGTCCCTAGCTCTGATCGACTTCGCCCTCTTCCTCTTCCTCTTCCTTTTGCTCTTCCACTTCCTCTAATTGTAGAATCAAAGCGTTTTTCAAATACCTGACTTTTCACTCGCGTAACGTAGCCTTTGTTTCTCCAGTCGAAATATGATGGATACGTCAAATTCCCGTCATCCGGCGGCAAAGGAGAGACTTCGGAAGCATCTTCGAGAGCCACATAGTCACCAATAAAATTCATAAATTCTGAATCATCCTGCAGACAAATTATAACCAATATAACCATCATAGTCATCACCACTACCAGCATAACTCATCCTTCTCCTCCTCCAGGGGATCCGCAACCACCGCCACCATTATTATAAATATTATTATTATTATTATTATTATTATTATTATTATTATTATTATTATTATTATTAGTAGTAGTAGTAGTAGTAGTAGTAGTAGTAGTAGTAGTAGTAGTAGTAGTAGTAGCAGCAGCAGCAGCAGCAGCAGCAGCAGCAGCAGTAGTAGTAGTAGTAGTAGTAGTAGTAGTAGTAGTAGTAGTAGTAGTAGTAGTAGTAGTAGTAGTAGTAGTAGTAGTAGTAGTAGTAGTACTACTACTTACTACGCTACTAGATGTTTTCCCGTCCTAGGACAGTTAAAAACAATTTGAACATGTTAAGTGATGCGTGGTCGCGGGATATGTTGACTAAGTCTTCTCCCTATCTTTTGCCTCTGCCTTAGTCCCTCCGTCCATCCACCTTAACTATAACCCTCCCTTCCTCTCTCCATCCGACCGTCCGTCCCTCTCTACCTACCTCCAACCATACGCCCATCTCTCCCCTCCCTCCATACCTCCAACAGCCCTCTATCCATACCCACCTCCCTCCATCCCCTCTGCCTCCCAGGCAGGCAGATGTCAAACCCTATAGTGAGGACTGTTGTCTTGGCGGCAGGTAGGCAGGTAGGCAGACAGGCAGGAAGGAAATGATGGAGGCAGGGTGGCAGAAGTGGCCCTAGGGGATGGTACTCGTCCGACTGTGGCGGAGCTCGCTGCCCTGCCGTCCGTCTCAGCCGTCAGTCCCTCCCTCCGTCCACCCCCTGCCGTCGTCCTTTTGTTACGGATAGCCAAGGAGCTCGTAGAGGTATGCGTCACAGGAATGTTGCCTTCGTTGCAGAGATTTCTCTTCGTTTATATTATTAATTATCATTATCATCATCATCATCATAATCATCATCATCATTATTTTTTCTAAAACCTGAGCTCGAGGGGCTTTATTATTTAAAGCGGTTCAAATCTCAAATTATACCTCTTTGTCGACGTCAACGTCCTTTTGAAAAGTATATTTGTTGACATAAATTTTTTGGCCTGATTGTGAAAATAACAATTCAATTTTGTGGTCAGTTAATAGAATAGAATGGAATTGAATAGAATGGAATAAGTATTGGAATAAAACTTATTGTCTATCGTGGCACGATAAGTAGGCTATGCTACATTATTATCTCGCTTAGGAAACCATTCCTCTACTAAGTTCAATTTGTACATTCTCTTGGGTTGGTTAAAAACTGGAAGAATTAATTATTTAAGATCCTGCTCTTGTTATCCGGATTTTCATTAGTTTTCCCTTCAAACTCGCAATATACAAAATGTACACCTGGCATCGGTTTTATTATGGGCTTACCATGGCACAATCCTATTACCATGACTTGTCATAATGGTCTTAACATGCCATGATGCGTGTTCCATGTCATTATGGTATTACCATGTCATAATGGGCTTACGGTGTTATAATGGGCTTACGATGCTATAATGGTTTAACCATGTGAAAATGGTCTTACCATATCAGCAAATTGATTGACTCCCATGGTGAACGTCTTCAGTCCTCTCTTATAGAGAGCGTTGTTTTCGTTGATTGATTTCAAGTTCTCAGCGAAGATCTTCTTACGAGCCATTTCTTCGTTTCGATCTGTGTAATTCTTGCCTTAAAAATTTATAATACAAATACAGTTAAATTCGACTCCTGTAATAAATTGTTATCATCCGTCCATACTATGACTTGCAATCATACTGCGGTGTGCCAGTATGAATATATGGGTGCTTTGAAGGGTGTACTTCATGTCCTGTGCTTCAACAGCCCAGCATTTCGACGAGGTTTGAGGAACCAGACATATGGGACGGCTAGTCATTCCGGAGATGCACTCTCAATTCTACACATAGCTTGCTGCACCTTCTAGAGTTTATCCCTTTAGTCAAGACATTAATAATAGAAATAATAATAAAATAATAATATTGAAAATAATAATAATAATAATAATAATAATAATAATAATAATAATAATAATAATAATAATAATAATAATAATAATAATAATAATAATAATAATAATAATAATAATAATAATAATAATAATAATAATAATAATAATAATAATAATAATAATAATAATAATAATAATAATAATAATAATAGGAGACAATAGAAGACAACTTTTCTTTTTCAGCGCTTATCAATCACTATTCAGCGCTTCAACGCAGTTGCTTTTTCTAGCACTTTTCTAACCAACCAATATCTGTGAAGATTAGCCATTCCAGAACAACGCGCCCCCTAATTTTTGCAATCCTGAGGGATCATAATGTACCTCGGGGAAAAAATAATAATAATAAATAATAGAAATAATAACAATAATAATAATAATAATAATAATAATAATAATAATAATATATAATAATAAATAATAATAATAATAATAATAATAATAATAATAATAATAATAATAATAATAATAATAATAATAATAATAATAATAATATTAATATTATTATTATTATTATTATTATTATAGTTTCAAGAGCAGTAGTGTTTAATTTTCTTTACGTCGGTTGAATGACAATGCGGATAAATCACTTCAAAATTCGAAATAAATGAATCTAACAATGTTTCTGTTTAATTAGCCTGTTAAATGGCAAAATGTTTGTTTATTCAATATTCTGAATACTTTTGGCTAAGCGAGAAACAAAGCATTACCATGGTTGATTTTGAAAGCTCCCCATGCGTCTTCAAGTTCAGTCGACGGATCTGACTCACTCAGCGGATCTGACTCAGTCAACGGATCTGATTCAGGCAACGGATCTGACTCAGGAAGCCATTGAAGACTTTCAGGTTCAGCGGATGACAAGACCACTGCACAGGTCGCAATCAGTAGACGCAGAAGCATGTTGCTTCACTTCTGAAAGCAACATCTATTGAATTGGTTTTGACGTTGACAGCAAACTACTAAACTAGCAAATTCCGGTGTGGAAGAGAGACAGACAGACAGACAGACAGACAGAGACAGACAGACAGACAGACAGACAGAAAGAGGCTGAGAGAGAGAGAGAGAGAGAGTTCCGGAGAGAGGCCTAGAGAGAGAGTATGACGAGAGTAAAGATTAGAGACAGACTTACATTTACCAGTGGCATCATTCAATGGCGCAAATTTTTAGAGGAGCAGTCCTGAGACCTTGATGATGAGCAGAGACGAGAGGTTGGATCACTACGAGACAGAGTTTGAGTCAGATCAGTGGACTCTGAAAACGAGACTTGATAATAATATTGATCGTAATAAGTGCATGTGAGGAGCACAATGATGGAACCCTTTCGTTCCTGCGGACGACAGTTATTGTTCCAGATGCATCAACCGACACGCTGGTTGAAAAGCGTAGATGAACTGACTAACTGAGTCATGCTACTCTAGATGTTCAAGATCACAGAAAACAAAGACTCGCCGGAATAATCGCAGGTGTGCAACTGCAATCTAAAATACTCTAATCACATTCATAGCTCTATACGCCCTTACACGAAAGACATATCGTGCAATATAAAGAATCGTGTTAAAGTTACCAATTCGCTGTGAAATCTGCAGCACACTGTCGCCTCTTTGAAGCTGCTTCTCCGAGGACAAAGCAAAAGGCGTCGGTTTTAATAGCAGTTTCAAAAGATGCGGCTCGACCGATCACTTTGTTATTAAAACCTAAAACGAAGACTCAAAACCACAGCAACTGATCAGCGCAGATGCAGGCTTGTTGAATTACAGATCTCACCAGACACAGGCATCTTTTCAGTTTAGTCGAATGTCAAGTTCATAACAATTTCCTTATATGGGGTTTCACAGCTGTTTCTTGTGCAGTCTTTCAATCAGCTGACCCAGAGAGACTAAGACAGATATAGATCAGAGACATGAGACAGTTCACAGAGACACTTAGAGACAGAGACATCAGAGACAGATACAGATGCAGAGACAGAGACAGAGACAGAGACAGAGACAGAGACAGAGACAGGAGACAGAGACAGAGACATGCATGTATAGGTTACAATGATACATACATGCATACATCAATCAGTATGCTGCTATCATCTAGACAATGCATACTACATGTATCATTCGCATGAACATACATTCGTTATACAGGCACTCACTTAGATAGTAAAACTCATGGCTTATCGCATAGGCAACATGACCATACATGCATACATACATGCATACATATGTATGTGCTTATATACAACACGCATGCATACAGCACCCATCACTGCATATAGACTATGCATTATATATGCATACATACAAAAAGACATGCATCAATCGGGGAGATGGTTGAATGGTAACACGCTGGCATGGAAATCAGAAGAAGGCGGGTTCCATACCCGCTAGGCCATAAGGTTGACTCATCCTTCCACTCACCAGGAGTGATGATAAAATAAGCAACAGTAGGATGGATCGGCGCCTAGCAAGCTGCCATACAGTAACATTCGACTCCTGCTAAACTTGTTAACTTTTTGTTACTGCATTGTGGGGCGCGGTGGTGTAGAGGTATGTTTGGTGCCTTGCAGCCGGAGGGTTGCGGGTTCGAAATCCACCTCAAGCCGCCGCGTAGGGACCCTGGGCAAGTCCTTCACTCGCATGGCTCATGCGCTTCGGCGTGAAACTCCGACTCAGTGTCCGCGCTGTAGTCAGGGAGCGCCTCTGAGTAGAAATCTGGAAGGGTAAGCGCTATATAAATATCTGAAATGAATTAATGAATTAATGAATGTATCATGTTACGTCATTTAATCTCACTGCGTACTTGTATGTTTGAATCAATAAACGAGTATTACAATTATACAACCATGCATAGGCTATATATTATGCGTACATAAATACATACATACATACATACATACATACATACATACATACATACATACATACATACATACATACATACATACATACATACATACATACATACATACATACATACATACATACATACATACATACATACATACATTATATACATACTACATACATGCATACATGCATACACAAGTACATACATGTACGTACGTACATACATTCATGCATAAATACATGCATACATAGGCCTACTTACTTACTTACATGCACGCATACATTATACATACATGCATGCATAAGTAGATACATTTTGTTACCAGTGCTGTCAGTTGATGGGTTTTATCAACATCGTCTGTTTAGTTTCTTTGCTCTACTGATCGCCCTCAGCTGTAGATTACATTCGACATAAACTGTTGAGTGTTGAATCCGACCTAACAATGTAATCTGATTCTGATGGTTTGGGAAAAGACCGAAAACTTAGATTTTTTGCTACAATTTTTTAAATCTCTCGGTAAATAAGACTTTCTATAACACAGGCAAACCAACCAACCACTAGATTTGCTTGTATTGCAGGACTATTGAATTGCATGGTATTAGACGACACACTCCATTGCAATGAGTTTAAGGTTGTATCAAATTAATGGTTCATGGTAAGACCATGTCATGTTGCTGTTTTGAAAAGTATGCTGGTAGAGGCACATTCTTTGTGTTTTTCTCAAGCGATCATTCACTGTTCCTGGTCCCACAGTCTGGTTCACCTTACCATATCATATTGATGACTCTCTTAATGGGTTAACTTTCTCTTTTGACTGAATGCCTGCGTTTTTTAGTCTCTGTGTCATTGAGAAACTTCCTGATACTCGGTTTCAAACATGTATTTTGTGCAATTTTTTCTGGCCTATTATTGCGCCCTGTGCCAATCTTAAATCTAGCCGCCACCCCAAAAAGGATCAACTTAACCAATAACGAGGTGAATTGTGAGCCCTGCATGTTATAAAACAAATGAAAGTATATAGATATCCGATACATTTGGAATACAATGTAACAGTTTTGAACGGCGATTAACTAATAATGTTCTAACTAGTCAACGACAATTTTTCCCAAGCTTGCACAGGCTGCTATCTATCAATATTAAAAAATACACTTTATTTGTTGTTATTTAATTTATTACATTTATTTCATTTACGGTGGGTATTTCATATCGTAAAGTTATAAGTTTTATAATGAAATCACTATGTCACAAAATTTGGGCTCCCCGTCTTGAGTTGCGCCACGTTCCACGGCACCACTGGAACACCCCTCGCTACGGTGCTGATAGTATCTAATGGGGAATTGTGTATAGAAATTTAGCACAATGTCATCAGCAAGAAGTCCTTTTGCTGTCGGATTACGCTTCTGGACCGCTGCCGTGGTGCGTAGAACGATTAATAATCGGTGTCCTGATTAGGCTTGGGTTCGTTCTGGCCACGCTAATTAGCGAATGCCCCTAACGACTTTCAGGAACTTTGTTGACCCAGCTGTGGTTTGACTGACCGCGGTAATCTCCGTCCAACATCTCGAGGTGAACTCTTTGTTCTCTTTGTGCGCAATTCAATGGTGCCCTCTCAGTGGTTTGGCTCGCCACGTTGAAAATCCTTACTTTGCATTTACGTGTTCTATAAAGTGGTGACTCTGAACACACGTTTTGCAAACATCTTAAAAATTGTTCCTTATCGCCGAAGCAGGCCTCGGAGTGCCTATGAGTAGGTTTCTTTGAGGGGCACTACTTAGCTGTTATAAATGAATGAATAAATAAATGAGTAGGCTAAATGAATTAAGTGATAAATGAATGAATGAATGATTTATATAATTAACGATTTAATTTGTTCGTTCATTCATTCATTCATTCATTCAATGTATACATTCCTTGAAAAGCCACACAGACTTATTGACTTACTAACTGACTCATTGACAGACGGACTAGGCTACTTTACTGACTGGCTCACTTATTCACTCAATTACTCAAGCACTCACTAAGGCACCCACTCATTCACCCACTAACTGACAAACTCACTCACTCACCGACTGGATGGAGTTATTTATTTTAAAAACAATTTCACGAATCGAAGGACGGAAAGTCATATAGGCAGATGTTTTGAATGCAA
The DNA here is from genome assembly GCA_020284085.1 of Aporrectodea caliginosa. Classification (NCBI taxonomy): domain Eukaryota; kingdom Metazoa; phylum Annelida; class Clitellata; order Crassiclitellata; family Lumbricidae; genus Aporrectodea; species Aporrectodea caliginosa. The sequence goes on along the minus strand of JACEVL010000153.1, from coordinate 39,147 downwards.
TATTTATTGTTTTAATTTCTAACACCAGGTTTCAAGAAGACAAAACTTGTAATTAATTTTTTTAGTTAGGTAAATGATTTAAAAGTCTTTGGAATATCGAATTTTGAATTATGATAATCATAACTTTATGACGAATGCAACTTCCGTGATTTCTTCGACCTGAAACAACCGAACAAACAGCTTTTATTATACCAGTGAAGATTAATTGCTGGTTGTTATTAAGTGCTGCCAGATCTATTTGTAATGAAGTGCATTCTGTAGCATTATCATCATTGTCATAATAATCGTTACTGCAGCTCGAATGGTCCTCCCGCCAGCAGGACCTTATGGAAAAGAGCGAATGGAACGTTCTATATCCGACTGCTCAACTTAGTAGTGGTTGGATTTGAAAGACCAACGAGACTGTCAGGATGAGGGTCTATTGGATGTTTGGGAAACCAAGATGTTGAAGTTCTCAAAGTTTGGCGTGGCGGGGCGACTCTGCACTAATATTGTCATCCTCCAGTGCGGAGGCGACAGCTACCAGAAGGGTATCTGAGCGCGTAACGGGGTCTGCGTACCCAGTCCTCGCTAGCTGTGGCCACCACTGATGGTTTAGTGGACAGACACAGGGCTCACACACGTTTCTTCACTTTATTTGCCAAATTGTGTTTTCGGTCAGCTCTTTTGGGTTGAGCTAGAAGATCCGACTCTCGACCCTGCAGGTGTCAGGTATCTGTTCCTGGCGTATCCTTATTAATAACGTAGTGGATCCGTTCACGCCCCGGCGTTAGCGGAACCCCAGTACTACATTCACGCCCGTCGCGTTATTGGCTAAAACCTGTCCCGTGAACTTGTTGTCTTTCCGTGGAATTTTGACATGGCGGACATCTTGAGGGTCGATTAGGGCCAGGTTAGGATTCGTGGGGTCGTTTAGGGTCCAATTAGGCGTCGTGAGGGTCGGTTTAGGGTCAGGATTAGGGTTAGTGTCGTCTTTAGAAAACACGGTGAACAACCTTCCACCGCAATCAGCAATGTTTATCGGTCGTTTTTCAGGTACACACAATCATGTGACATGCAATGACCAATTGCGAGGTCCCAGGTATAGGCGTGACTGTATCCACGACCTGTTAATAATCGTCACTTCAACAATCAGCCGCATTGCCATGTCTGGACTTCAGTTTCAGCAGTGGGCTGATGACATCAACTTTCCGGAAGAGTTAAACTTGAGGAGTGTCAATGCATGGTTCTGTTTCAACGGTCCATCAATCCAAATAAACCTGGGACATTCATGCATAACTCAAACAACGGCCGGAGCACTTCCCTTCTCATTCTTCCGTTGACCTTGGTGGAGCTCCTTATCCACTAACAAACACTGTCTTCTTGGATGGCCTCGCCCGGGTAACGTGCTGATGCAGGTATGCTGGTTTTGCAATTGTTATCTCAGTCATCATTTATGATGATTCTACGGTTTCGTTCGCTCAGATTATTATTTTTTGTTTTTTTTATTGTTTTATACGCTTTTGGTTGCTTTTTTGTTGCATTCGCACGCAGAGCGATATTCGGAGCACTTCATGGCAGTTCGTTTTATTGCCCTCCGAGCACGCTGCATTGTCCAGTGATATTTGCAATAACTGCCTCGCAAAAGGACAGGAGCACCTCCTTGATGGAACAGGCCATGCCATCAGTCGCAGCAGAACCTGTGAAAGGCTCATGCTATGAGAAGCGCTTTATAAATGATCAAATACAATACAAAACAATACCATACTTTTGCACAAACTTACATATACAGTCAAAGCAGCAAACATTAAGTATGATTTAAGCAAGCATGACTAACCAATGAAATTTGGTATGCACTGTTTGTTGTAAGTGCTATAATCAATAGCCTACGTCAAAATAGAGCCGTTTTTGCAGTTGAACTGAATTTATGATCTGAAAGAGCGCATTCACTTTAGTGGAAAAGAGGTTAACAGTAAAAATTAACAAAAATGGATGCCTGAATTAGAGAGCTCACTTAGAATCGCTTGCTTTACCTATTCCTGGCTTTCGATTTTGATTTAAGCATATATTTATAAATTTTACGCATTTAAAAAATACTACCTAATACCTCTGAATTTCTATCCCCCAGGAGATGATTTCACACGATGGGGGATAGAAATGGTTTATCTCCGGATACTCCATACCGGTAGACTATATTCCATCCAGGGGGATAAATTCATTCATCCCCCGGATAGTCTTAGGACGGATAGAATATCACGGGACATCGGCTCTGAGAGTATAATTATAGGATTAAGCGGAGGAAAACCAATGCACACTTGTTGAGACTGAATAGGGGTGTGAAGCTAGTCAATCTAGAGCATATGCATATATATAATATATATATATATATATATATATATATATATATATATATATATAGGGTGGTTCCATCCATAATGACAAATTTTGATGTTGATTCTTTTTTATCCTCCAACCCACCATTTGGTGATACGACTTACAGACACTCTTTAACCAAAATATTTTCAATATTTAAAAGTAATTAGGACTTGCCCAAACCAGTTGAAGTTACGATAATTGCGCATGTTCCGCAATTTCAGTTTCTTACTTTTAAATTATAAACCATATTGTTACTTACTTATTGACATGTGTCATGTTCATGGAAATTATCAACTAATACAATTATTATAGTGGCTGCAACATTGAAGGACAATGATGGACTGTCATCAGTCACTGACTCTGACAGTGACAGCAGCACTATACTTATTGACCAGGGGCTGGCCCGTCAAAACCAAAATTCCGTAACCCAAGAATTGAAGGCACAGTGGACCTGGTCGCCCCAGAAATTATGCTTCACTGGATGGAACAAATACAAGCGATAGAAAGGCAGCACACATACATTCAGCCATGGCATCAACTGGACAGCTAAATCACGAAACAGAAGAGCTGATCATTAGTCGAAATACTACTACTAATATTCCGTTACTACTAACTAACTCGTTGACTAAACACAACTAGGTTAATACCATCAGGTGGGCACGAATTAAACTACGGCGAGCATTTCACTCCTGAAATACATGTAAAAGCAGCATTTGACCCGGTAGTTCTTCTGGTCTGACACTAGTATGGTAAGATCATGGAGGATCTAACTGGTCCGGGATGTAAACGCATGGATCGTCTTCCTATAATACTTGGACACGATTTGATCAAGCTGTTGTCCGTACGAAAACTTGATCATGGAACGGCAGTAACGATGTCGCATCCAGTGGTTGATAGCATGGATGAATTGGGTTTGCGTAATCGTACCATTAATATGACAGCCACAAATACCGGAATGAAATTAATGGTGGCGTGTGCGTATTGCTGGAAAGCAATTAGGTCAAGAGTTCCTAAATTTAGCCACCACATTTCTGAAATCATGTTGGAGAATGTCTTTAGCCTGCACGATGTATCGAAGTCTCCCAACATGGCCACTTTGGCCACTTTAAAGATTCCTGGTTTAGTCTTAGGCATCATTTTCATAGCTACAGAGAATGAAGATGGCATCCATGATTGCGCCAGGAAGGATGAGGTAATATAGAGTGTGCAGTGGCACAGCTGGAGAAATTCCAGCCATGAGATCATTACTGCAAACTTCGTGAGCTATTTATCATTTTGCCTTGGTGGCATTCCACCACATGGTCCACTATCCATGAGAAAACACCATGCGCGGTGGATGGCCAGAGCTGTTGTCCTAAAATGTGGATATTCCACTCACAATTGAACCTCTGCACTGTCTGCAGCCAGGTTCAACCAGAACACGGAAATCTCGTGGCACATGCAGTGAACAAGTCTGAATCATCTGAAGGAAGTGTCACAATTTGTGACTGTTGTCAAGTGCTGGTTTGTTCCAGTGCACATCGTCTACGTAGGCTCCCAATATGATCTGAATATGCTCTGCAGGCTGTCGAAATACCAGAACAAGGATGTTGCCAAGGCTGCCACAACCGCATCTATAGACTCATGGTAAGGCCCTTAACGAATTCAGGTTCTGTTGAGCCATTAAAACTAATCCTGTCATTCCATGAACCTGTAACAAAATGACTCACCAATTTCATCACTACAGCAACCATGAGATTCTTCCATTCTGTAACTGTCTGGAGACTTTCTATAGTATGATCCAAGCGAATGGGGCTAATTCTAAAATAACCAAAGCCGTGGAAGCCCAATACGTTAAAATGGTTAACGATCTCACTTTAAAAGTGCAAGATCTATAAGAAATGAAGAACAAAGGCAGTTCTTGCACAGGTTGTAGCCACAGAGAATGAGCAGATTGCAGTCGTGATTGCGCCATTGAAGGATGAGGTAATAATTATAGAGTTTGCAGATGAGCTATTTATAAAATTTTCTTAATTGGCATTCCACCACATGGAATGATTGCGGATGGCGCCCATTTACGCATGCGTTTAAAATTTGCCGAACCTACATAGATAGCACACCAAAAAGTTTTTCTTATAAAATCATGGATAGGTTTCAGCTCAAGTACATGTAAAAAATTGATTCTGGTTTTAATAAACCAAAAATGCGGTATAGCAACTTGGTATAATAAAGGATATACTTACTGAATAGCTGCATTCTTACCAGTGAGAGGGAGTGTGGGGTATGCAGTATGCCAACCCTGGTAGCAAACATCTATCTGTTAAGCACTTCCGATTGCCGATGTCTTGATAAAATTTGATGAAAACCAGCAGCAAATTATGAAAACTTCGTCAGCTTTGGGCAAGTCCTAAATACGTACAAATTTTCTTTTAATTTTCAAACTGTGACCTATTAATTCCTGATGTAACCATATGGCGGGTTGGAGAAAATACTAATTTATACAACTTTATATTTGTTATAGTAAAATCAACATATATATATATATATATATATATATATATGTTTGATATATAAATATGTATAATATGAATATACTATGAACCGTATATATTTTATTTCATAAAAATTTAAATTGCCATTCCGTATAGGCCTATTTGGAAAATGTGAAATATATAAAACAGGGATGTTTTATGTATCATACCTGACGTCGATGATAGCTGCAGCTTAAGCCCGGGTTTTCTCGGCACAAATGTCTAAGAAAACGGATACTCAGATTCATCGGCAAATGATAGGCTCGGTGACATGAATTTTCTAAACATGTCTTATCTGAAATAAAAGTAACTCATTCTTGCATGACTTTGGAAACATTATTCAGTTAAGTAATTACATTGTAGTCACACATTAATTGTTTGCATCATGCAATTATTAAACACTTCCGATTGTCTTGATAAAATTTGATGAAAACCAGCAGCAAATTATGAAAACTTCGTCAGCTTTGGGCAAGTCCTAAATATTACAATTTTCTTTTAATTTTTAAACGTGACCTATTAATTCCTGAGGTAACCATATGGCGGGTTGGAGAACAAATTTATACAACTTATATTCAATATTCATTTTAATCGTCATATATATATATATATATATATTATATATATATATTAGTTTTATGTACATACCTGACGTCGATGATAGCTGCAGCTTAAGCCCAGGATCTTCTCGGCACAAATGTCTAAGAAAACATATCAGATTCACTGCAATGAAGGCTGAACATGAACGCAAATCATAATTATCGTCATCACCTTCCTCGTCATCGTGGTCGTCACACTCATCTTGATCAAAGTCTTCGCCGTCACTCATCATTTTGTCATCAGCGTCATTATCATCGTCAACATCAATATCACCTTCAGTATCTTCATCATCTTCAGTATCTTCATCATCTCATCGCCATCGTCCTAATCGTAATCACCTTCATCATCGTAATAATTGTCATCACTATCGTCCTTCAATCGTTAATCATCTCATCATCATCATAATCATCATTATCATCATCATCATCATCATTCATCATCATCATCATCATCATCATCATCATCATCATCATCATCATCATCATCATCATCATCAGGGGTATGTTCGGTGCATCAGCTGGAGGGTTGCGGTTTGAATCACCTCAAGCCGCATAAAGTCAATCGCAATTGCTCATGCATTCAGTGTCCGCGCTGTATCATACATACATGCTCATGCATCATCATCATCATCATCATCATCATCATCATCATCATCGTCTTCACCATCTTCATCAGCATCATCATCAATGTCATCATAATCGTCGTCATCTTCATCTTCAGAGTGATCATAATTAATAAGAGCTGTCACTATCAGAATCTTACGAACGAAAAGCGCCGTGTGTACAGATAGTATTATGGTATGACTTACTAATCTCTTTACAGCGATCACTAATTAGACCGACACAACTTTGAAATTCCCAACCAAGACTTAAACCTGTTGGGCATTGAAATCCCAACGGTCTCTCGATATCTATAATAAGACGACATAACAAGGTTGAAGTAAATCAACAGTGAAACAGCAAGACTAGTGGTTCATGACTGTAATTCGTAACACTTCAACAGACTGTATTGTCTTGACATTTCTAAGTTAAGAACGTCAGTACAACTTGTAACAGTAATCCAATCATCATTGAATTTTACAATCACGACGACTCCTACTACTATTACTAATACTCTAAAGTTCTACTTCAACTACAGCTATTCCCACATCAAGAACAACTACAACGACTCCTGAGTGGCCGAGTG